>CM035844.1:231654383-232104854 GCA_020510985.1 Pholidichthys leucotaenia
TTGCGAGCACGTCGACACTGGTTGTTTTTAGTGCATTTTGTCGTGATAGTCAACTACAAAACACTTCCAACACCTGGGAAGATCTTTTCAGTGGCCAAGGAAAGCTGTCATGGCGACGAAAGAAAAGAAAGGGGGAGGAAAAGCGACCGGGAAGCGATGCGTTTCTAGATATACAGTGATCACTCCCTTATCGCGTTTAATGGAGACCAGAACTGACCGCGAAAAGTGAAAAACCGCGAAGTAGCGTCACCCCCCCCCCCCCAAGGGCGTCACAAGCACTATTTTGCACAAAAAGGCACAAGAGAACAGCGAAAAGTGCCACTAAGCAACATGAGCGATAAAGAACAATGAATGCGGTCTTCCTTCGCTGGGTAAAACGTCTCGGCCAATCAGCTTGCGAGGTAAAACGTCTCGGCCAATCAGCTTGCAAGATTCCCGAGCGGTGAAGAGGTGGGCGGAGAGGAGTGGAGCGGTGGTCAGAGAGGTAGATTTTGAGCTGTGCGGGCTGTCCGTGTTGATACCTGATGTTCTAATGAGAAGGCAGGGAGACTACATTAGAACATCAGGTATCAACACGGAGAGCCCGCTCTCCCCGGCTCCCCAGCCCGCTCGGGAATCTCGCAAGCTGATTGGCCGAGACGTTTTACCTCGCAAGCTGATTGGCTGAGACGTTTTACCTCGCAAGCTGATTGGCCAAGACGTTTTATCTCGCAAGCTGATTGGCGGAGACGTTTTACCCAGCTTCGCTCCCTGCCGAGCGCCTATGCCCAGCGAAGGAAGACCGCATTAAACGCGATAAGTGAGGGATAACTGTAATAAGTTGGAAAAATGCTGATGGGTTTTTTTTCCCTTTCTTTTTTATTGTTAATTTTCCTTATCCTGACACCCCAAACATGCCAAAGTAAAGACTCACCATTCTGTATTCAATAAGCGACTCTCCTCCCCATCACTGCTGCGGTCTGAGTCGGTGCTGGAATCCCCCGAAAATTCTGGCTCTAATCTGTACGGTTCGATGCCTCCCTCGCTCTCTTCCTGTTCACTTGACACTCCTGCATCCTCCTCTGTCTCGTCACCGATCCTGAATGCCTCTTCACTCTGAAAACTCTGGTGTTCTTGACTGCTGGAACTGCTATCATCTGCCATTGTTGTTTTGATAAGGGTCACACTCGTGACGTCACGCAGCGTCGTCTGCACTACTTCCGGTTTGTTTGGCACTGCCAGCCAGAGGCAAAAGTTTATTGGCTTATAGCTTGGCCATCGCACAGCCTAAAAATTTCTTTTATGTGTTGAAAAATACAATAGGTAATAAGGAATTAATCTACTCTTATCTATTCTACTTTTTTGGCTAAAAGGTGAGTTCAGTTCTACTTTAAATATTTAGGAATTCAAATTTTGCCTAAGCTAGAATCAGTCGCCAGTGCCAACTATGAAGCCTTAATGACAGATATTAATGAGTTACTTCAGAGATGGATGTCACTACCAATGTCAATGATCGGGAGAATTAATATACTTAAAAGTAATATCTTACCAAAAATACTTTATTTATTTCAAAACATTCCTTTACCACCACCTTCAGATCTATTCTCAAGAATTAAAAAAAAAGTTAGTGGAATTTATATGGAACAATAGGAAGGCTAGATTACGTTTGTCCTTACTATATTTACCATTTGATCGTGGAGGTCTGAAATGTCCAAACTTTATGTTGTATTACTGTTCAGCACAACTGAGGTCTATGACATATTATTTTTCATCAAATGATCTCCCTCACTGGACTGATATGGAATCATACAATTTACCTTTACCTCTTCCCTTATTCATATACTCAGACTCGGCTAAAAAATTACAGAAACAAGTTAAAAATCCAATTGTAAAGCACATGATCAAAATATGGTGTGAAACCAAAAAATATTTAAAAGAACCACACTCACTGTCACAATTTAGCCCAATATGGGGTAATCAATATTTTACACCAGGGAGAGTGGATGCTGTATTTAAAGTATGGAATTTAAAAGGGATTCAAAAGATTCAAGACTTATATTTGTCACGTTCAGATAACATAATGTCTTTTGAAGAACTGAGGATTAAATTCAATCTTAATAGAACACATTTTTTTAAATATCTTCAGCTTAGAAATTTTATTCGATCAAATCAAAATAATGCTCTCACCCGACCTACTTATTCATCCTTGGAAAAAATTTTGACGAAAGATAGTAAGAGAAAGGGTATTATTTCAGAGTTTTATAACTCATTGACACTATTCTCAAGTGAATGTCATGCCTCGCCGCTCATCAGCGGCGCCAGCTGCGCGCACACCTGCTCCTCGTCAGCGGCGAGGTATTTAATCCACTCTGCCCTGGGCTTCGGCCTGAAGCCGTCTCTCAACTTTGGCATCGTTTGCTACTACGGTCCTCAAGCCTGCTAGCAAGATTATCTGGGTAAGCTCCCCTTACCTCTTTCCTCCAGCCCTTTCCCCTGTGCACAGGTGGACTTCCCCAGCGGCGGACTTCCTCATCTCGCCGCTGTCTCTACGCTGCTGCCACAGGCACTGCAGGTCGCTGTCTCCCGGGCTACGCCCTTGTCAACGCCAGCCACCTGTCGTAACCAAGTAAGCCAGCAAAACCATTATTATCCTCTGTATTGGTGTGGTGCCCGTTACCCTTCTTCCTCTGCTTCCTCCCATAGGGTTGTCCGGCTGTACGGCCTCCTGCCCCCGTGCCTGACGCAGACGCCACCACCAATACATTCTTATTCCACAGACACGCAGCCACACATCCCTGTTCGTCAATAAAGCTGTTAAATCCATCCTGAGCCTGCGTGTGTGTCTCCTGAGCCGTGCATTATGTCAGTGAAAACCCAGAAAAGACTGAATTATTGGAAAGAAGACCTGCAAATTGAAATTTCAGAGGAACAGTGGGAAATGGCTCGTGCAGAAGCTCAAACCAAATCAATAAATGTATGTCTTAAACTGATACATTTTAAATGGTTAATGCGGATGTATGTTACACCAGTGGAGTTAAATAGATATAACAAAAACATACCAGATACATGCACAAAATGTATGGAAAGTAAAGGAACCCTATTTCACTGTTAATGGGAATGTAGAAAAATCAGAATGTTTTGGGAAGAGGTGAGGGTAACAATTGAAAAAATAATTTCAAAACAATTCACATTAAACCCTAAACTGTTTTTGTTGGGCCTGTATCCAGAAAAACATAACTTTAATAAGAGTGAAAGAGCATTCATAGACCTCGGTTTGCTTAATGCCAAAAAATGTATTGCACTACTGTGGAAAAAGACTCATAGACCAGATGTGACTCAGTGGTTAAGACAGATGTTAACAAACCTTCCACTAGAAAGAATAACATATATACTGAAATTAAAGGAAAATGTGTTTGAGAATATATGGAGACCTTTCATTGATTATGTAAAGAAATTAAACATAACTTCTGAAGAAGAAGGTGAATGATATATGTGGACCTTGCAAATTCCAAACTGGTGAATGTATATTATGTATTCTTATGTAGTAGATTACCTAGACTAAACAGAGGAGCATTGTTATTGACTTGCTTTTGTTAATGGCTGTTGTTGTTTTTAGTACTTTTTTTTTTGTTAGTGTTTTTTTTTTTAATTTTTAAATTACTTTAGTGTTAGTGTTTGACTGTTTGTGCCATGTTTGTAAAAAGAAAAAGGTTCAATAAAAAATATTGTGAAAAAAAAAAAAAGATGAAGTTGCATGGTGTTAAAAGCTGATGAAAAATCAGCAAACAGAAGCCTGGCATGGCCCTGTGGTTTTTCTAGATATTTATATACACAATTTAAAATGAAAAGCTTAGCATCCTCGACACCCTTTCTTGTTTGGTATGCAAACTGAAGTGGATCAAGTTTATCTTGAACAGACTGTAGAACAAGATTTCTTACAATTTTTTCAAAGATTTTCATCATTAATGATGTTAGAGCCACAGGTCTGAAATCTTTCAGTCCTTTAAGAGAAGTGGACTTAGCAATAGGCACAACTGTAGACGATTTCCAGATGGCAGGAATATGACTGCAGTTCAAAGATATCTGGAACATATAGTGAAGGACACTGCTAAGCTGATCAGCACAATACCGGAGTGTACGACCACAGATAAGATCTGGAGCCTTTCTAATATTAACCTTTTTAAGGTAATACCTAATACTTTCCTCTTTAATAGTAATATTGTTATTTGAAGAAAGAGACTATTTAAGGTGGGACATTTTCACAGAAAAATCGTGCTTTTCAAAACGGCAAAAGAAGTCATTAAAAACATTAGCAAGATTCACATCATCCACACCCTCAATTCTTACAAGTTTTCTGTTGCCTTCATTTACTTTCTGGTTTATAGAGGACATGGACTTCATTCCTCTCCAGGCTGCTCTCAGACCACCACTGCTGTATTTCAATTCCACCTTTTCCTTATACAGTCTTTTTGCCTTCCTTATCTCATTCCTAACCTCTCTGTTAATTTCTTTCCTTTCCTCAGTGTTACCAGTGGAAAAAAACACTTTTTTGTTTATGACAATTTTTTAGCTCTTTTGTCATCCATGGCTTATTGGGGAAGACTGTAATGGTTTTACATGGAATGTTTGTGTCCACACAAAAAGAGATATAAGATGAAACAGTCTCTGCCAGTTCATCCAAGTCTGTGCATGAGCTATAAAAAACATCCCAGTCAGTACAATCCAAACAAGCCTGTAAGCTGGTGATGCTATTTTCTGACCAGCACTTCACAGTTTTTGCAGTTTGCTTTTGTTGCTTACACCTTAAACTTAAAACCACCCTTTATTGTCATTCAATCCATACAGCCAATCATGTACAGTAGAATGAAATTGTGTTTCTCTTATCTACAGTGTTAATCACACACACACCCATATACAGAATCAGAGGGGTCGCTGCCATGCAAGGTGCCGCCACAGATTTCCCTCCTCCATTCTATTATTGCTGAGCACCAAGCTGGATGGCAGGAAGTTCTGCTTTTATCAGAATCAGAATCAGAATCAGGTTTATTGCCATTGTTCATGTAGTACACAAACTAGGAATTTGTCTCGGTACAATGCTGCAACATTAAACATGATAAGATAAAAGAAATAAACTATACATGTAATAAAGTGTAGAATAAGATTAAGTGATACTGGTCAACAGTTAAAATATATTAGCGAGCAGCAGATACTGTGGAGAACTATATAGTGCAGTCGGTAATGCAGGAAGAAAACAGTGATGATTGACATGAGTCTGGTTGAGCTGCTGTACATGGTGCACGAGAGTCAATAAGTCACTTAGTGTTCAGCAGTCTGATGGTAGAGGGGAAGAAGCTGTTCATGTGACGGGAGGTTTTAGTCTGGATGGACCGAAGTCTTCTACCAGAGGGGAGGGGGGCAAACAGTACGTGACCAGGGTGTGAGGGATCGGCTATGATCCGGCCAGCACGCCTCCGGGTCCTGGAGATGTACAGATCCAGGAGAGATGGGAGCTTGCAGCCGATCACCTTCTCAGCAGTGCGCACAACGCGCTGCAGCCTTAGCCTGTCCCTGGCAGTGGCTCCTGCGTACCACACGGTTATGGAGGTGGTGAGGATGGACTCGATGATGGCTGTGTAGAACTGCACTAACATCTTGGTGGGTAGCTTGAGCTTCCTCAGCTGCCGCAGGAAGAACATCCTCTGCTGGGCTTTTTTGATGAGTGAGCTGATGGTCGGCTCCCATTTGAGGTCCCTGGTGATGGTAGTGCCTAGGAAGCGGAAGGAATCAGCAGTGGTGATGGGAGAGCCTGAGAGGGTGAGGGGGGGCAGAGGGGTAGTGACTTTCCTGAAGTCTACAATCATCTCCACTGTCTTCAGAGCGTTCAGCTGCAGGTTGTTATTGTTGCACCAGGACGCCAGCTGGGCCACCTCTCTCCTGTAGGCGGACTCGTCGCCGTTGGAGATGAGCCCGATGAGGGTGGTGTCGTCCGCAAACTTGATCAACTTGACAGACTGGTGGCTGGAGGTGCAGGAGTTGGTGTAAAGGGAGAAGAGTAGGGGGGAAAGTACACAGCCCTGGGGTGATCCGGTGCTGATGCTAGTATAGTCTGAGACAGTCTTTCCCAGCCGCACATGCTGCCTCCGGTCCGTCAGGAAGTCGGTGATCCACCTGCAGAGGGAGTCAGGCACGTTGAGCAGGGACAGCTTGTCCCGGAGCAGAGGGGGGCGGATGGTGTTGAATGCGGAGCTGAAGTCCACAAACAGGATCCTGGCGTAGGTTCCCGGGGAGTCCAGGTGTTGCAGGATGGAGTGGAGGGCCAGGTTGACTGCGTCGTCTACAGACCTGTTGGCTCGGTAGGCAAACTGCAGCGGGTCCAGGAGAGGGGTGGTGATGGACTTGAGGTGGGACAGGACCAGGCGCTCAAAGGACTTCATGACTACAGAGGTGAGCGCTACAGGTCTGTAGTCGTTAAGTCCAGTGATCCGTGGCTTCTTGGGGACAGGGATGATGGTGGAGGATTTGAGGCAGGACGGCACGTGGCATAACTTAAGGGAGGTGTTAAAAATGTCTGTGAAGACAGGAGCCAGCTGTTTGGCACAGTGTCTCAGGGTGGAGGGAGACACGCCGTCTGGGCCGGGGGCCTTGCGCGGGTTCAGTCTGGAGAACTGTTTGAGCACATCCTGCTCACTGATGATAAGGGGAGGGGGGGAGGAGGGGGGGGTGCCTTTAATGAAGTAGGGAATGTGGAGGCTGTGGAGCTGGAGGGAGGGGGGGAGTTGGACACAGATGACGAGGTGTCAAAACGGGCATAGTGTTGGGACAGTCTTTGACAAAGGGCTTTGTCATCCTGAGCTTTAGGAGCCTGAGGTCGATAGTTGGTGATTTGCCTCAGTCCTCTCCACACGGAAGCCGAATCATTAGCAGTGAACTGCTGCTGGAGTCTCTCTGAATACACAGATTTAGCCCTCTTCAACTCTCTGTTAAACCGGTATTTAACCTCCCTGTAGCAGTCCCTGTCTCCACTTTTCAGCGCTGCTTCCTTCTCCTTCCTGATCTGTCTGAGCTTAGCTGTGAACCAGGGTTTGTCATTAGAGTAACTCACCCTGGTGCGTGATGGAAGAATGTTCTCTTCACAAAAGTGGATATATGAGTTCACAGTGTCCGTGTACTCATCCAGATCATGCGTGGCTCCTTTAAACATGCCCCAGTCAGATATTTCCATGCACGTTTCCAGCTTCTCCTCAGCATCACTGGTCCGTATCTTCGTAGTGCTCACAACAGGTTTAGTGAGCTTCAATCTCTGTCTGTATGTGGGGATGAGGTGAACCATTACATGATCAGATAATCCCAGCGCAGCTCGAGGGACAGCGCGATATGCGTCTTTCACTGTGGTGTAACAGTGATCAGTGATTTTATATGGTCTTCGGCATGACCCGGCCGGGATTTGAACCCCTGCCTTCCGGGTGTGGGGCGGATGCTCTACCAACTGAGCCACCACTCCACCTGGGCTTATAAATAGGAATGAGGTGAACACTATTATGATAGGATGCTCCAAAAGGGGGAAGATGCAAGGATATATAAGCACCAGGCACTGCGCCATAACACAGGTCAATAGTGGAATTCCTCATCGTTGTGCCACATGTCACATACTGATCGTACATTTTTAGAGTCTTATGTACAGTAGCTGGCAGTGATTAAAATCCCCTAAAATGAACTTTGGCGCATCCGGACAGATAGAGTCCAGCCTGTTGGTCACCTCCTTTATCACCTGGATGGCCGATGTGCATTAGCCCATGGGTGAATATAGACCAGTGTGAAGAAAATCTGTGGAAACTCCCTCGGTAAATAAAACGGTAGAAATGAGACAGACAGGAGCTCCAGATCGAGGGTACATGCTTTTTTCCCGAACCACCACAGTGTTTTGGGTTTTTTTTGGGGGGGGGGGGGTGTTTGGGGGTTTTTTGGACTTATTTTGTACCCATAGGTAGATTTGTTCTGCAGTCCGGTGACAAGCCACCAGCTGCCGGTCGCTGCGTGCGCAAGCGCCCCTTAACTCCCTAACCTGCATGTTTTGGCATGTGGGAGGAAACTGGAGAAATCCCGGAATAAACCCACACAAACACAGGGAGACCATGCAAACTCCACACAGATCACTGTTGGCCGGGGGCAGGGATCGAACCCACGATCTCATGATCCCCGCGATCCCCCGGCCGAGGGTAAAACTGTGCTGCCGCGGTGCTAACCACTGCGCCACCGTGCAGTGTTACAGTACCTCTGGTTGATATACAAACAAACTCCTCCAGAGGAGAACTTATTTGTGATGAGAAGCGACCGGTCCAAGTGCACCGGACATCCAAAGCCACTTAGAGGTCTTCATCACGATCCGTGTCCTTAAGCCATGTCTCTGTAAACGCCAGGATATATGTCTCCTTAAAATCCCGGTTACACCAAGCATTGATCTCTAGCTCATCCAGCTTGTTGCGGATGGACTGGACATTTGACAGCAGGACGGTGGGGAGCAGGGAGAGTCGGCATCTGTCACGCAGGCTGTACTTCTTTATTCTGCGCTGTCTTCCCCCTCTTCTCCTGCTTTTCCTTCGACAACTCATCAGCAATGATAATCCGTTTGCCGAAATTTGTTGATCATTAGGGTGAAGTAGATGAGGATTTACACTCACACTTGGATGGAGGGAGAGAAGCATCTCCCGAATGTAGGTAATCCTGTTGACGGAAACGGCGGCATTGTTGAGATGTCCTCCGGTAAAATGGTATAAAAGAGTCCATGAAGTGGCAAGAACCCCCAAATACACTCCTCTCATGGTGGAAACGAAGTACTCCCGGTGATGACAAAAGTTAAAACTAACAAAGTTAAAATTGACAAGACCACACACAAACACAAGCTGCTGCTCTCGGGTCGCTCAGGTGCATGAGCTTTTGTACCTGAGACGAGCCACAGTCGAAGACGGACACTGGGAGCAAACAGTACGACGAGCTAACGGATGCCACGGTGGTCAAGCAGGGCGAGTTTCACTCAGGTTCAGCGCAGGTGAGTCTCAGTGCCAGCGCTCGGGACATGGTAGAGGGGGGTACAGAGCATGGTGGCAAGGTGCCTGCGTCAGCGCGTGACACCGAGGTGCTAGCCCAAGATGCCAGCGGTACTTGACCACAGTTGGGGGGGGGGGGAAGGGTTGCAGCTACAACGGTGAATACTTCTGTGGTGTTGTTTATTATGTTAACATTTTGTATTATTGTATGATATGGGTCGTGGCTCCGCCTTTCCGGTTCCACCGCCATCCAGGGTATATAGGGCTGACGCGGAAGAGGCACAGCCTCTTTGACCACCTCTCTGCCTAGCGGGAGCATCTGTCAGTAACACTGTGAGTCATATAATAAAGTCCTGTTAAGTTCACCACTCGCCTCATTATTGTTCCACGTTTTAAGGACATAACATTTGGCGACGAGGATAAAGTATGGATGCAGGTGTGTCGTCTTTTCAGCAGTTTCTGGAGACTCTGGGGGAGCCTCCGGTGCCTTGGACGAGGTGGTTCGCCGTGTTTCAGAACTATATGGTGGCACTAAACATCAGCGAACTGAAGAAGGTACGAGCAAGGGCAATTTTGGTCCATAATTTGGTATGGAAGGACAACGTATCCTTTCTACTTTGGGAGCTAGCAATAGCTTTGATGACGTTGTTGAGCGAATGGCACGACATTTTCGCACACCTACAAACATCGTCAGGAGGGTCCAGTTTCGGCAGCACCTCCAGCGGGCCGGCAAGTTGGTACAGCACTATGTTGCAGACCTATGGCAGCTGGCTGGGGACTGCCAGTTTGGGGAGTTGGAAGAAGAAATGGTCCGCGACCAGCTGACGGAGCACATGCTGTGTTCTTCAGCTTGTTCGAGATTGCTTACACACTCCGGTGAACTAACTTTAGCCATGGCTGTGGAGATAGCCCAGCAGTGTGAAGCGGCAGACAAGTTATCACATGACCTCAGTGAGAGAGCTACGCTACACCACCATAACTCACAATCTACGACGCAGGCTGTGGATCCGGACAGTGAAGACAGCGAGCAAGAGGAATGTGCTGCAGCTGTAAAGATGAGGTCCGCCCCGGGATCACCCAAATGTTCGGGTTGTGGGTCCACTAAGCACCGGTACAAGGCTAGAGAGTGTCCGGCAAGAGGTAAACGCTGTGGCAAGTGTGGACTGCTGCATCACTTTGCCCGGGCCTGTAAGAAGTTAGAACAAGGGGAACGGCGACACAAAGCGGACACCCCTGCTCCAGCTCCCACGGTTATTCACACCGTTTCCCTGGACACCAATGGGCGTAAGTATTGTATGGTGGAACTGGACAGTGTGGAGGCACCATTATTGGTGGACAGGGGCGCAGTGCGGTCAGCACTGAGTTGGCCCACCATGAGAAGTTTCTTCCCATACCATCAGTTGAGAGATCATTTGAAACCTCTATGCGGCTATGGAGAACAGAGGCTGCCCATCGTGGGTTCAGTGGAGCTGACGGCCCGTTATAAATCATCGGTGGTCACTAGCCTGAAGTTTTTGGTGACTGGCATGGGCAAAAATGTGATGGGCTGCAATCTCTTCTACGGGCTGAGGTTTTCCATCAGCAGCGGTGTGGGTGAGAAGTGGTCGGGCTGCGGTTTATGGTACCGACCAATCCCAGCAGTGGTGGATGATAGCTCAAGTAGGTTCATTTTGTCTTCTTTTAATTATTTACCTTTTGTTCATATTAAAGACAAAAATATAAAAGAGATATTTTTACCTTCTTAACATGTTTCGACTGTTCACTTCAGCCTCAGGAACAGTCCCTCGGTGAACAGTCGAAACATGTTAAGAAGGTAAAAACATCTCCTTTCTATTTTTGTCTTTAATACGAACAAAAGGTAAATAAGTGGTGGATGATGCAATATGGGACAAACCTTGGCCTAGTAATCTGGAAAGTGAACAGGACCACCTCCATGCAGGGCCGTCGCGGGAGAGTTCCTGTACCAGAGCCCAAGTTACCCTAGCTGAGGGAAATGGGCAGCGCCGTGGGATGCCCGTGACGGCGGATGGAGCCGAGTGGCTGACCCATTCTGCTTCCGGAGTTTGGCTGGGAGGTACCGAGAAGCAGGGGGTCACAATGGCTCCGCCGGCATCTAAAATAAAAGCAAGCGGGGCAGGACCAGCTGGCACAGTTAAACTATGGGCCACGCAGGAGCACTGGAAGCCGAGCAGGGCTCCTCTGGGGGTTGTTGATGTGGTCCGACCCAAAGCAGAGGACCGACTGAGAGGAGCCCACAGGAAGCGGAGGAGACAAGAGGACCAGGGGCAGCTACAGGTGGTGGCTGTGTGGGAGGACGGTTACCTGCAGCTGACCGATGATATAGACAGACACCCCAATGAGCTGCAGCATGTTTGTAAGGAAGGTGAGGTGCTTCAGTACTGGCGTGGGTCATCCCCGGGCACCAAGAAGAGGTGACACTCTGGTCGGGACTAGGGATGAGCCGATCCGCGGTATCGGTATCGGGTCTGATCCAGGCAAAATGGCTGGATCGTTACCGGTAAGGAATAAAAGTAATTTACCAATCCGATACATTAACAATATTAAAATGAAGGCGCAATCCTGTTCTCAGCCTCGCAGCGCAGGGCTTCTGTAATCAGAGGCAACGAGCGTCATATCACTGGAGTCTGTCTGTGAGACTCGCCTCAGTATGTTGCTGTGTGGTAACAGCATTTATAATTTTACACCACTAACTTGATAAAACACTTGCAATCACGGCAAAGGATTATGCTGAACTGTGTCAAGAACCGAGCAGAAAGACGCAAGTTCTGCAGCAGCAGCCGCTACTTTTCCAGCTCAGGAGGCTGGGCGCTAAAAGTAAGATAAGATAAGATAAGATAAGATAAGCCTTTATTAGTCCCACAATGGGGAAATTCCAGGATTGCAACAGCACAGGGATAGCAACACTCAGAGCAACAATCAAGAAGACAAGAAAAACAAGAGCAGCGAATATACATATTTACATACAGTATAACCACTGCACAGTGGTACATAAAACCACTAACCAGTGCTAACCACTGCACGGTGGCGCAGTGGTTAGCACTGCGGCAGCACAGTTTACCCTTGGCCGGGGGATCGTGAGATCGTGGGTTCGATCCCAGCCCCCGGCCAACAGTGATCTGTGTGGAGTTTGCATGTTCTCCCCGTGTTGCGTGGGTTTACTCCGGGATTTCTCCGGTTTCCTCCCACATGCTAAAAACATGAAGGTTAGGGATACGGGGCGCTCGCGCACGCAGCGACCGGCAGCTGGTGGCTTGTAAATATGGAAGTCACCAGACTGCAAAACAAATCTACCTACGGGTACAAACAAGTAACAAAAAAAAAAAATATATATATATATATATATATATATATATATATATATATATAAACACACAGTGCGGAGCATTGTAGCTAGATGGAATAAACAGCATAACCGTCTACTTAGTTATCCTACATAGTATGAATATGTACCCATACATATTGTCACCCTCCGTAACGACCAATATTGTCCTAGTTGTATACTGGAGTATACTAAAAGTAATAGTATACTAAAAGTGAAACCTAAAAAGAAAAAAAAAAATGAAACAGAAAGTAAAAGCCAGACTGGAGCGTACCTTTCGGGGAGTACAGTTGAGGAGAGGTAGGTGACAGAAACATAAATAGCATTTTTTTTTTTGTATTTTGTATACTTTATTAATCCCAGAGGGTGTAAGGCTGCATGAACACGAAATGGAACAGGAATGACTTCAAAATATGAGCAAACCTAAAATCTGAATGTGGACAGAGAATAATATCATAAACACTACTAAATAAATGGAGGACCAGGAGAATACTTATGATAATGAATGACAAAAATACAACTTAAAGGGTTAGTTCCTTTATTTTCAGATCTACAGCATTTTTTACTTCATGCATAAGGTGGCACTTTGAATTTCATCTGAATGTTATTTAAATACTCAGCTTCAAAGTTTTGTATAAACTTGCACTTAAAACTTCAGAATGCACGTTTACATGGGGCTGACCAGTGAAATGCTGCCAATGTTGCAAAGTTTAAAATATCAAAAGCAGCAGCATTGCTGAACGGTGTCAAATTTATAATATATTCTTTGACTTTTAGATTTTTGTTTTTATATGTGTACAAAATGCAACTAGTGATTAACAAAGTATGTTCTGTACTTTTGTTGTTTTAAATAAGCGAGACGGTATCGGATTGGTACCGGTCGATACTCAAGTCACAGTATCGGTATTGGTCTTGAAAAAGTGGTATCGGCTCATCCCTAGTCGGGACCCACCTGACAGGTCTCCGGGGGGGGTTTTCCATGCAGTGTGACTGATGAGTTAAAGGGGGCAATGTGTTTAGATAGATAGATAGATAGATAGATAGATAGATACTTTATTTTGAACAAAAAAGTATAATAAAAACAAAACAAATGTCAAATGCAATAAAGTAGCAGTATACAGTGTTCGAAAGGGAGAAGGAAGAAATGAACACTTATTAATTCCATCTCCTCTTTTCCATAAATACACCCATGTGAATTATATACAAATTACCACATTTAAGACCCCAAGTAAACAATTAACTGTATTTTGTACATATCAACATTAACACTCATCCATCCTAGCATACATTGATGTCCATACATCAAAACCAGCCTCAAACAACACAGATATACACAGTGCTGTCCCACCCACCATTCCATAGTGTCCCATAGTGTCCCAGAGTGAGCATAGTGAATCATACATATAAATACTACCCTTCTAACATATATCCTTTCAGCAAATAATGTTTGTACCTCTTTTTGAGTTGATTTCTGTTTGTACATAGTTTCAGTTCCGGCTCCAGACTGTTCCACAAATCCACCCCACAGACAGATATGCACATACTTTTCTTGGTTGTTCGTATCTTGGGTTTTGTAAAGTTTAAGTCTCCTCTCAAATTATGATCCTTGTCTCTTTTTTTAAATATTTTTTGTATATTATTTGGGAGTTGATTATTAATTGCCCTGTACATGACTTGTGCTGTCTTAAATTTAACTAAATCAATGAACTTTATGACATGTGACTTTAAAAACAATGAATTGGTATGGTCTCTATATCCTACGTCATTTATTATCCTTATAGCTCTTTTTTGTAATGTGCATATTGACTGTAGGTTGGTCTTGTAGGTGTTTCCCCAGACTTCTACGCAGTAGTAAAGATAAAGTAGAAACAGTGAATTGTACAGTAAGACCAATGATTTATAGTCCAAGATGTGTCTTGTCTTCCCCAGTATGCCTATACATTTTGCCAACTTGGCCCGGATGTGACTGATGTGAGGTTTCCAGCAGATTTTATTGTCTAGCGTCACCCCCAGAAACTTATTTTTGTGTACTGTTTCTATTCTGGTATCGTCTATCGTTACCATTATTTCATGATTTATTTTATAATTTCCAAACAACATAATCTTTGTTTTTTTTAGATTTAGAGATAATTTATTTTTGTGGAACCACTGCGTTAACTTTTTCATTTCAGTTGTGACCACCTCTAAAACCTGCTGCAAATTCTCACCAGTGCAAAGGATATTTGTGTCATCCGCAAACAAAATAAATTTCAGAATTTTTGATACTTGGCATATGTCATTTATATACAAAATAAAGAGTTTGGGTCCCAAAACTGACCCCTGGGGCACACCACAAGTGATGTCCATGAAGGGTGATTTGTGCTCACCAATTTGTACAAATTGTTGTCTGTTACTTAGATAACTTTCCACCCAACTCAGTCTGACCCCTCTTATCCCATTCCTTTCCAGTTTCCTTAGTAGTATTCTGTGGTCAATGGTGTCAAAAGCTTCCTTTAAATCTATAAATACTCCTACAGCAAACTTTTTTTTTATCTATGCAACTAGTAATTTCTTCTATAAGTTCGATCAGTGCCAAAGATGTAGGTTTATCTGCTCTAAAACCATACTGGCTGTCTGTAAGGAGGTTGTGTTTTTCAGTGGAATCATCCAGTCTCTTAGTGAAGATTTTTTCAAGTATTTTGGAGAATTGTGAGAGTATGAGACTGGCCTGTAATTTGTGAAACAATGACTGTCTCCTGTTTTGTATAGAGGTATTACTTTTGCTATTTTCATTTGGTTTGGAAATTTACCAGTTTGAAATGACAGGTTACAGATGTGGGTGAGTGGCTTAACAATTCCTTCAATTACTTTTTTCACTATTGTCATGTCAATTTCATTCCAGTCCGTTGATTTTTTTTGTTCTTAAATTTACTCACAGTCTTGATAATTTCCTTTTCAGTAACTGCACCCAAAAAGATTGTGTTTGGATTTCTGTCTTCTATTTCATTTACAGAACCACTGTAGTTTGTTTCTGGTGTCACTATTGATTTTGCTAATTCAGGACCAACGTTTACAAAAAATTTATCGAAACCACTGACCACATCCTCCATATTATTTATCAAATTGCCATTTTCAATAAAATATTCTGGATAATTAGCATTCTTAGGTCCATTACTAATAATCCCATTGAGTACTTGTCATATTCCTCTTAAGTTATTTTTATCATCCTCTAATATTCTGTTGTAATATTCTTTCTTACAGGTCCTCATTATATTAGTAAGCTTATTTTTTATATCTTTTATATTTGATCTCAGCCTCCACTGTTCTGCACTTAATGAATTGTTTATATAATGTATTCTTCTTTTTACATGCATTTATTAACCCCCTGGTGACCCAAGGAATATTTTTCTTTTGTTGTCTGTCACTGTATTGTTTTATAGGACAGTTTTTATTGTACAATGATTGAAATATTTGCAAAAAATTATCATATGCTTTATTTATATCATTTTCATCATAAACTATCTTCCAATCTTGTATTAATAATTCCTTTGTCAGTAAATACATAGATTCTTTGGTTCTTATTCTTTTATATTTAATATTTTTGGTATACTTTTTCTTCCTATAATCACATTGATAGACAACAAAAATCGGCAGGTGGTCACTGATATCATTCAATAAAAGCCCACTCCTGATATTATTTTCCATAATGTTTGTGAATATGTTATCTATTAGTGTGGCACTGTGTGACGTGATTCTGCTAGGTCCGGTAATTGTTGGATGTAAGCCCATACCGTACATTGTGTTGATAAATTCTTCTGTCAAACTATGTTGTTTTGAGTTCATCAGATCTATATTGAAATCCCCACAGATGAACATAACTTTGAGTTAGTTTTGCATACATTTTTTCCATCCAGTCCTTAAATAAGTCAATGTTTGATCCAGGTGTTCTATATCCACAGCTCACTACTATATTCTTCACATTGTCCAGACAGATTTCTATTGTAATACATTCAAATAAATCATCCACAGTTACTGACAGATTTTCAACAACCTTGTATTTCAAGCTCTTGTCAACATAAATTGCAACTCCTTCTCCTTTTTTCACTTTTCTATTCATATAATTTAATTCATAGCCATCCATGGTAAAATCCACTCCTTTCGCTTCACTGAGCCACGTCTCTGATATTGCCACAATATTGAATGGCTCTTTAAACTGATGTAAATAATCTTTATTGTTATTAAAGTTGGCATAGAGACTTCTGCTGTTGAAGTGAATCATAGAAATATTGAAATCTGATGTGACCATTGTGTTAAACTGTTCATCCATGTAGTAACAACAGTTATTATTGATGGAGCTAAATAAATTATTGTCAGGGTCTATGTTATATTCTACGTCCTGTGGGTTGTTATCTGTATATTCAAAAACTTTCAGTTCCTGTTGTTCCTGTTTGTTGTTCTTTTGTTTCATGTTGTTAAATGTCTTGTAGCAGATGAGTATAATCCTTCAGTGTCCTACAATTGTCTCTTGTTGCTGTGACTCCAGTTCATAACATTCATTGATATTTGTCCAGTTCCATAATATTACGGATGTTAATGACCTTGGCTTCTTCAGGTGATCTGTTTAATTTGATGTATATTTTACAGTTTGATGTCCAGGTGTTTTGAATCTTTTTCTGCTTTCTCAGGTATCTTGCTTTTCTTGCTATTTCTGCGTTTTCTTTTGTAAGGTGCTCGTTTATGTAAATGTTCGTTCCTTTCAGTTTCCTACCTTGTTTTAACAGTGCAGTCTTGTGTTTTCTGTTGACAAACCTCATGATCACAGCCGGTTTGTCACCGTTTTTCCTGGGCAGAGGGTGACAGGTCTCTGTGGTATTACAGTCCAGCTGGATTCCTTTGGACTGCATGAAGGCTGCCACTTGTTGCTCCGTGGATTCGTCTTCCAGCTCGTCGAGCCTCCCTCCGCTGTCCGCGGCCACCGCTCGCGCGTACGATCGGGGTTTAACCTCTTGCACTCCGGTGTACCGCGAACAGGCAGGTCTCTGCGTCCTACAGCGCACGAGGGCGCTCTCGTGCACTCTAGGACGCATGAGGGCGCTGCGTCCTAAGAGCGCACTGGGAAAAAAGCTGCATTTCCTTTCTTCCACTACAGACACAGCCGCGAACAAATCGGATATGATTGACCTCTCATTCGACTAATAAGAGCCTTGAATTGGGTTTCTGAAACCTTGGAGAACCAATGACTGAAAACCTAGCAAGAAGGACCCGCCTACCAACGCTGTGAATGCAGCGAGCCAATTGAAGCACAGAAGTTCGCAAGCTGTTTTGTGTAAGGCTGGGTGAAGACAGACTGCTGCAGCAGCAGATGAAAAAAGGACCCGCAGGAAGAACCCCACAGACCCAGCAGCACGGAGACCACCCACAAGTGCAACCTGTGTGACAGGAACTGCCATTTGCGCATCGGCCTGTTTAGCCACAGGCGGTGCTGTCCCAGCAGAGTAGACGTTTAGGATTCTCTTCCATGGTCATCATAGACCGACGGAGGCCGACGACGATGGCTGAGTGACACACACGCATTCGCCAGTCTTTTTTTAATTACTACTGTTATTTGTTTGGAAAAATCGTTCACCAAAACCGCAATCATGGAAGCGCAAAACCGCAATAATGGAATTATGTTTTGACCGGGTCGCGAGACCAGCGTCGCGTTCGTCTGACAATGAGGAAGAAGTTCGCCAGCTCCGCTGCTGCTGTGAAGAGGTAAGTGTTATAAGTTAAATTATTCTTCATCCCTGAAAATTGTAATCCAAAATGACTTTTGACCGATCGGTAAATTACAGCTGAGCGTCATCGCTACATGACGGACCGCGGCGCAACGGGCGATGTCCGTCCTCTGTAGCGAGGCGGGGGACAACCCCCCCCCCCCACACACACACACACACACACCCAGCCCTGAGTGTCACCTTTCATTAGAGCCCAAGATGAAGCTTCTATATTGAATCATTCAAAAGTTGCAGACGTTTTTCCAAACTGTGCCATTTGGCACAGTTCAAAAACGCCTGGGAACTACCTGAGGAAAAAGCTGTGTAATATATTCACTTTTTGTGGTATTGTTACAAAATTTGGACCTCAGCTGGATAACACTTGGTTCTACATTTCTGTTGCATTTTCCAGCCCGGATCTGAAGCTGTGTGTAATTTGCAAGCATTTGTATCCAAAAAAACACCCAGGCCAAATTTATTTTCTTCAAGTTCAGTATGTTTAGATGACTGTAACTCAGTGGCCGGAGCACTTAGAGAGATTATGACTGTTTTGCCAAAAAAAATTCAAAGTGTTTTCTTTTAAATGAGACCAACCCCATGAAGATGCTGCAAAGGGTTGAAGAACAGCTTTGGATTTACTTTGGGCACATTATTTTTTGGCGTTTTTAATTGACCGGAGTGCAAGGGGTTAATGTGGAGCCCCGTGATGATCACGTCATTCACCCGAGTGTTCTGCTCCAGTTCCGACACTCTGCTCTCCAGATACGCCAGCCTCTTCTCCTTCTCGGCGTTCTGGATCCGCAGCGCTTTCACCTCCTCGACCAGGTCCAGGATGTTTTTTTTGCTGCAGCTTAATAGCAGAAATCTCTTCAGCCAAGAAGTCCAGCGCTTTTTTTATGTCGTCCACCTCCTCAGTCTGCTGAGCTTTCTTGGGACCCATGATCCCGGCCGATGTTCGTTTATTGTGATCGTAGAGAGAAAAAAAAAACACGTGGGAGAAATCCCTTTGTTCTCCCGGAGTGTGAGGGGACTGATTGCTTCAGCAGCCACTACAATATTAAGTTATGAGACTGGCAGTTGTGGCATGTAAGGTGTTGTTGTTTACAGTGTGTTATTATTAATTGTCCATGTGAAAAAGGGAAAACTGAAGTAAATGTTTGTGTTAACATGTTTGGGGGGTTTGTTTTACTGTGTGAATTGCTGAATATTGATGTGTGCATTGTTGTGATTATGTACTCGGTATGTCAGTATGGTTAATACACAAAATTACTATGTGAGCTGTCCATGGTGCTGAATGATTGTCTGATGTGTTTAGCACATGGGGCTGTGGTGTGGGCTGCCCAGGTTGTGGGGCTGATGTGTATATTGACATATATGGTGATTAAGTGGTTTATTGAATTCAAGTTTGAGGTTTTACCTGTATGTATATATGCTTATGGGGGTTATTTTACATTACATTAGGAACACGGCAGCTTTTTATTTCATGAACTACAGTGGGGCAAAAAAGTATGTAGTCAGCCACCAATTGTCCAAGTTCTCCCACTTAAAAGATGAGAGAGGTCTCCAATTTTCATCATAGGTATACCTCAACTATAAGAGACAAAATGAGAAAAAAAAATCCAGAAAATCACATTGAAGAATTTTTAATGAATTAATTGGTAAATTCCTCGGTAAAATAAGTATTTGGTCAATAACAAAAGTTCATCTCAATACTTTGTTATGTACCCTTCTTTGGCAATGACAGAGGTCAAACGTTTTCTGCAAGTCTTCACAAGGTTTTCACACACTGTTGCTGGTATTTTGGCCCATTCCTCCATGCAGATCTCCTCTAGAGCAGTAATGTTTTGGGGCCGTTGCTGGGCAACACGGACTTTCAACTCCCTCCAAAGATTTTCTATGGGGTTGAGATCTGGAGACTGGCTAGGCCATTCCAGGACCTTGAAATGCTTCTTACGAAGCCACTCCTTCGTTGCCCGGGCGGTGTGTTTGGGATCATTGTCATGCTGAAAGACCCAGCCACGTTTCATCTTCAATGCCCTTGCTGATGGAAGGAGGTTTTCACTCAAAATTTCACGATACATGGTCCCATTCATTCTTTCCTTTACACGGATCAGTTGTCCTGGTCCCTTTGCAGAAAAACAGCCCCAAAGCATAATGTTTCCACCCCCATGCTTCACAGTAGGTATGGTGTTCTTTCTCCTCCAAACACGACAAGATGAGTTTTAACAATAAAGTTTTATTTTGGTTTCATCTGACCATATGACATTCTTCCAATCCTCTTCTGGATCATCCAAATGCTCTCTAGCAAACTTCAGATGGGCCTGGACATGTACTGGCTTAAGTAGGGGGACACATCTGGCACTGCAGGATTTGAGTCCCTGGCGGCGTAGTGTGTTACTGATGTAGCCTTTGTTACCTTGGTCCCAGCTCTCTGCAGGTCATTCACTAGGTCCCCCCGTGTGGTTCTGGGATTTTTGCTCACCGTTCTCGTGATCATTTTGACCCCATGGGGTGAGATCTTGCATGGAGCCCCAGATCGAGGGAGATTATCAGTGGTCTTGTATGTCTTCCATTTTCTAATAATTGCTCCCACAGTTGATTTCTTCACACCAAGCTGCTTACCTATTGCAGATTCAGTCTTCCCAGCCTGGTGCAGGTCTACAATTTTGTTTCTGGTGTCCTTTGACAGCTCTTTGGTCTTGGCCATAGTGGAGTTTGGAGTCTGACTGTTTGAGGTTGTGGACAGGTGTCTTTTATACTGATAACGAGTTCAAACAGGTTCCATTAATACAGGTAACGAGTGGAGGACAGAGGAGCATCTTAAAGAAGAAGTTACCGGTCTGTGAGAGCCAGAAATCTTGCTTGTTTGTAGGTGACCAAATACTTATTTTACCGAGGAATTTACCAATTAATTCATTAAAAATCCTTCAATATGATTTTCTGGATTTTTTTTTTTCTCATTTTGTCTCTTATAGTTGAGGTATACCTATGATGAAAATTGGAGACCTCACTCATCTTTTAAGTGGGAGAAGTTGCACAATTGGTGGCTGACTAAATACTTTTTTGCCCCACTGTATATACTGATAAAGATGGCAGAATAATCCGTCTGGCCGTGTGGGGGTGGGACAGTAGTCAGGTTCAGGTTCAGGTTACTTTATTTGTACCCGTAGGTAGATTTGTTTTGCAGTCTGGTGACATCCATATTTACAAGCCACTAATTAAATTCAACATAGACACAAACACAGGCACACATGAAGCTGACTATAAACATGATAAAAATACTCAAGGCTCCATCAATCAGGGTATAAAAAGACAAAGAGATGAGGGAGAAACCAGAGGTAAGAGAGAAGGGTCATATTAAAAGTTAAAAACTAGTCAAAGAGGTTAAAAAAAAACCCTCAAAGGTCTAAAACCCAATAAAATATTTAGAACCCAAGTGACATCCTACAAAAATAAGTAAATATAAAATGAAGTTAATAAATAGGTACCTAAATTATGTACAATATATTTTTACAGCTTGTTCAACTCTTTGACAGCGGCAGGGACAAAGCTATTTTTTTAGCTGTTTCATCCCACCTAGCAACAATGCTCTGCACTGTGTGTGTTTATATATTTACATATTTATTCCATCTAGCTACAATGCTCTGCACTGGGTGTGTTTATATTTATATATCTATATATTTATTCCATCTAGCTACAATGCTCAGCACTGGGTGTGTTTATATTTATATATCTATATATTTATTCCATCTAGCTACAATGCTCCGCACTGTGTTTTTATATATCTACATATTATTCCATCTAGCTACATTGCTCCGCACTGTGTGTGTTTATATACTTGCATATTTATTCCACCTAGCTGCAATGCTCCGTACTGTGGGTGTTTATATATTTACATATTTATTCCATCTAGCTACAATGCTCTGCACTGTGTGTTCATATATTCATATATTTATTCCATCCAGCTACAATGCTCTGCACTGTGTGTCTGTGTGTGTGTGTGTGTGTATATATATATTTTATAGTAATATGTACATATGTATATTAGCTGCTCTTGCTTGCTTGTTTTTGTTTTTTTTTTTTGTTTTTTTTTCTTGCCTTCTGATTGTTGCTCTGAGTGTTGCTATCCCTGTACTGTTGCAATCCTGGAATTTCCCCGTTGTGGGACTAATAAAGGCTTATCTTATTTTTGTAGCGCTGGGTTCTACTTTTTGGAACAGCAAACCTCCGTCTTGAGGGAAGAAGCTGAAAGTGGCAGTGCAAAGGGTGGGAGTCATCATTTAAAATGGAGGTAGCCATCCTCTGTACTTGTCTGGTGTACAGGGATGTCAGGCTCAGCTGTGACTCACCAAGAAAACGACTGGACCATCTAACTACCTGATCCAAGGATTTCCTCTGTTTCAGTTTTATCTGACCAAACCATGACACTAAAGAAAAGGATAAAACAGATTCAATAAAAGCCCGATAAAACATTGTCATTATGGTTCAGTCAACTTGGAAGCGTGCAAGTTTTCTCAAACAATGCAAATGTTGCTGACCCTTTTTGCACACCCTTTCACAGTTCACTTCAAAGTTTAAATTACTATCAATAATCGTCCCAAGATATTTGTACGATTGTACACATTCGGTGGTCTGACCTTTTAGTATGGTGACTTTGTGCCTGGGATTTTTCCTCCTGAAGTCAATAATCATATCTTTAGTTTTTGTTGTATTCAGCTGCAGGTAGGAATCCTCACACCAGTGAACAAAATCATCAACTACTGGGCCGTGGCCACTCTCACTATCCTGGAGGAGACTGACAATAACTGAGTCATCAGCATACTTTATAATGTGTCTGTTGTCATGTCTGCTCCGACACATGTTTGTGTACAGGATGAAGAGTAGTGGTGACAACACACACCCCTGAGGAGAGCCAGTAGAAGAGCACTTTAGGTCAGACAATGTACCATTGACCCTTACTCCTGCGTCCACCTGTCCCCCTCTAGTTTTAGTTGTTTGTGTGTACATGGATAGGCCTAATTATCTTGTTTATTGTTAGTGTGATTCGGGCACTAAATTTGGGAGAGTTTAATTGGTGTGCATGGATTTTGGACTTTTTTTCGGGGGGATGTGGTGTTGTTTATTATATTAATTATATTAATTATATTAATTATGTTGTTTATTATATTAATGTGTTGTATTATTGTATGATATGGGTGGTGGCTCCACCCTTCCGGTTCCGCCACCACCCGGGGTATAAAGGGCTGACGCGGAAGAGGCACAGCCTCTTTAACCACCTCTCTGCCTAGCGGGAGCTTCTGTCAGTAATACTGTGAGTCATATAATGAAGTCCTGTTCAGTTCACCACTCTCCTCATTATTGTGCTACGTGTTACAGACATAACAACTGCAACATTTATAGAGGAGGACGGAGCCAGACCGACGAGCATGGAGTCACCGCATGCTCAGCAACAGTACATCGGGCAGAGTAAAGCTCCACTCCGGGTTATGGACTCAGTTCGGGGTGAAGGACGTCCATGGCGAGGATGGGCCAAACGACAGCCAGCAAAACACTGAGGGTGTCTGCACATTGTGACTAAGCTGGGCACAGCATGCTTCGGGTTGTCTGACGGCTCGTCGAGGCACGCCAATCAGCTTCGGCGTGTCCAGGAAGATGGTCCAGGTGGCGAGGCTGGACGGGAATCGGTGATGGCGGTGTGGGATCCAGGCTCCATCATCCAGAAGATTTGCCATCGCTCCCGGGGTCTGCAGTCTTCAGGGGCACTCCTGCTGAGGGGCTGCCCTGGACCCCCTCAATGCAAATTCCAGTTTTTTTCACCCAAATGGCTGTGCTGTAAATAAAGAGTTGCTTATAGTTCTTGTGTTTTGAAATGCATGTTATGATATGGAATTATTTTGTGTGTTTTGTTTAGTTTAGGAGCACGGCGTGTAGTTTCAGTTTTATATATGGTTTTTTCTTTAGGTTTGGGTGGCAGAATAATCCACCCTGCCCTGCGGGCTGCACAGTAGTCCACCCGTCAGCCCTCTTCTCTGTTGTTTTGTGTGAATGTGATAGGCCAGTTTACTACATGGTTTTTCGTTATTTTAGTGTGTGATTCGGGTCCCAATTTATTGTTTTTTTTGGGGGGGGGGGAGTTAAATTGTGTGTATGGTTTTGGACTTTTCTAAAGGAAGGGGGTGAGGTGATGTGTGACTTTGGGAGGGTTTGAACCCTGGGGCTTACCGTAGCCGGCGTCGGGCGTCAGGGTGATGACGTCAGCTGCAGTCTCTGTATATATATTTCGACTCTTCTGTGATAAAGTTCAGTTTGTTGCTCTGCATAAGACGGCTCATGGCTGGCTTATTTTACCATACATAACAGTACTCACTCAAAATAACTGGGTTATGTTTAGGGAAATTGGAAGAGGAATTATTTTACACAGATTAACTATAACCCACTGCCACATTTTTTTGTGTCACTTTGCGTGACCACTTTGTTAGATATTCCCATATTAACAACAGGCAGCATGGACATGTCTATATTAGGGGACTAACGGCGGGAGACTGCCTCTTTGGCGATCCGCCTCTAATGGCACACCAGCCTGCACTCCCAGTTAGCTAGCATAATAGTATGTTCTGTATGTAACACGTGCTACCAGCTTTCTGTTAATAAAGCCACCATTCAGCACAGCCACTGCCGCTGCCTGTCCTCATTCTCAGACATAACAATGGCGACGAGGAGAAAAATTGGTCTTCCGGAGTAAAATTCAACATTCTTCCTGAAGATGGAAGTATGTCTGTTATCCCGGTCGGAGAACGACGTGGCTGGACAAATCAGGCTCTGCCGGCACTGACAGGAAGTGGGAGAGACAACCCAGCAGTGCGTCGTGGACCTCCGCTGTCTGGCAAGAAGGTGCAGGTTAGGGCAACTAGAGGACAAAATTGTGCGGGACCAGTTAGCGGAGTAGATTTTAGATTTTTTAGATTTGGATTCCTTTATTAGTCCCACAATGGGGAAATAGCAGGGCATCCACATGAGTGGATGAGGCAGCCACTGGTGCGGCTCCCAACCCTTTCACCATTCACACCTGGGACCACTTTAGAGTCTCCAATTAATGTAACTTGCATGTTTTTGGCATGTGGGGGGAAACCGGAGGAATCCTGGGGTAAACCCACACAGACACGGGGAGAACATGCAAACTCCACACAGATCACTGTTGGTCAGGGGTTGGGATCAAACCCAGGATTCCCCGGCCAAGGGTGAGTTGCTGTGCCGCCGCAGTGCTAACCACTTTGTCACCGCACTGCCCAAGGTACACCATTACACCAGCAACCCGCAGCTGAGGGCAAAGCTAATCATGGTGCCCAACGACCTACTGCTGGCAAAGCTAATCATTGCAGTGTTAGTGAAGCTAATTACTTAGTGCCTCAGAGGGCAGTAAACACTGCGGGTGTCTACTGCTACTCCGGCCCCTTGTGGCCGAACTCCGGGGAAACCCGAAGCCTGCTCATCAGTGCCGCTCGCCGACCCAGGCACCTCACCACTGCTCTCAGCACCCTCATCTCAGGCACTCCGCTGCACTGTCTCCATGCCCGGTCATAGCTGCTCTCTCCCAGGGCTCTTTGTCGGCGTCACTCTCTGACCCATGCGCCTCATCGCTGCTCTCAGCACCCTTGTCCCAGGTGCTCTGCTGCGTCAACTCCATGTCCGGCTGTAGCTGCTCTCCATCGGGGCTCTCAGTGTCACTCTCCTCAGCTCCACTCTCCGACCCAGGCACTTCGTCGCTGTGCTCAGCACCCTCGTCCCAGGTGCTCTGCTGCGTCATCTCTGCGCCCGACTGTCATTGCTCTTCCTCGGAGCTCTCAGCCTCCATGGTCCCACTCACTCGTTGCCTAGCCTCCTGCTGTAGAGATGATTCCTGCTGCTCTCCCTCTCCGCTGTCGTCGCACACCGCGCTGTCCAATTCATCAGCACTCCGGTCCTCCACCTTCCTGCGCTTCGTGGCTGGCCCGCTGTTCAGTGACTGGGGAGTCTCCCTCTCGCAGTCCTGGTCCCACCACGAAGTCTAGCTGGCAGCTTGGAGCTGTCTTTTGGCGCGCAGTTAGCTTTGCGGCTAACCTGCCCATAGGCATCGAATGGGCTGTTAGCTTCTCTAAGCTAACTACCCTAGTCGCTCTTGGCGCCAAGACTCCCGCCACCCACAGCTTTGTGGTCCTCGTCTGCCCGGCGAAGAATTCGGCCAGCCGCTCGACAGCATCCTCATACAACTCCGTCTCACCCAACGTACCGAGAATTCTTCGGCCCTCCATGCCGAGATGGTGAGCAAAAGTGCCCGTCGTCATCTCCTGTCAAGTCTGCTTAGGCCCAGGGCCCCAATGTAACCCTCAAACATGGCCAGCCACTGTGGCCATAGGATCACCGGCTCTCCCGTGTACTCTAGAAGTGGTATCAGGGGTTGAGGCAGCCCATACACTTCCATAGTTCACTTCTCATCGCCAAGATGTTATGTATGAATAATGAGAGAGTCAGAGTCGATCTTCATGCAGCCAACAACAACAACCCTTTATTATAGAGAACCAAACTATTTATACACAAGGGCTGTGCCAGCCTGACGTCACACCAGGGGCGGGTACGGCAGGACACACACACACACACACACACACACACACACACACGCCACACTCACTACTCACTAAAATGTAATCATTAAAATCTAAAATCCAAAATACATACATAAATAAATAAATATATAACAGCAGTCATTAACGACAGGAAGTATATGTGTCCCTGGCCTATCTATTTAAGTTTAAAAGTTTTAGTGACATTGGGATAAATGAGTTCTTATATCTGTTGAAGCTGCACTTGGGGACTCTGTATCTCCTCCCTGAGGACAGCAGCTCGTACTCATTGTTTAGTGCAGGGGTGGGCAAACTTTTTAGCTAAAGTGCCACATGGAGTTTTAAAAATTGACAGAAGGGCTGTGGGGGATTATAAATATAGTGGCTTATAAATAATATAGTGTATTAATGTTTGAAAAAAATCGATCAAATGTAGATAACTTGTGCTTGATATTTTAATATGATTTAAGAAAAAAATGCCTTCTATTCATGAATTTTCATTTATTTTGTTTCAAAAGGGCTGGCAGCTCATTTTCAAAGCAGCAGGTTCAGATTGCTTCTTAGGATGGTGATCTACTTCACAGCCTTATTTAAAGGGCGAAAAACAAGGAGGAAAGGTAACGGGTTCAGCTTTAGTATGCTTGTTAACACATCAACTGACATTTGTTAGCAAACATCAACTTTAATTGACTGAATTTAGTAATCGGGCTTATTAACACAAAAATATTGTGTAATGTACTTTTAACTCACTGATCATGGAAACAGCGTTGCACTCAGTGGGAACAGTGATGCTGTGCTTTTGACTGAAGGATGGCTGGAAGGTTAGGAGCAAGTTTGGTGGTTGAGACGTGCAGGACATCACAGAGATGGCTGTCGGTCATTTTGGTTCTCAATCTGCTTTTGTTCAGATTCAACAGAGAAAAAGCCTACTCACACATGTATGTTGAGCCAAAAAGACTCATCACTCTTTTGGCGTGGCGTCTCATCAGAGGAAACTTGTCCTTTCCCAAGCCCTGGTAGAAGTCAGGTAGGGAGAGAAGCTGATGTTGATTCTTCAGAGAATTATCACACTGCATTTCAATGAGCTCCTATTGCAGACTCTCTTCCACTTCTTCTGCATCCACCAGGAAGGGCGTTGAGAGCAGCTTGATTTCTTTCTCAATGGCAGAAAAATCTTTAAAGCACTGACTGAACTCTGTGATGAGAGATGTGATGACAGACACATATTTCTCCTTTTTACCAGACAAGTTGGCTTTTGGAAAAACACATTTGATTTCAGACAGTGTGGGGAAGTGCAACATTGAAGTTGCATCATTGTGTCTCAAAGAGATGAAGCTTCACACAGAATGCCTTCATGTGCACATAAAGTTTTGGCACAAACTGGTCTTTGCCTTGTAGGCCCTTGTTCAGTGTGTTAAGATGATCAGTAAGATCAACTAAAAATGCTAGGTCTGCCAGCCGAAGAGGTCTGTCCTTCTCTCTCAAAAACTGATCAATTTCTGATCTCAGGGAATAAAACCACTGCAGCACGGAGCCACGTCTCAACCAGTGCACTTCAGAATGGTAGAGTAGGTCCCCGTATTCAGCATCAACATCGGAGAGGAAAGCTTGAAATTCTGTGGTAGAGCCCTCATGCTCGAATTATGTTGACATTTTTCACAACAGTATTCATCACATCACTAAGCTGGACTGTCTTGGCACAGAGCACTTCTTGTTTGATGATACAGTGCATTTTAACAGCCTCACCGCCACTTTCTCGCACTTTGGCGCACACCATGGATGCCATTCCTTTGTGTTCTCCGGTCATAGCTGGAGCCCCATCTGTTGTTACTTCACACGGCTTGTCCCATTTAAGTCCCATCCTGTCGATTGCATCTGGCACAGCTTCAAAAATGTCCTGACCCGTTGTTGTGCTCTTTAGACTCCTAAGATCAAGCAGCTCCTTTGTAATGCAAAAGTTATCATCAACTCCCCGTAAACAAATTAATAGCTGTGCAGTGTCTGTGGCATCTGTGCTCTCATCGCATGCAATCAAGTAAAAATCAAAACCACAAGCTTTATCTGACACTTGTTGTTTTAGGTTCGCTGACAAGTCTGTGATTCGCCGTGCTATTGTGTTTCTGGACATGCTAACGTTGTTGAATTTGTGCATTTTTTTCCGGGCACATTATTCCAACAACTTTAGCAAGGCACTGTTTTATGAAGTCACCATCGGAGAAAGGTTTCCCATGTCGGGCAATTAGTTGAGCTACCTCATAGCGAGCCACTGTGGCATTTTCTTGTATTTTGTTAGCGCAGAAAAAAAATCCTGTTGTTGAGCATGCAGGCTAGCTGCCGTTTGCTTAGCTTTCTGCTCGTGCTAAGCAGCAGTGTAATTAGACGTGAAAGTCTAATGCTTGGTTTCTAGTGCCATCGTACATTGTACTCTTTGATCACTGCAACAGTTTCATTGCAAATCAAACAGACACACTTCCCGTTTACTTCTGTGAAGAAATATTCATTTTCCCACCGTGTCTGAAATTTTCTACACTCACTTGCTATCTTTCATTTCTGTGATTTTTCCGTTTTCTTTGATTCCTCCATTTTTGGCCACTCATGAGAATTGTCTTCGTTTTCTCTTGGGGGAGAGGCTGCTTGTTCAGTCAAGACAATTACCCCACCTAGTGTTAAAACTAAGAATTGCAATGCAGCCAAGCTTAATTTGTGGACCATTATCCATTATAATACAATGGAATATGATGATTATATTTTTATAATTTTCTGTGGCCCAATTAAAAAAGGACCATGGGCTGCAGTTGGCCCGTGGGCTGTAGTTTGGACACCTCTGGTTTAGTGCATGGCTCATGTCACTGATTACTTTTTGGGCTTGTCTACAGGCTGCCTGTTCATATATGGTCTACATGGATAGTGGGGACCGTAATGCTGGTGGTTTGCTAGAGGTCCGTCTTCCAGGTAACCACACACGGGGTTAACATCCTGGTGTGTGATCTTTTTTACAAACTGGGTTTTTCCATCTGTGATAACCTTGGGCTCTGTTTGACCGCTAACAATAGGAGCGCAACACACCTGAACGGGGGTGTAGCCACTCCGAGCTTGACACCGCAGAGAGAAGACAGCGAGGAAAAGGGCAAAAACTGGACTCATCTTGCATCCTCGCCTGGCATCAGCAGCAAGGAGCCGCCGCAGTGCTGCAGGATAGAGAGTTCGTGGCCCAGCAGGACCCAGCAGAGCAACGCCGAGTACGGCCAAGCTGATCGCCGCTCACGGTGCTGGAGTGGGTTCAGGTCCAATGATCCGAATGCCTGGACCTGCAGGCGGTCCTGTCATCGCCGATGAGAATTGTCGCACAGTTGAGGCCAGCCACCTTCCAAGTGGCCGATGGATCAAGATGGCACGCCAGCCATATATGAAGGGTTAGAACAGCTGCCCCGGAATCGATCCAACCAGTATGGGACCCGGACTGGAACTTTGTAGCAGAACATCCAGATCCACCACACCCAGTGCCTCCAGGACCGTGTCCACCGAGGGCTGGCCAGAGGCCCCTGAACTGAAAAACTTATTGGTGACTCCAAGACTGTTTAATGTGGCCTGACTGCTTCAGAAGTGGCAGAATAGCCTACTCAGTTGTGAGGGTCAACCGGTGGTCTACCTGGTGGCCCAGATTCCATTTGTTCCATTGTCATAACTGTTCAGCAATACAGTAAATGTTCATAATGTTTTTTTGTTTTGTTTTGTTTTGTTTTCCCGGGGGGGATGAATGTTAGATATTCCCATATTAACAACAGGCAGCACAGACATGAAGGTGCAGGCATGGATGACATCATCACGCCGTGTCTATATTAGGGAACAGACGGCGGGAGACTGCCTCTTTGGCGCTCCACCTCAAGTAACACACTAGCCTGTACCCCCAGTTAGCTAGCAAAATGGTATGTTCTATATGTAACACGTGCTACCAGCTTTCTGTTAATATTCAGCACAGCCACTGCCTCCGCCCGTCCTCATTCTCAATTCAATTCAGTTCAATTCAGCTTTATTTATATAGCGCCATATCACAACAAAAGTCATCTCATAGCACTACCAAATGCAGGGAAAACCCCACAATTGCAGAAAGACCCAGCAATCAGATGATCCCCTGTGAGCAAGCACTTAGTGATGGTGGAGAGGAAAAACTCCCATTTAACAGAAAGAAACCTCTAGCAGAACCAGGATCAGGGAGGGGCAGTCATCTGCTGCGACTGGCTGTGGGTGAGGGGATAGAGAAGATGAAGAGGACAGACATAAAGAACAGGAACAATGAGAAGCCAAGTACATTATTGGAGGCCACCCAGCAGTCTGAATCTATTAACAGCAAAACAAAAGGGGGGTTAAGAGACACAAGATCCCTCCCTAATCGTAGGTTATATTGAAAAGGAAGGATTTTACCCTGTTCTTAAAAACAGTGTGTTGTCTCAGACAACACACTTGCCTCAGGTCAACACATATAGGGTGCTGGAAAAAATGCTTGCCTGTTTTTATTGGAGGACAGTCCTTTCTTTAAAAAAATATTTTTATTCACCAGTGTTAATAATAATTATGACTTGCTAAAGTGTTTGGGAACAGACGTAAAACAAGTTTTGGTGAAAATATGAAAATGAAGGGTTTTTGGTGCGTTTATTGTGGGGTTGCCAGGTTTGTTCACTGTACCGACTGAGGATTTATCACCAAAACTAAGGCAACTAGTGAGAGACCAACATGGTGACGTGTAAATGTTCAGAGGGGCTGGAGGGATCGTGTGTTACTGTTCTGTTATACATGCAAAACATGGCAGTCGGTATCAGCACTGTTTCCTGATATGGTCTATATTTATCTGTTGTGTATCATGAATTTTGCCCTTTATCCTGAAAGTATCTAATAATGACTGTTAAACAAGTTATATTTTTAAAGGAAGATTTTGTTTCCCTGAAACCTATGGGGAGGGATAAAATGTAGAATAAAATGACTGAAAATACGTCTGTCAATCTTATGAAATGAGGAAGAGAGAGAGGGAGACCGTACATATTTACATTAGATAAGTATGATTAATATTTCTAGATTATGACAGCAGCTTACTTTCAGATGAGTAAGTAGGACATGGTTTCCACAATAGGCAGAAACTGCCTTATAGGACCGGATAGGGAAGCGAATCAGCTGAGGTTGGGGGCGATGGAGGTACCCGGGCCCGGGGCTTTTCTTATAGTGAGGTTTTTCCAATAATGTGCAAGGTAGCTTATTTGAAAGTCCAGCAACACTGAGGAAATGATGGGTGGGACCTGAAGCCAAGGGGGAAGTCCAAACATGGAGGAGAAGCCGGAGGATTCCTGGGGTAAAAGGTTTGTAATAATAGTTTGCAAGAAGACTTACCGGAGGTATCCATGGGAAACAAAAGAAAAAATGTGCAAATTTTTGAGAAAAAATTTGCAATTTTAAGATAAGATAAGATAAGATAAGCCTTTATTAGTCCCACAATGGGGAAATTCCAGGATTGCAACAGCACAGGGATAGCAACACTCAGAGCAACAATCAAGAAGACAAGAAAAAACAAGAGCAGCGAATATACATATGTACATATAAATATATAAATATATAAACACACTGTGCGGAGCATTGTAGCTAGATGGACTAAATATATAAATATATAAACACACACAGTGTGGAGCATTGTAGCTAGATGGAACGAACAGCATAACCGTCTACTTAGTTATCCTACATGGTATGATTATGTACCCATACATATTGTCACCCTCCATAGCGACCGGTATTGTCCTAGTTGTATACCAGAGGGGACCATTTGTGTAAGTCTATTGCGTCTTTTGCATTCAATACTATTAGGTTGTCACGTCTTTTTGCTATCTCTGCGAGCAGCCCTGCTTAGGTTATACAGTCTGACAGCCGTAGGTAGGAAGGACCTGCGAAACCTCTCGGTTGCGCACCCAGGATGATGTAGTCTGCTGCTAAATGAGCTCCTCAGTGCGTTCAGTACGTCCTACATAGGGTGGGACTTGGACTCCAGCAGAGATGACAGTTTAGCCACCATCCTTCTCTCTCCCATCTCCTCCACTGGGTCAAGGCGTTGCCCCAGGACAGAGCTAGCTTTCTTGATCAGTTTGTTCAGTCTCTTCCTATCGGCTGCTGTAACACCACTGCCCCAGCAAACCACTCCAAAAGTGATGGCTGATGCCACCACCGTGTCATAGAATGTCTTCAGCAGCGCCCCTTGTACACCAAAAGACCTGAGTCTCCTCAGTAGGAACAGCCTGCGCTGTCCCTTCTTGTAGAGTGCATCAGTATTGTGTGACCAGTCTAGTTTATTGTTCAGATGAACACCCAGGTACAGTGGTACCTCTACTTACGAACGTCTCTACATACGGAATTTTCAGGTTACGACACGCCTCAACAGGAAAATATTGCCTCTTGTTACGAACGAAATTTCAGGATACGAAAGGCAAAAAAGTACGCGCTCCTCGCAGCTCCCGTAGTTTACCGAACGTAAACATACCTGTAGCTGCTCTGGTCCTCTCTGCTCGGGACTTCCGGAAGATGGCGATTCGGTCCAGTTCGCTCTTCTAAACCCGCATTCTCCAGCCCCGAAACTTGGACAATAACTCATATTCAGACTGAAAACATTTTCAGAGCTGACAGCTTCAAAGCAAGTAAGTTCAATTGGTGATTTTGAACGCAAGTTTCTGTCACAGGAAACTAATCAAATCCGACTAATATGTCCGGCGGGAAAACGAACGCTAAGCTAACAACAGCTACTACTGACCATGACTACACCCCGATGGAAACCTCTGTTAGTAGCGGTCCTGGTAAGAGAAAAAGTTCTCCCGTCACTCCAACTAAGTCCTCTGCTCCGCCACTTTCCAAGATGAAAACCGCCCAAGAGCAATCTTACGACAACTTGGTAGATGCTATCACAAAACTAACCACCAAAGTTGATGATTTTGGAGCGCAGTTAAGGGAGACCGCCACAATGGTAGCCAGCATCACCCGTCTTGTTGAAATTAATACTGCTGACATCAAAAATTGCCAGACCAAACTACAGAGCTTTGAGAGAGACATCCCCAAGCTTATACAAGAAAACGAAGAGCTAAAGGAAAGGATTACTGAGCTGGAGAGGTACAAGAGGCGCTGGAACCTTAAAATACACGGGATCAAAGAAAAGGATAACGAAATGATCCGTGAGGAGGTAATCCACATTCTGTCAGAAATTGCACCGCAGTGGGCAACGACCATGGGCACTATTGTTGATAATGTCCACCGCCTGGGAAAACGTGAAAATGGGAGAAACCGCCAGGTTATTCTTCAGTTTGTCATGAGATACCACTGTGAAGAAATTTGGAGGCTGACCAAAAACTCCAAATTCTGCAGAATAGCCGGGATCCGATTCAAGCAAGATTTCTGTAAAGCCGACAGGGATGCCCGCGCAGCAGCATGGCCACAGATGGAGCAAGCCCGTGCAGCTGGGAAAAACGTCTGGTATAAAGGCCATGTGGGATACATCGACGGTAGAAGAGTCAGCATCTAAGGGTCTGGTTCACAACTATGGCTGAACAAGCACTTTGACTCTTTTATGTTCTGTACATGTTGCTAAGCTACTTCAATGTTTACTTTATAGGGAGTCATTTCATAGTCCCCTTTTGAAGTACGCTGTGTTCCTGGCAGCTGGCATTTGGATATGTTTACATGCTACTTTTACTCAGGTTCCTGAATCTTTTTTTTTTTGAAGGGTAGATTTATAAGGCAGCTCCTTTTCAATGCCATTTTGAAAATTTGCATTACATATTTTCGATAATTTTATAGATTAGGTTTTTGGATTCTGTCATAACAAGCGTGCAGCTTGGGGGAAAAGGAGGAAGGGAAAGGGGAAAGAAAAGGGAAAAAAGGAAAAGAAGGAGAAGGAAAAAAGAGGAAGAAAAAGGAAAAAAGGGAAGGAAAAAAAAGGGGAAAAAAGTTATGAGTTAAAACATATATTTAGCAATTTAATCAGGGGCTTTCTTCAAGTGTACTTGGTCCAAAGTAACAACCTAAACCGTTTATCTACTTGTTATTTTTATTTTATTATTATTTTAATTTTTCCCTTATTCTTTTTCATCCTTTATGTCTTTTATTACAACTTTTTCTTTTGCATCACTTAATGCTAGGGGTTTACGAGACTCTATAAAAAGAAAGGCTACATTTCTATTCCTTAAAAATGAAAAAGCACATTGTTATCTTATTCAGGAGACTCACAGCAACAATACAGATGAAAAAATGTGGACAAATCAATGGGGAGAAAAAATATACTATAGTCATGGCACAAATAGATCAGCAGGGGTCGCCATACTCCTAAATAACTTTCCTGGGAAAGTAGTTGCAACCAAAAGAGATGACACAGGACACTGGATTATTTGCGTTTTTGAAATACACAAACAATTCTTGATTCTTGTTAACATTTATGGATTTATTAACCGCAGTCAGAACAAACAATTAATTACAGACGTGACTAACATATTGAAGGAATTATCCCAAATATATATCAATCCTGTTTTTGTGTTGGGTGGCGACTACAATATGGTTATGGATGAATGGCTTGATAGGCAACCTTCAAGATTTCCTAATCATCAGTATAATACCACTTTACTAGACTTCTGTAACACATTTCAGCTTAGTGACATATGGCGTGCGTTAAATCCAGATACTCAAACCTTTACTTGGTTTAAACCTGATGGCACCATTAAATCGCAATTAGACTACTGGCTTATTTCTGAATTCCAACCTAATATAGACATAAATACCTCAATTTCTGCAGCTCCGCTTACAGATCATTGTATGATCAAGTTAACCATAACTCCCACTAGTGCAGTCAGAAGAAATAAAGGCTACTGGAAATTTAATTCAAATCTTCTAAAACATGACCCTTTCTGTCAGGATGTTAAAAGGACAATCGACAGTATAACTAAAGATACATTATTGTCAACTTACAGGGAGAAATGGGAATTTCTTAAATTTAAAATCCGTCAGATTTCCATTTCATACAGCAAAGTCATAAGCCGAGCCAATAAACAAAAAGAAATGGATATTGTAAAAGAGATCCATTTAATATGCAACAAACACTCCTTATGTGAAGAGGACAAACAAAAACTGATTTTATTGCACTCTTCCCTAGATAACATCTATATTAATAAAGCCAAAGGAGCATATATTAGGTCAAGAGCGAAATGGATAGAGGAGGGAGAGAGAAGCTCAGCATACTTCTGTAGGCTTGAGAAAAGAAGACAAGAACGAAATGCCATTAAGTCTCTTATAATTGATGGTAAAGAATGTACTGATTCTGTGAGGATCTCTAAAGAAATATTTAAATTTTACAGTGAATTATACTCCTCCTCTTACTCGCACACTAATGCAGAGGGTTTCTTTGAATCCATTTCAGGACGGATACCGAAAATTGATGAATATTTTAGAAAATCATGTGACGCAGAGATCCAAATGGAGGAAGTTGAGAAAGCTTTACAATCCTTAGCTCTAGACAAATCACCTGGCTCAGATGGCTTGACAGCCAATTTTTACAGGCACTTCTGGATTAACCTAAAAGACTTATTTTTTAATGTGTTAAAGGAAATCCGTGCTACATCAGTTTTACCAAATACTATGAAACAAGGAGTCATCACACTAATTCCCAAACCTGGCAAGGACCCAAAATTGATTGATAATCTCAGACCAATTACTTTACTTAATAATGATTACAAAATTTTAACACATATTTATGCCAACAGACTCAAAACTGGCATCACTGATCTTATCTCAGAAACACAATCAGGTTTTATTAAAGGGAGCTCAATACACAACAATATACGCCTTGTATTGGACTTACTTGACTATAGGGACCTAATTGACGAGGGGTTTACTTTATTTTTGGATTTTTTTAAAGCTTTTGATATGATTGAACACAAATTTATGTTTAGGACCTTAGAGCTTTTTGGTTTTGGGGAGCACTTTTTAGACTTTATAAAACTAATTTACACGGATACCAACAGCTCAGTTCTATTACCACATGGTACCTCCCCTAGATTTTCAATAGGCAAAGGAATAAAACAAGGCTGCCCGGTTTCGCCTCTGTTGTTCATTGCAGCAGCTGAAATGCTTTCAATTTTTATAAAAAACTCTGACTTTGATAAATTAACAGTATTTGGAAAACAACTAACAATCAGCCAACTGGCTGACGACACAGCCATATTCACACACAACTCTGATCAAGTCCCTAAAATTCTTAATTATATAGATGTTTTCTCTAAAGCCTCTGGGCTTAAACTGAATCTAGGTAAATGTGAATTATTACCTATTCATGATTGCAGTCTATCAGCCATTCATACCATTCCCGTCAAACAAACAGTGAAATATTTGGGCATGCGTATCACTAAAGATGCTGATCAATTAGTCAAGCTCAATATATGGAATTGCTTGGAGAAGTCAAAAACTTATCTCAACTCCTGGTCTCAAAGAGATATTTCCATCATAGGAAGAACATTTCTGACAAAAATGGAATGCATCTCCCGATTTATTTATCCAGCCCATTCATTGCCAACGCCCAAAGATGCCGTTAAAGCCATCAATCAAACCATTTTCAATTATATCTGGAAAGGGAAAACACATTATATTAAAAAAGGTACCATGATTCAAGAATATGAGGAAGGTGGTGTTAAAGCTATAGACTTTGAATGCATTAATGGCACCATCAAAATTAACTGGCTGAGACAATTTATTAAACAACCCAAACATTTCTGGTTTCATATTCCCAATGAAATTTTTGCTAAATTTGGGGGCATTGAATTCCTGCTCAGATGTGACTATGACCCAAAAAAGCTCTCCTATAAACTCTCCTCATTTCATCAACAGGTCTTACTATATTGGAGATTGATTTATAAACATAATTTTAGCCCTCATATGACCCCTCTGTGGAATTGTAGATATGTACTATATAAACACAAATCAATATTCCTACAAAACTGGCAAAATAAGGGCATTTGGTCTGTACTACACTTATTAGACGGCACAGGGAATATTTTAACTTTTGAGAATTTCTGTGCTAAATATAACATAAATGATAAACGAGAATATAACCAAGTAATTTATATAACCAAGTAATTTTTATATATCTACATATTATTCCATCTAGCTACATTGCTCCGCACTGTGTGTGTTTATATACTTGCATATTTATTCCACCTAGCTGCAATGCTCCATACTGTGGGTGTTTATATATTTACATATTTATTCCAACTAGCTACAATGCTCTGCACTGTGTGTTCATATATTCATATATTTATTCCATCCAGCTACAATGCTCTGCACTGTGTGTCTGTGTGTGTGTGTGTGTATATATATATTTTATAGTAATATGTACATATGTATATTAGCTGCTCTTGCTTGCTTTTTTTTTGCCTTCTGATTGTTGCTCTGAGTGTTGCTATCCCTGTGCTGTTGCAATCCTGGAATTTCCCCGTTGTGGGACTAATAAAGGCTTATCTTATCTTATCTTATCTTAATGGAGGCAATACCTCAGACAGTTATACTAATAGCCTCAACTTTAAATAGATTTGGCTCTTGCCCAAACCTCCCTTTGCTTTTGGTGAATGGTTTCCGCCTAGATGACTCAAAATTAAACAATTTAACGATTAGGAAAATATTTAATAAAGAAATCTTCCCAGCAACAGTTTCTAGAGCTGCTATTCTTAATTTTTTCTCCAAAAAAGAAGCTCAAATTCTAAGATCTAAATTCTTTAAATTTCCTATTTCACCAAAAGCAAAAGAGATCCACTATAAAGTTTTAAATGGAATTTATCCTTCTGCTGAGTTTCTAAGTAAACGCTTTGGCTTTGAGAACAATAACTGTTCCTTTTGTAATGAACATATAGAAAGTACAGATCACATTTTCTTTGACTGTATGTACACCATTGCGTTTTGGGATGATTTTCATCACTGGTTATCTAAACATGTACCAACCCCTGTTTTTAACTGTCAGAATATTTTGTATGGCTTTATTATTAAGAACTCATTGCATGATATGTCTATTAACACCCTCGTAATCTTGGGAAAATTTTATGTACACAAAAATAGATTTTTAAAATGCAAGCCAAATTTTAATGTATTTCATAAAGAACTCTGCCTTTTTTTCTCATCACTGAAACACATGAAGAAGCGGAATGCTGTGAAACTCCACTGTTTGGTCGATGATCGGAAACTCATGGAAAACCCCGAGAACTCTGGACACTCTGGACTGAAAAGAACCCCCCGTTTCTCTTTTTGTCTACTTTTATTATGCTTTTAGTTACTTTATCTTATTATTATTTACTATTCTTACTACTTTATCTTATCCTTCTTACCTCTTGTAAGACTGTTGACTGAACTACACAATTTAGATAAAAAATTGTTAATTGCCATGTTTATCACGTCTACGTCAAAACTTTGTACTTTCACCTTGTTCTTAATAAAGTTTTGAAAAAAAAAAAAACCTGTAGCTGCTCTGCCATTGGCTATCGCCTAGCATCTTCCTGGTATCCCATTGGCCACGAAGTTTTGTTTTTTTTTCCAAAACTTTATTAAGAACAAGGTGAAAGTTTTACGTGTGTGTACAGTACAGAATTAACATTTATTCGCTATGGGCCCCAAGAAAGTGACGGAGGTAAGTAGAAAAGGAGAAAAGAAGAAGAGAGTTTTTTTGTCCATACAAACAAAGAAGGAGATAATCGAAAGGTATGAAAAGGGGATGCGTTTGGTTGATCTCGCCAAAGAATATGGCCGTAATACATCAACGATCAGCACGGTATTAAAACAAAAGGAAGCACTTACAAACCGACAAAAGCAAACGTCCTTGGATCGTTTCTTCACAAAACGTCAGGCAAAAACCACTGATGAGACACAACATGAACCAAAGAAGGCAAAAGGTGACGACGACGATAGCAGTTAAAAGGTAAATGAACATAATTTTTATTATTTTCTCTTTTATTATTCTCTTTTATTATTCTTTTTCTCATTTTAAACTCTCATTTTATGTTTATTGTGCAGTAATCTAATTGTAACATGTATTTGTTAAATGTTTTGATGCGTTTTTATGATTTATAAAAAATTTATGCCCGAATTTTGGGGGGCTTGGAACGGATTACGGCATTTACATGTAAAACGCGCCTCTACTTACGGAATTTTCACGTTACGAGAATACTTCCGGAATGAATTAATTTCGTAAGTAGAGGTACCACTGTACTTGTAAGATGTCACCATCTCGATGTCTGTTCCCTGTATGTTTACTGGTGCTGTAAGGGGTTGTCTTTGCCTGCGGCAGTCCACCACCAGCTCCTTAGTTTTCCTCGCGTTGATCTGGAGGCAGTTCTGATGGCACCAGTCCACGAAGTCCTGGATAAGTCCTCTGTACTCAGCTTCATCTCCGTTGGAGATGAGGCCAACGATCGCAGAGTCGTCAGAGAACTTCAGTAGATGGCAGTGTGTTGCATTGTGTGAGAAGTCCGCAGTATAAAGGGTGAACAGGAAGGGAGCCAAAACCGTTCCCTGGGGGGCCCCCATGCTACCAATGATCGTGTCGGACACACAGTCCCGGGTTCTCACAAACTGTGGCCGGTTAAGGTGCTTTTCCACTAGCCCCGCCCAGCCCCGATTGAAAACCCGACTCTACTCACTTCGGTTCGGTTCGGCCTCGGTTGCGTTTCAACATTACTGCTGGCACACCTGCTGGCACACCTGCTGTGGGTGGGATTTGTTGAACAGCAGGCGGCGCCACACCCTCATGACGTGAAACACACGACCGAATCCTCCACAACAAAGAAAATGGCTGATGACGAGGAGAGAAGGAAGGAGGAAGGAGAGAGGAATGACTGTGACATGAAACTGGTTAAATCTATGGTGCTGACTTGTTGTGCTCTGCCTAATCTGTGTGAGAGTCATGGAGAGACGTTTGACACTACATTGGATGATGTAGTAGATGAACCAGTGGTGGCAGCGGCACAGGGAGCAGAGGAGCAGGGAGCCGATATACGAGATGCTGTGCTGTGATCCAGTACTTGTCTATTTCGCCCACATTTATGTGCATACATATTTCAAAAATGTTTTTTGTAAATAAAATGTTGTGCATGTTCCATCTACCTGTCCTGTTGTTCATAACGCTTATCTGTTAAGGTACGGGTAATTAGATTAGATTAGATTTGTTTATTTGACAGGGACAGTGCAATAAACATAGACAATTAATCAATGACAATCAATCTGATGTGTTGCACAGAGTGTATAGCTATTAGCTAATTTGCAGGAGCCGAAGGACAACAGAAGAAGGTGCGAGGCCATCAGCCTAATGATGAGTCCACACTTCTCACTGTTGTGATAATTGCTCACACTGAGCGCTCTGACAGCCCCGCTGTGGGGGTCACACACACGACGTGTTCCTCAACACTCTCAATAATTTTTTTTCCCGTATATTTTTCTCTTTGGCGTACAGAAATGGCAATATGCCTGTATTTGCTAAAATTGCATTTTCCCCGTATTAAAATACGGCAAAACCGTATCACTTGACAGGTATGTAATTACATGCAGAAACACCGCACAGGCCATCTTCACAAAAATCCAGCTCGACAAGCCACTTTTGCTTAGGTGGAAATGCAAATTGAACTATAAATCATGTGCTGATACATGTCATATTTTCCCATGTAAAGGTCTCCCACTTTTACTTACAAATTGATTTTTAATTTTTGGGAAAAGGGAATATAAATTTTGCACTTGTTGGTAACAACAGTTGTGTGCAACAAAAACACAGTTGTGTATCCTTGTCCGATTTGTCTACTGTTATTAGTGCCAAATTTTTGCTAGATTCTTTCTTAATTTATTAAATTTTGACTGGTGATGCAACATTCAACTTACACGTACTTACCTTTAGCAGTGTCTACAAGTTCAAGCACACCTGTACAACTGCTTATAACATAAAAAATGTACCCGTTCAAGAGAAATGGATTCCGCATTGCAAATTTGTTTAAAATAAAAAAAAAAAAACTACCAAGACATTACGTTTCATTGTGTTGTTAAAAATTAAATTACCATTAGAAGGCTATACACCTGACCTGATGAACAGCAGCATGTGGAGTGAACAGAGAATGGAATGTGTATGTAATTATTGGCTTTTCTCATACGGTGTCATAACAGATAAACCAGACTTTTGATGCAAACAATACAATTTTATTCCAGAAGCAAAATTTACAAACAAAAAAACAGACTGGGCGTAGGGAGACATGGTTAGACACGCCGACTGCTAAATGCATCCACAAGCCTGCCAAATAGGGTCAGGAAATCTCTGTTGAATGCTGACATCTCTGCGAGCTCTTACCTTCGTAAAGCAGCGTCCTACTCCAGGGCTTCACGCGCATCTGCCCACACATCTGCGGCCACCTGTCGCAAATGCTGCATGTACTCCTGATTCTTGCCGCTGGTCATGTTGCCGTTCCAAGAGCCACATCTCTTCGTCATGCATGTTGACCATCGCTAATGTAAGGTCAGCGATGGGAGTTGTCTGTTTTCGTCTTGCCTAGATGGAAAGACAGAAAGGCATGGTCGCTAAAGCTGGATCACTACATATATTATGGAATTACACTGGTGAAAGTCTGTGGTGGAATGTCACTATTATATTATGCTTCATTGCTGTATATAAGCTGAACTGTCATGTTGCTGCCCCTCAGTAGAGCAGATTTTGCAACACGCAGAGTGCTGTCTTCGGCTGCAGCCCCCCTGCAAAACTAAAAAGGATTAAGATTAAGAATATGGATGGATGGATGGGTAATGTTTAAACTAGCTGCTTGTAGTGTGGCCACAGAAATCTGAATGGGTTAATATAGTCAGCTGACGCGAAGCATTTCAATGAAGCACGTGGATTTCAACGGCAGCTCATGAGCTTTAGTTGTTTTTCTAAAACAGGAGTTACAACAGCACTTCAATCACCACACCTAAAAATGGTTGTGGAACACCGATAAGTGAAGACCAAAGAATAACCTTTCTGTACATTTAAAAAGACATTTTCAATTAATTAATATGCAGCTACAGGAAATTGCATTAATCAATTTGGTACATAACTTGTTAGGCTCCAGCCCCCTCGCGACCTGTAAAGGATTAAGCGGTAGAAGATGGATGGATGGATTTTCGACCCTGGTTTCCGCTGCTGGACCTGTTTCAACCAAAAAAAAAATCGTGATTATTGTGCCTTACTGGCACTTGGACGTGATCCAGATGGAGCTGGTGATGTGGCTGACATCGGAGTCGATCCAGCTGGCGCTCCGGCAGACGCAGCGCCAGGAGAGTCCGGTGTGTCCATGTCCACTGAGGTGAACCCCTGTGATATGAACTGCGATTCTAGAAAGAAAATGCACGCAATTTAAAACTTAACACCAAGTTACAGTTGTACAGTTGTGTACATGTTGCACCAAGTGCAACATGTACACAACACTCTCAAGTTTTTAACCGGAATACAATAAGCGTAATTCAGCGTTTTGTTTGCACTAATACTTAACACAAAGCAAGCGTGAATCTGCAGTTGGCTGCAAAACAATAGGCAAGCCTCAGTAACAACCATTACCCACAATCTAACAACCTTCCTATTTCTTAAAAACAGTGAGCTTGGCACAGAAAGGATAAAGTGGCGAAAAGATGCGCAATATCAAAACAACACTCACCATCCACCGTTTCCAAGGCCGTGACCGTGACGGTGGCCGTGTCGAGCCCAATGTCTCTCAGCGAACCACTTCCACTCCTTCCGATCCGCTCAACTTCGAGCATTGTGGTCCTTCACTGCTCGGTAATCGCTTTTCAGCTTTTTCAGCTTCTCCCGACACTGTTTGGCAGTACAGATGTGCCCTTGGGAAGCCATCTGCTTGGACACCTGCTGGTATATTTTTTCATTTCGAGTAGATCCGTCCAACTCGCGCTGGATGCGATCGTCGCCTGATATAGAAAGAAAATTGCGCACCTCCTAATACATAATATTAGGAGTATATTATTATATAAGTATATTATACAGTATATTAATATAATATACTGTATTAAAGGGGCGCACTGTGTTCACTGGCTGAACAATTACAAATGGCGGTCGTGGAGTAAATTCAGCAGAAAAAGTCGCTTCCGTGATGTTACAACCTGACCAATCAGCGGCGACCAGTCTCTTAAAGTCATATCACACCCATACTCAGCCCTATTCAGCTCGGTTAGACCCTGCCCTGGATCAGGTACGAAAAAAGTACCTGCTAACCGTTGCTGGGGCTAATGGAAAATGCTCAAACGCGGGCTGAGTGGTGCGGTGTAGGGCTAAGTGAGGATAGTGGAAAAGCGCCTTTAGTGAGGTAGTCCAGGATCCATGATGACAGGTGCTGGTCCACCCCTGCACACAGCAGCTTGTCCTTCAGGATCATCGGTTGAATGGTGTTGAAAGCACTGGAGAAGTCAAAGAACATGATCCTCACCGCATTCCCGGGCTTCTCCAGGTGGGACAGAGAACGGTGAAGAAGGAAGATCACTGCATCCCCCACCCCAATGCCATGCTGGTAGGCGAACTGGAGCGGATCCATCGCTGGTCCCACCAGGGGGCGGAGGTGAGCAAGGAGCAGTCTCTCCAGGGTCTTCATCATGTGGGACGGCAGGGCCACTGGTCTGTAGCTGTTCAGATCTTTGGGGTGGGAAGTCTTTGGTACAGGTACCACACAAGATGTTTTCCACAACTGTGGTACCCTCCCCAGCTTCAGGCTCAGGTTGAAGATGACCTCCACAATCCCACACAGCTGGTCTGCACAGGACTTGAGGAGCTTTGCGCTGATGCCGTCCGGTCCCGACGCCTTCCTCGCCTTGATCTTCCTCAGCTCCGTCCTCACCTGGGTCTTAGTGAGGGTCAGGTTGGGGGGCTGTGTGTTGGGAGTGGGGGGGTGATGGTGGAGTGTGGTGTGGGCAGCAGGATTCGATGTCTTTAGAGGCAGCAGTGGTTGTTGTGCAGTCGGGGGGGAGGGCGGTTGGTCAAACCTATTAAAAACTAGAAAAGCACTCGGAGAGCGCAGACCTCCGCCAAGCGGCACAGTTCCCCCCATAGAGTGTTTGTGTGTACGTTTTCAGATTCCCTGAGCATGAAAAGATATGAGTAGCAATTGGATTCACAATGATTATTTGTTTATTTGACATGGACAGTGCAATAAACAGACAATTAATGAATGACAATCAATGTGATAGTGATAGGATTAGTGGTTCATTAGTGTAAAACGGGGCTATAAGGGACGGCGGGTTAATAAGGGACACTTTTCTGGGAAATGTTTTAAATGTAATTCTGCTTTTTTTATTTTGAGCAGGACGCTGAGTTGTGTTGTTATTGTCCAATATCCATGAATCCTTCATCAAATCTAGGCGGAAGCAAAATTAAAAAAGCAGAATTACATTTAGAAAAGTGTCCCATATTACCCCGCCGTCCCTTATAGCCCCGTTTTACGGTTGTAAAAGCATTGCCTCCTTGGCGGAGGTAATAAACTGAAGTGTTGGTGTGTCCATCTCCTCCACTGACGGATGCAGATTGGTTAGACAGGTTGCCGTGGGTTTTATATTATATTGGGGTTGCGCTCCGCGGCAAAACAGAATTTAGAATCTTCCCCGGCAGAGAGGTCGTTTTTACGCAGCGCCTATAGCTGGGCGGGGAATTTGTGGCAAATAATCGGGCGGCGGACAGGTGGCCGTGTCAGGTTTTGCAGCGTGGCGCAAAAACAGGCACGCTGGCGGGCCCAGGCCAGCAGTGTTTTCCGCGTGCTTTTGTGCCTAAAACGTTGAAGAACGCGGAGTTTGTGTTGGTCATACACGACGACCAGCGCAATGTGCACAGCGCCTATGGCTGGCACAGGCACGCTGGCGGGCCCAGGTCACCAGTGTTTTCCGCATGCTTTTGTGGCTAAAACGTTGAAGAAGGCGGAGTTTGTGTTGGTCAGACACGACGCCCAGCGCCCTCCATTGCGCCTGCGCACATGTTGAAAATGGCCGTATGTCACAGTGTGGAAAAATGCTTTCAAAAATTCCTGTATGCAGACGGTGATGCGGATCATCCCCAAAATTTAATCAGTTCTTCCTTGTACCATTTCCAACAACGCCTGAAAGTTTCATTGAAATCCGTCCAAAAGTTTTTGAGTTATCTTGCTAACCAACAGACAGACAGACAGACAGACAAACAGACAAACACACAGACAAACCCCGGCAAAAACATTACCTCCTCCTGGCCTTTCGGCCTGGCGGAGGTAAACAGGTTCAGATTGTTTGCCCACTCCCTGCCCCCCATGGCCTGGGAGGAGGTATTCTGGAGCCCAGAGATGGCTTTAAGGTTTCTCCAGACCCCACCGATGTCACTCTGTTGCAGCTTGTCCTCCATCTTCTTCCTGAAGCTGTCCTTGCCTTCTCTGATCTTCCTCCTCAGCTCCCTCTGTACGGACTTCAGCATCTCCCTGTTCCCCGACCTGAAGATCCTCTTCTTCTCTCTCAGAAGTGTTTTTATCTCAGGGTTGATCCAGGGTTTGTTGTTTGAGCAACACCGTATGGTCTTGGTGGGTACGGTGTTGTCCACACAGAAGCTGATGTAGTCCGTGATGGTGTGAGTGAGGCCATCGATGTCCTCACCATGTGGATCGCAGAGCTGCTCCCAGGCACTGGTTTCAAAACAGTCCTTTAGAGCGTCCATTGCCTCCTCAGACCATAACTTCACTGTGCGCATGACCGGAGGTTGTCTGTGCACTAGGGGTTTGTACACCGGCCGGAGATGAACCAAGTTGTGATCCGATCTCCCGAGTGGGGGTAGTGGTGATGAGGTGTACGCCTCCTTAGTGTTTGTGTAGAATAAGTCCAGTGTTTTATTGTCTCTAGTGTGGCATGTGACATACTGGGTAAACGTGGGTAGAATGGGAGACAGTGAAACATGGTTGAAGTCACCTGAGATGAGGAGAAGAGCATCTGGGTGTTCTGTCCACAGCCTGCCAGTTACTGAGTGGATGACGTCACGCGCTGTGCCAGCGTTCGCCGTCGGATTTGCATAAATAACAATGCAGATCACATGTGAGTATTCCCTCGGGAGATATGTAGGCCGCATGCTAACAGCTAAAAACTCCATGTCTTTGTTGCAGTGTTGTTGTTTAACCGTGATATGTCCTGGTCTGCACCAGTTGTTATTAACATACATCATCACTCCCCCGCCTCTTGCCTTCCCACTATCTGGTGTTCGGTCTGCCCGTATTGCATGGAAACCCTCCAGTTCAATGTTAGCATCTGCTGCTAGTTCTGTTAACCCCGTCTCCGTGAATAGCATAAGGCAGCACTCCCGGTATATGCTCTCGTAGCGGGAGATAGCCGCTAGCTCATCTGTTTTTCCTAGTATCGATTGTACATTCCCCATAACAACGGATGGGAGGGCGGGTCTGTACCTTATATTCCTCGCACGCCGTCTTGCCCCAGCTCGACAACCACGCCGTTTCTGTCTTATCTTCCTGGTATGTCGAGTTTTTGCGTTAGCATCGTGGGCCGGTTAAGTGCTAACAGCTGGTCTCTATTGTACTGCCTCCTGCACGAAACAGTGGCTCCGTCTGCTGGCTCAGGAGACATTTGGGCGATCAATGTGTTTGGATGGAATAAAGGTGACGCTGGATCAGAAAGATTGGCAAGAGAGCCAGATAGTAAATAGAAATAGGCAGAAATTGATCCACTGTTGCAAAAGGCAACCTACTCGTGTGGCGCCGGAAGTCTGGGCAAATTTAATAGAAAGAAGTCGCAAATCTACAGAAAAGTTGCAGATTTATAAGGAAAAAAATGTAAAAAAAAAAAAAAATTTGAGAAGAAAGTTTCAAATCTATGAGAAAAAAATTAAAACAAATTTTACTGGAAAAAAATTGCAAATTTACAAGAAAAAAAATTTCAAATTTTTGAGAAAAGTTGCAGTTGTGAGAAAAGTCACAAATCTATTAAAAAAGTTGCACATTTATCAGAAAAAGATGAAAATTTACAGGGAAAAAAATCACAAATTCATGATTAAAAATGCAAATTTAATTGAAGTCATAAATCTACAAAACATAAAGTAAGAAATTTACAAGTAAAACGTTGCAAACTTACAGGACAAAAGTCACAAATTTATGAGAAAAAGGTTACAAATGTTTGAGGAAAAAATATCAAACTTATGAGAAAAAGTCACAAATTTCCTACTTAATTTGTTTTAAGCATTTTGATAGGTAAAATTTTCTTGCTTGATGGAAAGAATATTTTTCTTAAAACTAAGTTAAATTGCTGAAAACAAGTAAAAATATCTTATAGCAAGGAAAACTTTCTTACAGAAAACTGCACAAGAACAAATATCTTGTCAGACAAAAAACAAGCATATATCACGTTGATGGAAGATCATTTATCTGAGATTTCATCTGTTGCAGTGTGAATTAATCGTGATTAACTCAACACCACAATTAAACATGATGGAATGAAAAAAGCAAAACTTTTTTTAAAATGTGGGCACTGTTTCAATTGAACAGTTTGAGTGCGACTCAAAACAAAGACAGGTGAAACCCAATTCACAGCTCAATCTCCCCACTCTATTTAATTTTGGGTGTTCAAATTAGTTTGCCGGAGTAAAGCTGTCATACTATGTGGACGTTTATTTATATTTAACCTTTATTTATACAGGGGAATTCCACTGACAGGCAACCTCTCTTATTCACGGTTGCCCTCTTCACACTCACACAGTTACACATTCACACCTGGAAGCTGCCCAGTACAACTGACTTAGGGCCACTGAGCAGTTCCACCGAAGCAGTTGGGGTTAAGGGACTTGCTCAAGGGCACTACAGTGAGGTTAAAGAGGGTGGGGCAAACACTGCTATGTTATCTGTCCCACCCATATCTGATCCTGCCAGTCCAGGGACTGAACCGGCGACCTTCCGTTCGCCAGTCCACACCCCTAACCATTAGGCCACCACTGCTCCTATTTGGACTGTATCAAATACAGTCCTGCACAATCCTGACCTGACGCTGTAGAGAAGAGTAGAAGCTGATGGAGAGGTGGAAGAATGGTTGCCGAGGAGGGCTTACACCTAAGCTAAACCCTGCTTCCATCGATTTTTTTTAGATTTAGATTTAGATTTAGATTTAGTATACTTTATTGATCCCCAGAGGGGAAATTGAGGGTCATCCACCACCTGGATGGATGAAGCAGCCACGATACGGCGCTATCCCTTAACCATTCACACACACATTCACACCTAGGGCCACTTTAGAATCTCCAATTAACCTAACCTGCATGTTTTTGGCATGTGGGAGGAAACCGGAGAAATCCCGGAGTAAACCCACGCAAACACGGGGAGAACATACAAACTCCACACAGATCACTGTTGGTCGGGGGCTGGGATTGAACCCACGATCCCACAATCCCCACGATCCCCCGGCCAAGGGTAAACTGTGCTGCCGCAGTGCTAACCACTGCGCCACCGTGCAGCCCAATTTGCGCCCCCATTTTGCTCCCTAGATAGCAAATTGGACTATCTAGGACTGGAACTCACATTGACTATCTGATCACGTGATGGTCCACCTGATTCCCACATACAGACAGAGACTGAAGCTCACAAAACCTGTTGTGAGCACTACGAGGAAATGGACCAGTGAAGCTGTGGAGGAGCTGAGCATGTGCTTGGAAATAACTGACTGGAACATGTTTAAAGGAGCCACGCATGATCTGGATGAATACACGGGCACTGTGACCTCATATATCCACTTTTGTGAGGAGAGCATTCTTCCATCGCACACCAGGGTGAGTTACTCCAACGACAAGCCCTGGTTCACAGCTAAGCTCAGACAGATCAGGAAGGAGAAGGAAGCAGCGTTGAAAAGTGGAGACCGGGACTGCTACAGGGAGGTCAAATACCGGTTTAGCAGAGAGCTGAGGAAAGCTAAATCTGTGTATTCTGAGAGACTCCAGCAGCAGTTCACTGCTAACGACTCTGCTTCTGTGTGGAGAGGACTGAGGCAAATCACCCACTATCGGCCTCAGGCTTCTAAGGGACAGGATGACAAAGCCCTTTGTCAAAGACTGTCTCAACACTATGCCCGTTTGGGGCAGTGGCCCCAGCGCCACTGCCTCCATGGTCCCCACTTCATCAAAGGCGCACCCCCCCGCCCTTGTCATCAGTGAGCAGGACGTGCACAGACAGTTCTCCAGACTGAACCCACGCAAAGCCCCCGGTCCGGACGGCATGTCTCCCTCCACCCTGAGACACTGTGCGGAGGAGCTGACTCCTGTCTTCACAGACATTTTTAACACCTACCTGAAGTCATGCCACGTGCCGGCCTGCCTCAAATCCTCCACCATCGTCCCTGTCCCCAAGAAGCCACGGATCACTGGACTTAACGACTACAGACCTGTAGTGCTCACCTCTGTAGTCATGAAGTCCTTTGAGCGCCTGGTCCTGCCCCACCTCAAGACCATCACCACTCCCCTCCTGGACCCGCTGCAGTTTGCCTACAGAGCCAACAGGTCTGTGGACGACACAGTCAACCTGGCCCTCCACTCCATCCTGCAGCACCTGGACTCCCCGGGAACCTACGTCAGGATCCTGTTTGTGAACTTCAGCTCTGCATTCAATACCATCCGCCCCGCTCTGCTCCAGGACAAGCTGTCCCTGCTCAACGTGCCTGACTCCCTCTGCAGGTGGATCACCGACTTCCTGACGGACCGGAGGCAGCATGTGCGGCTGGGAAAGACTGTCTCAGACTCTGTTAGCATCAGCACCGGATCACCCCAGGTCTGTGTACTTTCCCCCCTGCTCTTCTCCCTGTACACCAACTCCTGCACCTCCAGCCACCAGTCTGTCAAGCTGATCAAGTTTGCGGACGACACCACCCTCATCGGGCTCATCTCCAACGGCGACGAGTCTGTCTACAGGAGAGAGGTGGCCCAGCTGGCGTCCTGGTGCAGCCACAACAACCTGCAACTGAACGCTTTGAAGACAGTGGAGATGATCGTGGACTTCAGAAAAGTCACAGCCCCTCTGCCCCCCCTTACCCTCAAAGACTCTCCCATCACCACTGCGGATTCCTTCCACTTCCTGGGCACCACCATCACCCGGGACCTCAAGTGGGAGCCAACCATCAGCTCCCTCATCAAAAAGGCCCAGCAGAGGATGTTCTTCCTGCGGCAGCTGAGGAAGCTCAAGCTACCCACCAAGATGTTGGTGCAGTTCTACACGGCCATCATCAAGTCCATCCTCACCACCTCCATCACCGTGTGGTACGCAGGAGCCACCGCTAGGGACAGAATAAGACTGCAGCGCGTCATGCGCGCTGCTGAGAAGGTGATCTGCTGCAAGCTCCCATCCCTCCAGGACCTGTACATCTCCAGGACCCGGAGGTGTGAAGGTCGGATCATAGCCGACCCTTCACACCCTGGACACGCACTGTTTGCCCCCCTCCCCTCAGGCAGAAGACTTCGGTCCATTCAGACTAAAACCTCCCACTACATGAACAGCTTCTTCCCCTCTGCCATCAGACTGCTGAACACTAAGTGACTTATTAGACTCTCGTGCACTACGTACAGCAGCTCAACCGGACTCGTGACAATTATCACTGTTTTCTTTTTGCACTACCGACTGCACTATGTGGAACTCCACAATATCTGCTGCTTGTTAATATATTTAAAAATTGCATAGATTAGTATTACTTATTCATATTCTACCTTTTATTGCATAAATAGTTTTTTATTTTTATCTTTAGTGCTACTCCATGTTTAATGTTGCAGCATTGCACCGAGACAAATTCCTAGTTTGTGTACTACATGAACAATGGCAATAAATCTCATTCTGATTCTGATTCTGATTCTGAAAAGGGAGTTGGAGAGATGCAACTGGTGTAGCAAAGTTAAAGTGGTGTAGCAATATGTGTGAATGATGCTAAGAGCTTCCTTATTACCAGCACATACAGTCAGGTGAAAAAATTTGGACACCCTTTAAATATTCAGTTTTTTATCAAGAAATGTTCATGTATCTATGTCTAACCTCGTTTTTGTTTTGATTTGCATTTTTTTTTTAATTTTAGCCCTTTTAAGAGGGAATGAATGTGGGGGTGTCCTAAAAAGATGGAGGCTGTCTTAATTTATTCCTCACTATTTGTTTAGAATTACATTTTACAGAAAATTTGAAAAAGTCTTTAATTCATTTTTAATTGTTTAGTTGTATTATGTGAATCTCCCAGTATTTTTAACATTGACATTAAATATCCTTATGTCCAATTATGTTTATAAAAAACACACAGGCTTATATAGGGTGTCCTAATTTTTTTCACATGACTGTATGATTAAATCTCAGTTTATCTATTCTATAAAAAATACACACATTTATTAATACTTCAATCTTAATACCATGAGTAAACCAGTCTCATTAATGAGTTCTTAGGGCTTCTAAAAACCTGAACACATAAACCACACCTTGGAGTAAAGTTTAACAGTTTAATTGGATTATTAGCACAGATAACATACAGTGCATTCATGTGACCCTGAAAGACAGTGTCACATCAGCAGCTATCATGAATAACCACATCTGTATCCCTGAGATCATAAGAGTTTTATTACATGTGTGGACATGTGTGGAACCATAAAATGAAGATAACTACTTAACTGAGGAAAATTCTGACACCTCCATAAAAACTATAAAATGACAGCAAAACAAAATTACCATGAAAACTGATCACAGTTGAAAATAACTGGGAAAATGGTTTATGACAAGAAAAATCAATTCTATCTTGTTCTGAAAAGGAGTTCTTTCACAATTCTGATGGGAGTGGAGATAATTTGAATTTATGGTGAATATAAATTTATTCAATTTCAATTCAACTTTATTTATATAGCACCATTTCACATCAACAGTCATCTCATAGCACTTTCAAACTGTAGGGGAAATCTCCACAGTATTAGACATTACGAAATTCATTTAGATTTGAGAGGACATTAGCTGAGCACAGCAGATATAAATCAGAGGTGCAGGACTTTTTTTTATGGAGGGCCATCAAACCATAATATATCATTCCTTTGCCCATGATGTGTATCTGGAATTTATCAAAAGTTGCCACTGACTTCTTTCAGCCAAACAAAGTCATAAAACTGTTGGAAATTATCCTTATCTTAGTGGATTGGTTCAGTCTTGGGTGCTGAGAAAGAGGATTCGGTTCCTTTTTAAAATGTATACAATTTCCTTCAGGGAGAAGAGTGGCATTTGAGTTCAGAGGGTCAATAATGCTACAGTGGTTGCTAGTTGTACATGCAGAATTTCTGCAGTGATTGAGGTTTTTTTTTGGGGGGGGGGGGATATTCTGGATAGTTCTTGTCATTTTTGACACGTTAAAAGCTTTTAATAAACCTGCAGTTGCAGAAAGCAAGCACATCTGTCCACTCCCATGTTAATAAGGCTATGAAAAACTTTATAAAAGGACCAATTCATGGTTCATTATATAGAAAAAAATTTTCCCCACGATTAAAGTGTGATTAATCATGATTAATGCATGATTCCAAAAGATTAATTGTGATTCATCACTCCAAAACTTCATACAAAGAGACCAACTACAAGATGTCAAGGTTCCGGCCACAATATTTGATTGGCAGCTGATTCCTATCCAGAAATTCCACAGCAACAATAAAGAGAAAATAAAATGAAAACTTTTAAACCCACAACATCATCAACTTAAGTCTATTTGGCTTCAACAAACTCCACTGTGGTTCCAGAATACAGCCCCAATCCAGCATAGAGGGCCTGAGTGAACGTGGTCTGGACCCTGAGCAGCTGGACTCTGGTCATGGTCTCAGAGACTCTGTAGAAGGACAGAATCCCTGCTCTGTGATCCAGGTACACCCCTACTCTGGAGGACACGGGACCTGAGACTGGTGTGTTGATGCTGTTGTGAGAGAATGTAAAACTGTTCTGGTCACATCGTAATGCCCAGGATTTGTTGTTCCATCCGAATAGACTTCCATCCCCTCCTCTGCTGATGTCCTTGTATACTACTGCCACACAAATGCCTTCACCTCTCCACTCCACCTCCCAGTAGCAACGTCCACTCAGACTCTCCTTGCTCAGGACGTGAGGCCACTGAATGAACCTGTCTGGATGACTGGGATAAGACTGTTTTGGTTTTTTTTTCATTAGAGTCACCCTTCTGTTCCCCTGTAATATAAATGTATTTTTAATGTGTGCCCTGATTTGTTTCTCAGTTGCTTTTAATATGTTTTGACAATCCAGTTCTCTTCTCATGGTGGATTTATCTTAAGGCACACCATGACCTGGGCAGTATGACCTAAGAAACTGTTACTCCTTAGCACAGCTGTTACTCCTTCCAACTATGCTTATGAAACAAAGGCACTCCTTTATTCCTCATGTGTATGTGTGTGTGTGTGAAATGAAGCAGATGTTCGTGTATGTTTTGGGAGTCAGACAGAGCAATCGCTTGGGAGCGAGGACTAGCCCTCCCCGCTCCCCACGCGATTCTATGATGGGAGGGGGAGGTTGCCTGACAACAGAGAGTGGCTAACTCTGTTGTGCACGTAACTTTGCCCTTTAAAAAGCAGGGATTTTCCTGACATTTTAGAGTCTGCTGTGAGTTTTTTTTCGCAAAACGTCCAGCTAAGAGGAATCAACGCTCTTTCTAGACTGCTGGCTCTCCAGTCACCTGTATCATTGGTAAGAGCTAATGGAATGACATGATATGCATTAATCCTTGTGTGAAGGAAATGTGTGACATGCAATGATTTCTCTGTGTGTGAAGGAGATACTGTGGGGAATAAAAGATACAGTTTATTCTAGCAGTCTGTCTCAGTGTGAATTCCTTTCCTGTGTGCCAACTCCTCACGAACCTGTCTAAATATTCTCATAAAACATCCCCTCTGATAATAATAACTGTGTGAATGCCGTGTTTGGATCCAGAGTGATCTCCTGTGAGTATTTTAAGAATTCCTCTCTGGTCTTTGGCTCTGGTGGTGTCAGTAGAATGTTCACTTCAGCAACTGTCCCTGAGATGCTTGTCCACATCTCTGGCAGAAGTTCTTGTAATTTGTCTATGACCTCAGACACAGCTGCTGTCACATCCTCAAAGTACCTCAGAGGACGAACCTTGATGCTGGATGAGGGTGGAGACTCTCTGAGTGCTGACAGTAAGTTATAGCTGTATAGAAACTGGTTGTGATCCTCTGTGTGTGACAGCTGTTTCATCTCGCCATCTTTTCTTTTCAGTTCGGCAATCTCCTGCTCCAATTTCTCCTGAAGATCTAACACTCTTCTCACTTCAGTCTCCTGCTGGGATCGGACCTTCTGCTTCACATCAGAGCTTATTTTCTGGATCATACGGACTAGCTCGATGAACATCTTCTCACTGTCCTCCACTGTTTTATCAGCAGACCGATTGATGGCCTTCACCTCCCGTTGGAGAACCTTCAAATCATTCTCTCTGTTCTGGATTCTCTGCTGGATTTTTCGTTGACTCTCCTCCAGCTCCGCCTGCCTCTCAGCCCTTTCTGCTGCAGCTGGGACTGTGTCGTGGCCTTTATGTTCATCCACAATGCAGAGATAACAGATAGTCTGCTGATCGGTATGACAGAAAATCTCCTTCAGTTTATTGTGATGAGAGCAGATGTTCTCCTGGATGTTCTTGGAGGGCTCCACCAACTTGTGTTTCTTGAACGTGGGTGAATCATAATGAGGCTGAAGGTGTTTCTCACAGTAGGAAGCCAGACAGGCTAAACAGAACTTGAAGGCTTTCAGCTTCCTCCCAGTGCAGAAATCACATGATACATCTCCAGGTCCAGCATAGCGGTGATCAGCAGGGGCCGCCTGGAGTCCAGTCTTCTTCAGCTCCTCCACTAGACCTGCTAACATGGTGTTTTTCATCAGGTCAGGCCTCGGCTTGAAAGTCTTCCTGCACTGAGGACAGCTGTGTTTTCCCTTCCTGTCCTCTTGATTCCAGTGGACTTTAATACAGTTCATGCAGTAGCTGTGTCCACATGGAATAGTCACCGGATCCTTTAGCAGATCCAGACAGATCGGACAAGAAAAATTCTTACGGTCCAGCTGAATTCCTTTCTGTGCCATCTCTGCTCTCAGTGCCTCTGTGAGGTTCAATTCACACCTGAGCTTTTACTGAACTCTGATCAATATATTGTGAGCCTGCAGTAAATACCTTCCATCAACTCTGACACATCCCCATATGATGCTCCACCCATGTTCAAAGTACAGCTCTGAAGGAAGTGACCGAGACTGTGGGCAGAAATGAACTGAATGAACATGGAGGTGAGGAGTGTTAGAGTTTCAGTTGTTTAGTTGTAAACTGTTACCTCTGCTATGGAGGTAATCATAGCTTTTTACCCATGCTGACAGTGTCAAGGCGTGGGTAGGGCGCTCAGCTCCATCTATCCATGTGTCGGTCTGTCCAGACTGTTCCCCTCCTGGATCGTCACCTTGTTGTGGTGGAGGGGCTTGCGGTGTCTTGATGAACCTGTATACAAGTACATCTCAAAAAATTAGAATATCATGAAAAAGTTCAATATTTTTTGTCAGTCATTTCAGAAAGTGAAACCCATATATTATATAGATTCATTACACAGAGAGTGAAATATTTCAAGTGTTTATTTATTTTAATTTTGATGATTATGGCTTACAGCCCATGAAAACCCCAAATTCAGTTTCTCAAAAAATTAGATTACATAAAATTAATTTTAAAAAATAGTTTTTAAATAAAAATGTTGGCCGACTGAAAAGTATGTCCATGTACACACTCAATACTTGGTCAGGGCTCCTTTTGGATTAATTCCTGTATCAATGTGGCGTGGCATGGAGGTGATCATCCTGTGGGACCGCTGAGGTGTTATGAAGGTCCAGGTTGCTTTGATAGTGACCTTCAGCTCGTCTGCACTGGTGGGTTTGGTGTCTCTCACCTTCCTCTTGACAATACTCCATAGATTCTCTATGGGGTTTAGGTCAGGAGAGTTTGCTGGCCAATCAAACACAGTGAGGCCATGGTCATTAAACCAGGTTTTGATACTTGTGGCAGTGTGGGGGGGAGGGGTGACAAGTCCTGCTGGAAAATGAAATCAGCTTCTCCATAAAGCTTGTCAGCAGACGGAAGCATGAAGTGCTCTAAAATTTACTGGTAGATGACTGTGGTGACTTTGGTCTTGATAAAACACAGTGGACAAACACCAGTAGATGCCCTCTGTTGAGATAAAAGTAAATTTTGCATTTCATTTGGAAATCAAAGTCCCACAGTCTGGAGAAAGAGTGGAGAGGCATAGAATCTAAGTTGTTTGAGGTTTGGTGTGAAGTTTCCACAGTCAGTGATGATTTGAGGAACCATCTCATCTGCTGGTGTTGGTCCACTGTGTTTTATCAAGACCAAAGTCAGCACAGTCATCTACCAGGAAATTTTAGAGCACTTCATGCCTCCCTGTGCTGACAAGCTTTATGGAGAAGCTGATTTCATTTTTCCAGCTGGACTTGACACCCCCCCACACACTACCAAAAGTATCAAAACCTGGTTTAATGACCATGACATCACTGTGCTTGATTGGCCAAGTATTGAGTGTGTACATGGACATACTTTTCAGTCGGCCAACATTTCTATTAAAAAACTATTTTTTTAAATTAATTTTATGTAATATTCTAATTTTTGGAAAAACTGAATTTGGGGTTTTCATGGGCTGTAAGCCATAATCATCAAAATTAAAATAAATAAACACTTGAAATATTTTTATTTTATTTTTTTTTTGTTACTTATTTGTACCCGTAGGTAGACTTGGTTTGCAGTCTGGTGACAAGCCACCGGCTGCTGGTCGCTGCGTGCGCGAGCGCCCTAAACCTACATATTTTTGGTGTGCGGGAGGAAACCGGAGAAATCCCGGAGTAAACCCGCGCAACACGGGGAGAACATGCAAACTCCACACAGCTCACTGTTGGTCGGGGGCTGGGATCGAACCCACGATCTCATGATCCCCGCGGTCCCCCGGCCGAGGGTAAAACTGTGCTGCCACAGTGCTAAACCACTGCACCACGGTGCTGCAGAGAAATATATTCTTCTCTGTGTAATGAATCTAGATTATATATGGGTTTCACTTTCTGAAATGAGTGACAAAAATATTGAACTTTTTCACAATATTCTAAGTTTTTGAAATGTACCTGTACAATGCAGTCAGGAACTCCAATGCTCCTGGTCAGGCCACCCATGGCAGTAAGGCTTCGGGGGAGAGATCGGACGAAGCATAATCCAAAGACAGAAGACCTGAATGGCTGCTCACATGGGCAGGTGGAAGAGTGCAGTGCCTAATGGATGAGGGCCAAAAGTAATGTTTGCACACTGGCTGAACTTATCGGCAGTCTGCTGCAGTCTGCCATCAATAAGCTGCCTGTCTCACCTGCAGAGGATGATGGTGGACAAAGTGTGTTTGCCATGGACCAGCAAACTATTGGAGCACCTCAGAACAAACTCTTTGCCCGGGCTCGTCTTCCTCTCATTGCTCCTGTACCTTCCATGGACAAGCTTGTTCTTTTGGGTAACTTCAACCCAAGAGTTGGCAAAAAAAAAAAATTTGTCCAGACTGTAAGTTCAGAAAGAACAAAGCTAGAGTCAGCAAACTTGGCATACAGATGATCGTACGGGTTTGTGTGTTGCTATGTTTATGGGGTCACAAGGTCAAGGTCACAGGGTCATAAAGGTCTGTTATTCTGGCAAGACTTTAACTTGAGAAAGAACTAGAATTGCACTCAACAGAGATTCAGACCCATGCCTTTTTCAGCCCATGCACCCCCCCCCCCAAAAAAAAAATACTTGTTTTTTTTTTTAATTGAAGTCACTATGGGCCAAAATGGATTTTGACCTTGTGGACTTGACATTTCACCTTTTAGCCCCCAAAGTACAGTCATTTGTGCTAGTCCCAAGGTCAATCTATGTACCATCTTTGGTGACCCTAGCTTCATTCTTTCTCAAGTTACAGTCCTTCCAGAAAAGTTGACCTTGTGTGACCCTGTGACCTTGACCTTTGACCTTGTGACCCCCAAAATACAGCAACACATGCTAAGCCCGAGGTTCACCCATTTTTGGTTTGGAGATCCTAGCTTAATTCTTTCTCAAGTTACAGCCGGACAAATGGAAAGATCGTGGTGACCGCCCTAACTATGCGACTCTCTTTTTGTGGATAATGAAGCTAGGATCACCAAGCTTGTTATACACCACTGGAGTGATGGGCTAGAGATACAGCATCCGCCCCACAACCAAGAGGTTGGGGTTCAAATCCCGGTCGGGTCATACCAAAGACCATATAAAAATGGAACTTCCTGCCGTTCAGCTTGGTGCTCAGCAAAAATGGAATGGAGGAGGGAAATGTGGGCGGCAATGGCACAGAAGGTAGAACGGGTTGTCCAATAATCAGAGAGTTGGCAGTTCGAATGCCGCTCTGCCCAGCCATCCTGCCATTGTTCCTGGGGAAGACACTTTAATATACCCACCTTGCCTTTAGTGTCCATGACACTGGGTATGAAATATGACCTTGACATTGGCTTTGACCTTGAGGGTTGGTAGGGTCTGAAGTTAGGTCACCAAATTTCAAATTTACACTCTGACATAACTTTTATACTTGCCATATTTTGCCTCTGTTATCCTGTTTACTGCTGGCAGAAATACAGTACTCACAAAAAGTTAAGGATATTTGGCTTTTGGGTAAAATTTATGGAAAATGTAAAAAGTTCACGCTACAGTGATACTATATCATGAAAGTCGGGCATTTAAGTAGAAGCATGCAATGGTGATTTCCTCATCTCAAACAATTTACTGAAACAAAAGCCAACAACAGTGGTGGGTATACTACAACAAAAAATGTCTGTGTCTCAATAACTTTTTACAGTGGGGCAAAAAAGTATTTAGTCAGCCACCAATTGTGCAAGTTCTCCCACTTTAAAGATGAGAGAGGTCTCCAATTTTCATCATAGGTATACCTCAACTATAAGAGACAAAATGAGAAAAAAAATAATCCAGAAAATCACATTGAAGAATTTTTAATGAATTAATTGGTAAATTCCTCGGTAAAATAAGTATTTGGTCAATAACAAAAGTTCATCTCAATACTTTGTTATATACCCTTTGTTGGCAATGACAGAGGTCAATGGTTTTTTCTAAGTCTTCACAAGGTTTTCACACTCTGTTGCTGGTATTTTGGCCCGTTCCTCCATGCAGATCTCCTCTAGAGCAGTGATGTTTTAGGGCTGTCGCTGGGCAACACAGACTTTCAACTCCCTCCAAAGATTTTCTATGGGGTTGAGATCTGGAGACTGGCTAGGCCACTCCAGGACCTTGAAATGCTTCTTACGAAGCCACTCCTTCGTTGCCCGGGCAGTGTGTTAGGGATCATTGTCATGCTGAAAGACCCAGCCACGTTTCATCTTCAATGCCCTTGCTGATGGAAGGAGGTTTTCACTCAAAATCTCACGATACGTGGCCCCATTCATTCTTGCCTTTACACGGATCAGTCGTCCTGGTCCCTTTGCAGAAAAACAGCCCCAAAGCATGATGTTTCCACCCCCATGCTTCACAGTAGGTATGGTGTTCTTTGGATGCAACTCAGCATTCTTTCTCCTCCAAACATGACAAGTTGAGTTTTTACCAGAAAGTTCTATTTTGGTTTAATCTAACCATATGACATTCTCCCAATCCTCTTCTGGATCATCCAAAATGCTCTCTAGCAAACTTCAGACGGGCCTGGACATGTACTGGCTTAAGCAGAGGGACACGTCTGGCACTGAAGGATTTGAGTCCCTGGCGGCGTAGTGTGTTACTGATGGTAGCCTTTGTTACTTTGGTCCCAGCTCTCTGCAGGTCATTCACTAGATCCCCCGTGTGGTTCTGGGATTTTTGCTCACTGTTCTCGTGATTATTTTGACCCCACGGGGTGAGATCTTGCGTGGAGCCCCAGATCGAGGGAGATTATCAGTGGTCTTGTATGTCTTCCATTTTCTAATAATTGCTCCCACAGTTGATTTCTTCACACCAAGCTGCTTATCTATTGCAGATTCAGTCTTCCTAGCCTGATGCAGGTCTACAATTTTGTTTCTGGTGTCCTTTGACAGCTCTTTGGTCTTGGCCATAGTGGAGTTTGGAGTCTGACTGTTTGAGGTTGTGGACAGGTGTCTTTTATACTGATAATGAGTTCAAACAGGTGCCATTAACACAGGTAACGAGTGGAGGACAGAGGAGCCTCTTAAAGAAGAAGTTTCAGGTCTGTGAGAGCCAGAAATCTTGCTTGTTTGTAGGTGACCAAATACTTATTTTACCGAGGAATTTACCAATTAATTCATGAAAAATCCTTCAATGTGATTTTCTGGATTTTTTTTCTCATTTTGTCTCTCATAGTTGAGGGATACCTATGATGAAAATTGGAGACCTCTGTCATCTTTTAAGTGGGAGAACTTGCACAATTGGTGGCTGACTAAATACTTTTTTGCCCCACTGTATGTGCCCTTTAGCATCAATTACAGCTTGACAACGACATCTCGTGCTGTTCGCAAGTCGACTTATTGTCTACTGAGGCATGGCATTCCACTCTTCTTGAAGGGCGGCCCTTAGGTCATTGAGGTTGTGGGGTAAGCTTCTCCATGGCGACTCAGCTGATCCCATAGGATTTCTATGGAATACAGGTCTGAAGAAAGTGCAGGCCACTCCATTTGAGGTACCCCAGCCTCCAGAAGCCATTCCCTAATGATGCGACCTCGATGAGCTGGAGCATTGTCGTCCATGAAACTGAAATTAGGCCTGTGTTGTTTATGCAGGGGCACAATGACTGGATTAATGATGTTATTCAGGTAGTATCATCTTATCACTGTACCATTCACAAGGTGTAGAGCAGTTCTGTATTGATGAGACACGCCTGCCCAGACTGTAACACCACCACCAGCAAAAGCTTGTCTGGTGACAACAGTGGCTGATGCATAGCGCTCTACTTGACATCTCCAACATTGTTGGCCACCATCATTTCTGCTCACCATGAATCGACTTTCTTCAGAGAACAGTACTGAGGCTCACTGGTCCCTTGTCCAGCCTAAATGCTCCCTGGCCAATGAAAGATGATGATGCCTGTGCCTGGTGGTGTGGTCAGGTATCTTTGCAGGTCATCTAGCATGCAGACCACACTGATGTAAATGGTTTCAAATGGTCTGACGTGACACTTCGGTACCTCTCACCTCCCTTAAATGTGGCTGGAGTTGAGTAGCATTCATTGTCTGGTTCCACAGGGCACTGTTCACAATGAAGTGGTCATCAGTGTGGGATGTGGCCAAAGGACATCCACTTCTATGCCTTTCTGTGACTCTTCCAGTCTCTCTGTATCTGTGTTGCAACCTGCTGATGACATTCTGTGACACTAAGCCCAGTGGCCACTCCCCTCTGAGAACATTCTGTTTGAAGCCTCGCAATGGTGAGGTACTGCTGATCAGTTGTTAAGTGTTATCTTGGTCTCATGATGTCAAAATGTGAATAGTATGATGAAGAGGACTGTTTATTTTATTTTTTTTCTTACTGACGGGGCTGGCGGGGCTGGCCCAGGGATTTGTCTTGTCTGTTTTTGTTTGTTGTATTAGCTCCATTTTAAAATTTTATCTCTTTATCTCTTTTACTGATATTAACTTTTTACTTAGTGTTAGCTTAGTAAATACAACAGCCCGATCAGGCACACAGGTGAATCAGACCCTGGGCAGGGCTGTTCACCAGGTTAGGCTAACCTGTTTTAGCTAGCTAGCTATCCACTTCTGGCCTGGAAAGCCATGGCTCCACCCCCAACTTGTGTCAGCTGTGTTTTCCTCTCTAAGAAGGTTTCTGAGTTGGAATTGAGACTCTCTAACCTTTATAAGATTCGCGAGGCTGAAAACCACCTGGACACTATTATTTTTGGACGGACATCGGCCCCAGCAACGCACTCGCAGCTAGCGGAGACGGCTACTTACCCGGGTGAAATTAGCACATCGCCATCCACATCCACCCCTGCTCCGGTTACCTCAGCTGTCCAGGACTCCAGCATCAAACACTGGCTTCAGTTCGGAGCTAAACCCAAAGCCCTAGGTGGTTCATCACAGCCTCAATACGTGCCCTGGACCATGGTTGGGCCAAATAGCAAACGTTGGGGATTGACCAGACATGACCGCCTCCCTTCCCCTTTTGGCTAGCAGGGGTAGGAACCTTTCTGTGTGGAGTTTGCATGTTCTCATGGGTTTACTCCGGGGGCTCCGGTTTCCTCCCACAATTCAAAGACATGCATGTTAGGTTAATTGGTTGTTCTAAATTGTCCCTAGATTTCTGTCTCCTATAGGCTCTTAGAATAGAGGGTTAGTACTAGTGAAGCACTTTGAGTGGTCTTTGAGACTAGAAAAGCGCTATATAAGTACAGATCCTTTTGCTGGAAAACAGATTCGACATCCTTTCCCTGGAAGATTTCCCCCACCTGGACATCGATCATCCTCCCATGGCCGCCCCTACTCTTTCAGCAGCGGCCCAAACCCGCAAGGCCCAGATCAAAACTACCTTAGGTGTGCCAAACTATACACAAGCTCCAAAAAGAAGAGAGCGCATCCCCCCGCATCACCCCCGCATCACCCCCGCATTGGCTCCCCGCCGCCACTGCAGCAACTACAGCAAAATTATCCACCATTTCACAAGCCACTGACAAAGCCCCCCCCCAGACGACGCTGGTAATTGGTGATTCAATAATGAGGAACGTCAGAAGCAGGTACACACGTGGACAAAATTGTTGGTACCCCTCTGTTAATGAAAGAAAAACCCACAATGGTCACAAAATAACTTGAATCTGACAAAAGTGGTAATAAATAAAAAATTCTATGAAAAATAACCAGTGAAAATCAGACAATGCTTTTGAATTGTGGTTCAACAGAATTATTTTAAAAAACAAACTCATCAAACAGGCCTGGACAAAAATGATGGTACCCTTAACTTAATATTTTGTTGCACAACCTTTTGAGGCAATCACTGCAATCAAACCATTTCTGTAACTGCCAATGAGACTTCTGCACCTCTCGACAGGTATTTTGGCCCACTCTCATGAGCAAGCTGCTCCAGTTGTCTCAGGTTTGAAGGGTGCCTTCTCCAGACGGCATGTTTCAGCTCCTTCCACAGATGTTCAATAGGATTTAGATCAGGGCTCACAGAAGGCCACTTCAGAATAGTCCAGTGTTCCGCTCTTAGCCATTCTTGGGTGTTTTTAGCTGTGTGTTTTGGGTCATTATCCTGTTGCAAGACCCATGACCTGCGACTGAGAACAAGCTGTCTGACACTGGGCAGCACATTTCTCTCTAGAATACCTTGATAGTCTTGAGATTTCATTGTACCCTGCACACATTCAAGACACCCTGTGCCAGATGCAGCAAAGCAGCCCCAGAACATAACAGAACCTCCTCCATGTTTCACAGTAGGGACAGTGTTCTTTACTTGGTATGCTTCATTTTTGCGTCTGTGAACACAGAGCTGATGTGCTTTGCCAAAAAGTTGCAGTTTTGTCTTGTCTGTCCATAGGACATTCTCCCAGAAGGTTTGTGGCTTGTCAACATGCAGTGTGGCAAATTCCAGTCTGGCTTTTTTATGATTTGTTTTCAACAGTGGTGTCCTCCTTGATCATCTCCCATGAAGTCCACTTTGGCTCAAACAACGACAGATGGTGCGATCTGACACTGATGTACCTTGACCTTGGAGTTCACCATGAATGTGTTTAGAGGTTGTTCTGGGCTCTTTTGTTACCATTCGTATTATCCGTCTCCTCCTGCGGCCACATCCAGGGAGGTTGGCTACAGTCCTGTGGAGCTTAAATTTCCAAATAATATGTGCAACTGTAGTCACAGGAACATCAAGCTGCTTGGAGATGGTCTTACAGCCTTTACCTTTAACATGCTTGTCTATAATTTTCTTTCTAATCTCCTGAGACAACTCTCTCCATTGCTTCCTCTGGTCCATGTTTAGTGTGGTAAACACCATGTCACCAAACAGCACAGTGACTACTTGTCACCCTTTAAATAGGCCAATTGACTGAATACAAGCTTGCAGACACCTGTGATGTTAATTAGAGGACACATCTTGGTTGAACATGTCCTTATGGTTCAGTCTTTTCTAGGGATACCATCATTTTTATCCAGGCCTGTTTCATGAGTTTGTTTTTTAAAGTAATTCTGTTGAACCACAATTCAAAAACATTGTCTGATTTTCATTGGTTAATTTTCATAGAATTTTTATTTTTTACCACTTTTGTCAGATTCAAGTTATTTCTGTGACCATTGTGGGTTTTTCTTTCATTAACAGAGTGACATGAGTTCAGGCCCAGAGAACACGCACACAGGCTCGAGTCAATTTGCAACAATGATTTATTGGTAATTTAGGTGTGTGTGGATGCGTGAGTGTAAGAGTGGATGTATTGCCAGGGAACTGGATGCGCCGAGGGCGGAGCAGCGTGCCGTGCAGCCAGGCAACCCTAGGGCAGAACAGAGAAGAGATTAGCTGCTGAGTCTGACCCGGAGGATTAATATTTGGACTGTGGCTTACTTGCAGATGTTCTCGGTGGCTGGCGTCGGCAAGCCGCAGGTCTCCTGCCTGGAAGACAGCGCTCCAATGCGGGCTCGGCGCTGCGGGTGAGAGTTGAATGACGACGGGGGGAGAATCCGCTGCCAGGGAATCCACCTGTGCACAGGGGAGAGGAACTGGCGAGAAGGTGAGACCAAAGATGATGCTTACGTGGGAAGGGATGGTTAGAAGTCCTCAGAGGTGTAGGAAAGGAGATGAATGCGCGTAGTGAGGTCGTAGGTGAGCAGACGGCTCCAGGCCGGGGCTCTAGGCGGAGCGGGCTAGATAGCCCAGGCTTGATGAGGCGCAGGTGTGCTCACAGCTGGAGCGGGAGACAGGCGAGAGCGGGCTGTGACACAGAGGGGTATCAACAATTTTGTCCATGGCTGTGTGTTACAATTTTTTTTTTTTCCTGGGGCTAAAGTGTCAGACATTGAGGCTCTTACCCCTGACCTATTAAATGAATACCCCCACGCTAAAACTGTTATTGTGCACGTTGGATGCAACAACATCCCAGATGAAATGTCGGAGATCTTAAAGAGTGACTTCAGGAGCCATCTGTCCACCCTTATGAGCTGTGGCAGAAGTGTGGTTTTTTTTCTGGGTGATAGGATATTTTCATGTTTCATTATAACATTCTATATGATTTTAATGCTGTATTATTCTATTTTATATTATATTTGTATCTGGTGCATATAATGAGCTAATGTCTGGTTCTCTGTGATTTTCCATTGTCTCAGAGCCTGAAGGGAATGTTTGTTTTTCACTGTGAGATTATGCTGAACAAGATTGTGTAGCATCATCTTGCTTTGGCTCATCAATAAAATTATTCTTCAGCTTAGACATTGTTTCACCCAGGAAAAGGACAGTCAAGAACTGCTCTTTCATCCCAGGACCACAGCTGAACTAATATTCCTTTGTTAAACCAGTCTCCAGAATTCCTCCTAATACACTTTTTCCTGAACATTTTATTGGCCAATAAAACGTGGACAAAGAACTGACCTATGTGGAGTGCCCATATGGTCACTACAAAATATCCACAGCTCAACATTGCCCTCTACTGGCAACTCTGGGACATGCTGGATTTAACCAGTGAACTACTTGAAATGACTTGCATTCATGTTACAAAACTCAATTCTCAGGTTATCCTCTTTTTCAGGACACCATGGAAAAGCAAATGGACTCTGATGTTCGGTGTGGAAAATCAATAATGGGTTTGAAAAATATATTAATCCTTGATTTTAAATATGTGCATGTTAAAATGTTTAAATGAATGTTTATTCTTGCATGTTAATGTAAAAGCACTAGTTATAAAGTTGCATGAATCACTGAAGTAGGTTAGATTTTATATATAAGTGTATTGATGAATCCTCAGTATTGAAATCTGTCAGTCTGTGAGGACCGGCATCAGCCAGTCATCACCCAACATATGCTGGGCTCCAGCTCTTTCATTCCATTGGTTCCTTACAGACAAAAGCCTGTTCATTTGGACTAAAGTTCATAAGACCCACCCACGAAGGAAGACTATTGGCTGGGGCTCCTGCCAATCCCCAGAAGCCTGCGAAACTCGGTTGGAATTATAAGGAGGGGGAAGATGCCCCTCCTGGAGATGACTACTGGAGAACAATCAGATCACTTCACTGCCACAGAACAAAGGAGACTTCTCGCACATTCTTTTTCTACGATCACCTCAGAGCAAAGAACATGAAATATTGCGTTTGTGTAAATGTCTGTGTATTTTAATGTTTATCTTTAAACATCTAGGAATTAATTCTTTTCTTTCCTCAGCTCAAATCCTAATTCGGAGTCAAACTCCCGCTCCTTGACGTCTATTTTTATAATTTCCTCCTATTAAACTTTCTTTAAACTCACCGTTTTTAATTTTGACTTTATTTTTATTTTTATATTGACCACCTCCACACTAGACGCTATTTTCACTCCACTAAGTCAGAAAGTTGTCGTTTAGTTTCGTATTGGGATCAGATTTTGTAATTATTCTCAAATTCCCTTGGGAGAAGCCACAGACCCATGACAGCCTGACACAGCTCACCATTACACTGCCTGAAGAAAACACCGTTGTCATCTTCGCTGCACCTCAGCCCAGAAGTCAAAGTCTCATCTTGTGACTGTAGATGGAAGCTGCCGTACCTTGTCTGAATATCTGCTGGCAAGATATTCTGGTTTTGGGTGCCATCTACAACTAAAGCTTCAGGAGAAGCCGCTGAAAGGACCACCATGCACGGATTCACGTGAGCTGCATTCTTCATTCATCTGCTGAATAAAACGTCTGAGATTTGAGAATAACTCAGTATCTGATCAGATACAAAATTAAAGAGCAATTAACATAACTCTTCTTTCCTTAAAATTTCGTTTTCATTTTCTTAAGAGTAATACAGAATTTTCCATATAATTAGTTTAATTTTCCCCATAAATTTGTGTTCAGTTTTCCATAAGCTGTTAACTTCAAACTGATCTAAATTCAGCTTACATTTTCACCCTGGTTCTGCAAATGTTCACATTGTTACTCTCTCATTTACAAGTTTAATTTAATGATTAATGCAAATCATTTTAATGTCTTTTAATCATCATTTCATTTAATAAATATGTGAAAATGAGAAGTTGTTGGGAATTTATTTCATTCTGAGTCTGGTTTCAAAGCCCCCAGTATTGAATTCACTAAAATTTTGAGACTGATTATTAATTAATTTATTGAGTGATTAAACAGGTGTAAAGTGAAATTAAATGACTAAAAGTGCTCACTAAAGAGGTGAGCTGGTGCCCTGACGAGTGTTTACCCGGAGTAAATCTCAGGTCCCAATACATTCATCATCATCATCATCATAGCAGTCTGTTGGGGGCGACAATGACTGTTTCATTTAGGTCTGATCAGATTCCTCCACGCAGCTCTGTAATTCGCCTTCTGCTGCCAGGAACTCCTGGCCTTGTTAACCTGGGTGACGTCCGAGCCGGTATGAGTTGCTCTCTACTGACCATTTCATGAAGCTGCTTGCAAAGCATTTGAGTACCACTAGCTTTTGCTGGACTAGCGACACATTAATACAAATTAAATAATCTTATACCTGATCATAATTATAAATCACATATCGCTACAATTGTAAATAATGACGAAGGTTTTATTGCTTTATCATACCAAACTGTTCTGTTCAGGATGTCCAAGTTAGGATGACTTAGGTTGACCAGGTCATGTAAAGATCAAAGCAGAATGTTCAGTGTTGTTCATAGATTGGAGCGGTCTCAGGGGAGATGGCTCCAGCTGTCTTCAGGCTATAGATAAGCTCAGGGATTGTTTGCCTGGGGTATAAAGAGCCCCACCTTTGTAATGCATGTTAGGGAGTACATGTGAGCAGACTCTGAGACACTTTTTGCTGTGACTGACTTCCTCCTTTCTGATCAGAAAGAATAAATGGCTCAGAACTTGGAAACCACCTATTGATTATTGATTCAGTCTCAATCAATTCAATTTTGACCTAACACTGGGCCACTTGCTCCTTTTAGAAGAGGTTGCAATTATTTTAGCAGAACTCTCAGCCTTAATACCTGGTTTTGTTCAACATGTCCTACTTTTAACATTGGGTTTATAGACAATTTCAACCTGTTTTGGAACTGCCCAACATTTATGAGGCCAGATGGCATCCATCCAAACAGACTCGGTGCACATGTTCTAAGGGACAATCTGTTTTATTCCATTCAGCATTTTTTAGTACGGTGACTGATAGCTGGTATGTTAACTCACCCCGAAGTACCAGCCAGCCCTTTTTTTGCTTCCACTTCTCATATTAATCCTATTAATCCAAATAATTCTCACTGTTTTGGTCAGTCTTCAATTCATAACCCCGTAGAGAGTGTGTCTGTCTCCAGTTACCCAAAACATTATAACCCAAGACAAATACAACATAACATGATAAATACAAGCCTGTCTGCAGCTCCTCTTCATCCACCACCCCTCAACTTAGCCCCTATCTTCCCCATCAGATAATCATTGTCTGCTCCTCCAAAGTTAATAAAAATATAATGTATAAGCACCCCAAAATGAACTCAAATTGTGATGGCTCGCTCTGGCTGCTTATTATCCTCAGCTGCACGCACACTTGCTCTCCATCACGGCCAGAGCTATTTAGACCGTGCTGGACTCGGATCAGCATGGAGTCGTCTGTCTTCATTCCCTGATGAGACCTACACTCACCTTCGTCTTCATTCCAGAGCCTCCTTGCCTCAACCTACCCTCGTCTTTGAATCTCGCCTCCTGTCATCCGTCGTCAGGAAGGATCATCACCACAGCTCCAAGTAAACCCTCGCTCTGTTCACCTTTGTCTTCACTCATTCCCCTGTGCACAGGCGGAGATTCGTGGCGGCGGACCACTCTCTCTCCTGGCAGCGGACCGAGCTGCGCCATTCTTTCCCCAGACTCTCCAACCACCTCCAGCTGAAACCGGGACAGCGGGCACTGTCTTCCTGGCTGGAGCCTCCGACCTGAACCTGAGTCTAGCACCATCCCTACAAACAGTCAGCACTGGACTATTCTGTACCTCCCCTCCAGGGCCCAACACTAACTCTCCCTGTCTCTGTTTGTCCATAGGGTTGCTAGGTTGCACTGTGCTCTGCTCGCCCCCAGCTGCTACACACACACACACACACACACACACACACACACACACAATAAAGATAATTGTATCTACTTTTGAGTCTGAGTCTGCTCTCTGGGTCGGTAAACCATGTCACAAAATAAACATCAGGTCTCTAAATTTAAGGATTTGGCATCTCTTCCTCCTCATAATTTAAAAATTAAATGTGGTTTGTTAAATATTAGGTCTCTAACTCCCAATTCTCTGCTAGTCCATGATCTGTTAATTGATCATCAGATTGATTTAATATCCCATACAGAGACTTGGTTAGGGCAAGAGGATTATGTTGGTTTAAATGAATCAACTCCCTCTGGTTATTTAAACTATCAAAATCCCAGAAGTTCTGGTCATGGAGGAGGAGTAGCGACAATTTACCATTCTAAATTACTAGTTAATGTAAAGCAAAAAACATGTTTTAGTTCCTTTGAGAGCCTGGTCCTCAGTAATGGGCATGTTAGCAATCTTAGGTTAAATCCAATTGTCTTTGCCATAGTTTATCTTCCTCCCTCAGCCTACTCAGAGTTTTTATCTGAATTTGCCTAATTTTTAGCTGATTTAGTGCTGAAATAATTATAGTAGGGGATTCTAATATACATGAAGATGTAGATAGTGACTGTCTTAATAAGGCACTTAATTCAATATTAGACTCGATGGGGTTTTCTCAGAAAGTTGAAAATTCTACTCATTATCTCCACCACACATTGGACCTTGTTCTGACATATGGCATAGAAATAGAAAATCTGGTAGTGTCTCCTCATAATCCTGTACTGTCAGACCACTGTCTGTTAACCTTTGATTTCACTATTCCTGACTATATGATTCCTAAAGAAAAATATTACTACAGCAGATGTTTTTCAGATGATGTTACCAAATTTATGCATATCGTCTCCTCTATGCCATGTGTCAACACAAAGGAAATAAGCTATGGAGTGCTTGCTCCTTCTGTAATTGATAGCATGGTAGATAGTGTTACAGCTTCTCTGCATCAGACTCTAGACTTGGTGGCCCCTTTAAAAAAGAAAAAGTCCAATCAGAGATTTCTAACCCCTTGGTTTAACACAGAAACCCGTAGCTTAAAACAGAAGACTCGTCAGTTAGAAAGAAAATGGGGTTCCACTAATTTAGATGAAAACTATTCAGCTTGGAGAAATCATCTTTTAATTTATAAAAATCTCTTAGAAAATCTAGAAAAAGGTATTGCTCTGTATTAATAGAAGAGAACAAGAATAATCCCAGGTTTCTTTTCTTTTAAGATCTGTTTTTCAATTCACATATTAAATTTGTTTCTAAGGCTGCCTTCTATCATTTGTGTAATATTGCCAAGATTAGGAGCATCTTGTCTCAGAGTAATGCTGAGAAAGTGATCCACGCTTTTGTTAGCTCGAGATTAGATTATTGTAGCTCTTTATTATCAGGTTGTCCTAAAATATCTTTAAAAAGTCTTCAGTTGATCCAAAATGCTGCTGCAAGAGTTTTAACAGGTACTAGAAGGAGAGATCATATCTCTCCGGTTCTGGCCTCCCTTCATTGGCTTCCCATGAAGTTCAGAATTAAGTTTAAAATCCTTCTTCTCACTTACAAAGCTCTAAACAGTCAGGCCCCTTTTTATTTAAAAGATCTGATACTACCCTATCATCCTAATAGAGCATTATGCTCCCAAAATGCTGGATTACTTGTAATACCTAGAATCTCCAAAAGTACAATGGGAGGCAGAGCCTTCGGTTATCAAGTTCCTTTCCTGCGGAACCAGTTACCAATCTGGATTTGGGAGTCGGACTTGATCTCTGTTTTTAAGAATAGAGTAAAAACCTTCCTTTTTGATATAGCCAACAATTAGGAGGGATCATGTGTCTCTAAACCCTCCCTTAGTTATGCTGCTGATAGATTTAAACAGCCGGGGGACCTCCAATAATGCACTGGGCTTCTCCCCTTTAATGTTTGCTCTCTACATGTCTGTTCTTCTCATCTTCTCTATCCCCTCACCCCCAAGCCAGTCGCAGCAGATGACTGCCCCTCCCTGAGCCTGGTTCTGCTAGAGGTTTCTTTCTGTTAAAAGGGAGTTTTTCCTCTCCACCGTCGCCAAGCACTTGCTCACAGGGGATCGCCTGATTGCTGGGGTCTTTCTGCAATTGTGGGGGTTTCCCCTACATTTGAAAGTGCTATGAGATGACTGTTGCTGTGAAATGGCACTATATAAATAAAGTTGAATTGAATTGAAATACCAATTCTAATTGAACCAGAAAATTTATTGGTCGATTCATGGATCAAACACCTGTTGTGAATTTTGCCCTGAAGCACCTTGTTAGAGAAAAGCAAGTTATGCAGAAAGTACTGAAATATTGAACAGTTGGACATGTGCATTCAAAAAGCTAAAGAGGGTCAAATTAAGTTCACCTGTTAATGTTATAGTGTGGCGGATGAAATAAGAGAACCCAGCGTGGAGGCACGGAATAAGTGCAGGCAGAAATGGCGAACTGAAGTTTAAAAGGGTGTTTTCATTCATCCTCCATCACAGGACTCACTCCAGCGCTGTGTAAGCACGCTGGAGCGAGCCCTCAGTCTCTAGTCAGCAAGCAGGCAATGCATGTGATCAAAAAGCAGTAGTAAGCGAGTGAGCAAGCGATATTCAGTTCACTTATATACCCAGCTAGACAATGCATGCATGGCACATTAGCATCACAGTACAGCAGGAATGCATGGGACATTTACATGAGAGTCACACAAATCAATAGCAGGATTACTGGCGCCGGAAATCCTCTCTGCTCTGGAGCTGTAGGACAAAAGAGGTTGCAAGGCACATCTACATATTGATATCAGTCCATACATCTCACTGTTCTGCTAATTGCTCCAGCTGAGCGCTCTGCTTGTCCCGAAGGCTGTGGGGGTCACCCACTCCCCCCCAGAGGGCTCAGCAGGGGGCTGAGGCGTCGATCGTCCGGCTTTGGGAGCGAGCTGCGGGAAAAGCTCTGTGCCAGAGGAGGGGGAGGGAGGAGCGTGGGGGTAGCGAGTGCCGGCCCAGGACGGCGAAGTTGTCTGGGCCGCGCAAAAATTGCATGTGGATCCACGATGTTGAGGGGCTGTCCCGTTGAACGTGGCGGAGATCCACAGTGGCTGTGAGAAGAAAAATTTGTCTCTGACTCCTCTCGCGGTTCAGTCCTGCAAGGACGCGTAGCAGCCATGAAGAAAAAAAGCAGGAGCTGAAGCTATGTGAGGGACTTGGCGTGTTGGCTTTAGGTGCGCGCGCAGCCCTAAAGCCCTCGGGGACAGCTGACAGCTGAATTCCCATTGTGCGCCGTGACTGAGACCCATACAAAGTCCTGTGTGCTGCGTGTCTGCTTCAGGTGTGTGAGCAGCCCTGAAGGTTCCGAGGATGGCAGTCGGCCGTGTTTCTCGGGCATGTGCAGCGGCGGAGGACGATGGCAGTCTGTGGAGCCGGTATTGTCCCGTGCGTGGTGCGCTGTCCTCGTAACCCCCCGGTGTGCGTGCGGGGGTTCGGTGCATGGCAGGTCCGCTGTCGAGGCGAGTCAGGGTCAGGGAGCTTGCTGGAGATCAGCGTCGGTGGCGGCGATGGTCCTCCCTGTCTTGGCTGTTGCTGTCGTTCGCTCATGCCGGGTCATGTGGAGGAGCGGTGAGAGGAAGTAGACGATCTTTGTCCCTCGGCCGGTCCCAGCGTGGATGTCCAGATCTCAGGCGAGGGTCGCACCGTGACGCTTCCTGCAGCTTTCCCGGTCGTGGATGATCTCCGAGGGAGTTCGCCTGGTGTCGGTTCTGCGTCGAGGTCTCCCGTGTGGTAGAAGGGAGGGCAGTCCATTTGCGTCAGGCTGCTGCGTTCGCTTGTCGTCGGAGTCACCGCTGGGGGCTGCGTTCGTTCGTCGTCAGCGTGTTCTTGTATTCGGGGTCACCAGTGTGGCGGATGAAATAAGGGTAACCCCGAATGTGGAGGCACGGAATAAGTGCAGGCAGAAATGGCGAACTGAAGTTTAAAAGGGTGTTTTCATTCATCCTCCATCACAGGACTCACTCCAGCGCTGTGTAAGCACGCTGGAGCGAGCCCTCAGTCTCTAGTCAGCAAGCAGGCAATGCATGTGATCAAAAAGCAGTAGTAAGCGAGTGAGCAAGCGATATTCAGTTCACTTATATACCCAGCTAGACAATGCATGCATGGCACATTAGCATCACAGTACAGCAGGAATGCATGGGACATTTACATGAGAGTCACACAAATCAATAGCAGGATTACTGGCACCGGAAATCCTCTCTGCTCTGGAGCTGTAGGACAAAAGAGGTTGCAAGGCACATCTACATATTGATATCAGTCCATACATCTCACTGTTCTGCTAATTGCTCCAGCTGAGCGCTCTGCTTGTCCCGAAGGCTGTGGGGGTCACCCACAATAGTGCATTTTAGGTGCATCCTGAAATTTCACCCAAAAGCTAAATATCCCTAACTTTTTGTGAGTAGTGTATGAAATGACCGTGGACCCTGCCTTTGATCCTGAAAATTTGTAGGGTCTGATTCTAGTTAATCTGGACATTCACAATACAGTCGGGACTGAGATACTTAGAATTGACCATTGACTTCTACCTTAATTAGGCTAGCATATGTTGTTATTTGTGGGCCATCCATGCTCTATCTCCACAGGGAATGAAGCTATGGCCACCAAACTTGGTATGTAGTTTGACCTAGGGACTAGCACCTATTGCTATATTTTTGGGGTCAAAAGGTCAAACGTCAAGTGTTGAGTTCAATTGTAGTTGTCCGTCTGTTTGTAAGAAAAATTATCAGTACCAAACACTGTCTGTTCTGTGTAAAAATCATCTTTTTATTATTGGTCATATAGGCAGAAACCACACAACAGCTTCACAAACACAGTTTACCGGTTGACAGCAATGTGGCACAAGATTAGGACTTTTTTTTACCAGTTATCAAATACACCAGTTATCGAATGTGTTTTAATGTCTACTAACTACATTTTGATGTCCAATTAATTCTGTGTGACCAACACATGAGCCCCAAATGCCTTCCCTCTGCTCCCTCCGCACACACTGCACCAGTCACACAGCAGCCTGCAGCATGTCTCCTTCCTCAGTCAGGTTAGTATTTCATTACTCTAAACCTCAGCATTTTTGTTGCTGTTGCAAAAGTACACGCAGTAGGTGATTTATTATTTTTAACAAGGGTTTAACAAAGGTATAAAAGTAATTTCAGTACATGTATGCAAGAATAAAGATGCACAAATGTGATAAAAGACCTGAGCTGTCCTTCTGATGTACTCATTTCTAATCCTGCCCCTGCTAGTCACTCCCAAAGAGAATCTCAGCATCTTCAATTCTGGCACCTCCAGCTCCACCTCCTGTCTTTTTGTCAGCACCACCATCTCCAAACCATACATCATAGCAGGTCTCACTACTGTCTTGTATAACTTCCCTTTCACTCTAGCTGCTATCCTTCTGGCTCTGCCATTAATAATCACAAAGAGAAACACAGATGTGGAGAGAGAGAAGCAGTCCAGAGAAGTCCTGGTACTCTGAAAAAGTCCCTGTACTGTAAAAGGTAAAATAAAGAAGGGCTATAAAGCACTGGTATTGCAGTATTTTTACATTAACACCATGAGGAAGAAATCCTCAGGTTATCATTCTTTTCTCAGTCAATTTGTACCAGCAGCTGCATTTTGAATATACATTTAAAGGCCAAATGTCACATAATTTTTTTTTTCTAAATGACAACGAATTTTGATAAAATACACATAGCTTAAACCAAATATTCATACCGGAGACCATATCACCCACCCGTATTTACATAATTGCACAAAATATACCAGGCGAAGGCCCCGCCTTGCTCGCTGGCTTGTAACAGCCAATCCAGACCGCGGCCATGATTTTGACGTCACAGATTTCACCCTGGCTGCCCTGCCTATCCACATTCACACTTATCAACATTGGACAATCATGATGGAAAGTGACAGCGATTGTGAACAAATTAGTTTAGTTTTGTCTTTTTTTTGTTTTTGTCTTTTTTTTGTCAGTGTTTCAGACAGTGACAGAGGCATAGAACCTTACAGGTTCGAGCCGTCCGAGATGGAATCAGATGCTTTGTCTGATGACAACAGTTCCGACGATGACCAGAGAGCAGAACCAGTGGAAAATGTCATTGAACTGGACATTAATCGCCTCCAGAATTGGGAAGCCGAAGGGGGTCTGTCGAGGGCGCCCCATAAATATTGATTTTTCGGAAGCCATTATTATTACAGTGGAGGAGAGCCGCTGCTGTCAAGAAATTGACCAAATCAGAATGAGAATGGAGGCGCATACCTGTCAAGTGATACGTTTTCGCCGTATTTTAATATGGGGAAAATGCAATTTTAGCAAATACGGGCGTATTGCCATTTCTGTACGCCCAAAAGAAAAAAATACGGGAAAAAAAATTATTGAGTGTGTTGAGGAACATGTCATGTGTGTGACCTCCACAGCTAGGGGGCTGGCAGATCGCTCAGCGTGAGCTATTCTCACTACAGTTAGAAGTGTGGACTCAATCATTAGGCTGATGGCCGGGGCGGGCAGATCGCTCAGCGTGAGCTATTATCACTACAATGAGAAGTCATTAGGCTGATGGCCTCACACTTTCAACTGTCCTGCGGCTGCAGAACAGAGAGGAATCGCCTTCCAAATCCAGAATTCTGCTTTTTTTATTTTGAGCAGGACGCTGAGTTGTGTTGTTATTGTCAAATATCCATGAATCCTTAAAATATTTGACAATAACAACACGAATTACATTTAAAACATTTCCCAGAAAAGTGTCTCTTATTACCGAGCCGTCCCTTATAGCCCCGTTTTACGGTGCCATCCGGCAATACGATAGATGATTTATTTCAAAGGATAAAATTCTTGGTCGTTGTTACGTTGGTAACGAGGGGTAACTAAGAACAAAAATAGTGACTGCCTTCCACAAACAAAGGAAAAAAAACTGTTTATGTATTAAAAATATGCGGTGCCTCTTCCAGTCTCCATATAAACAATCAATCGGGATACCCCAAGCATCAAACTAAGGTACAATCTATTTTGTCACTTCCGCCTTCTTCCCCAGGCGATTCCGGGGGCCGTGAGTAGGAACGTCAGGCCAAGCGCGGCAGTTTTAAATTAACGAATATTCCGGCGTTACTGAAGCATATGCACCAAGACCCGAACGGATCGGTTCCCTTTTATATCTAGTTTCAAGACATTTTAAGGACCCTGTTACGTGACATTTGGCCTTTAATGTAGTTTGTCCAGTTGGACACCTCAGGACAGAAGAGTTTACGTAGAGCTGGAGGGATTTTCACCATTCTGCAACGGTAACGGTTTTCGCTGTCTCCTGTAACAAAAAACAGCACCCCAGGGTTTAATTATTGCAGTACCATTTTACACACAGGAAAGGACCTCTCCTCAAACTGGGCATTTTGCTGCCTGTTTGAGGCTAACATTAGCTTTTAGCTTTGGTTGTCAGACTAACAAATGCTGACTGAAAGTCAGACCTTAAAAGCCCAAATAAAGCATTATCAGACACAGAAATCCTACAGAACACGTTAGAATAAAGGGGGAACCCAAAAAGCAGAGCAGGGGCTCTTTAAAGGTCATGGCAGCATGTCATATTAATTCTGAAAGTTTACAGACATTAAATATTAAAACAGTTATGGAATAATGAATATCAATCAATCGACTTTATTTATAAAACACTTTAAAAAGCAACACTCGCTACACATAGTGCCGTACAACAAGGACACATAAAAACATGAAAGCAAGGAGCAGGACACTAGCACAAAAACAGTATAAATAACTTACAGTTAGGCCCAGAAATATTTGGACAGTGACACAATCTTCATGATTTGGGCTCTGCATGCCACCACATTGGATTTGAACTGAAACAACTACAAAGGAATTGAAGTGCAGACTTTGAGGTTTAATTCAAGGGGTTGAACAAAAATATATGATTAAACATGTAGGAATTGTAGCTATTTTTATACAAACGCTCCTCATTTCAGGGGCTCAAAAGTAATTGGACAAATAAACATAACCCTAAGTAAAATGTTACTTTTCAATATTTTGTTGAGGATCCTTTGCAGGCAATGACTGCCTGAAGTCTGGAACCCATGGACATCACCAAACACTGGGTTTCCTCCTTTGTGATGCTTTGCCAGGCCTTTACTGCAGCTGTCTTCAGTTGTTGCTTGTTTGTGGTTCTTTCTGCCTTAAGTTTTGTCTTGAGCAAGTGAAATGCATGCTCGATTGGGTTGAGATCTGGTGATTGACTCGGCCATTGCAGAATATTCCACTTCTTTGCTTTAAAAAACTCCTGGGTTTCTTTTGCAGTATGTTTTGGATCATTGGTGAAGCGCTGTCCAATCAACTTTGCTGCATTTGGCTGAATCTGAGCAGAAAGATATCCCTATACACTTCAGAATTCATCCGGCTGCTTCTGTCTTCTGTCACATCATCAATAAACACAAGTGACCCAGTGCCATGGAAGCCATGCATGCCCATGCCATCACTGCCTCCACCATGTTTTACAGAAGATGTGGTGTGCTTTGGATCATGAGCTCAGAATCAGAATCAGAATCAGATTTATTGCCATTGTTCATGTAGTACACAAACTAGGAATTTGTCTCCGTGCAATGCTGCAACATTAAACATGATAAAATAAAAGAAATAAACTATACATGCAATAAAGTGTACAATAAGAGTGAGTAATACTAGATAGATAGATAGATTTGTTTATTTGACAGGGACAGTGCAATAAACATAGACAATTAATCAATGACAATCAATCTGATGTGTTGCACAGAGTGTATAGCTATTAGCTAATTTGCAACTCTTGTCCCTGGATGGGCTTTAGAAAGGAGAAACAAGTAAAAAGAAAAAAAAAAAAAAAGGAAAGAAAAGGAATACACAATAACCACATACATCAATGCAAAAAACATAAATACATTATAAATACACAATTATAAATATTATAAATATTATAAATACACAAATATAACAACCTGACACACATTTACCTATTTCAGGCCTCCCTCCCTTCGTCACTCACTATAAACAAACACATTCATTCCTTCCCTTCATTCACTCTCACCCTGCAGACAATCATTTCATACATGGGTACATTCTTGTTTATTTTTCAGCCAGTTTTTAACCTTTTTAGTGAATGTTTTAAAGTCCGTTATTATTTTAATTTCATTTGGCATTGTGTTCCAGATGTGACTGCCCTTTATAGAGAAAGCTGTTTGTCCAAATGTGGTTCTGCGGTGGAATATTTTACAGTTATTGTTAACAGAACTCCTGGTGGCTCTGCTGCTGTCCTATCTTTGGATGAAACCAGCAAGTGGCTCAGGTGCTGATTTATGGAAACATTTGAAAGTTAATTTCAGTAAACAGAGGTCAATGAAACTCTCAAAACTCAATAGGTTGTATTTTTTTTAAATATTACAGTGATGCCACCTAATGGGCTTTTTGTCCAAGATTTTTAGGGTTTGATTATATAATGAACCTATATGTCTTATTGTGGAAGGGGCTGCTTGAGCCCAGACTGTCAAACAGTATGATATATGAGAAAAAACCATAGAATGCATATACAGTACAGCAGGTTCATAAGGTATGTAATATCTAATTAATTTAAAGCAGTTCAGATTTTTTTTTACTGTTTTTGAAATTTTCTTTATATGAAGATTAAATTTGAGTTGAGGATCTAGTACAACGCCAAGGTATTTGAATTCTGTAACTAAACTGATGTCATGATCATGTATATTAACTTTAAAACATTGCAGGTTATATTTTTTGATTGAAAAGCACATTGAAACTGTTTTCTGAAGGTTCAGCAATAGATGGTTCTGGAGGAGCCACTCTTGGACATCAACCATACTTGTAGACAGCACATCTGCAGCCTGTGCTGGAGTCTTGGTAGCTGTGTAAATAACTGCATCATCTGCATAAAGTTGGCATGTTGCAGCAGAACAGTGTAGCGGCAAGTCATTAATAAAAATGCTGAAAAGTAAAGGACCAAGAATGGACCCTTGTGGGATACCCATACGGTTGTTTAAAAGCGAGGATTTATCCTGGTGAACTTTTACACACTGTTCTCTATTCTGGAGATAAGATGCAAACCAGTCTAATGTGTCTGGAGAGAAGTTAAAAGATACCATTTTGGATAAAAGCAAACTGTGGTTTACAGTATCGAAAGCCTTTTTGAGATCTAGAAAAACAGCTCCTACCACATTACCCCTGTCCAAGGACTGTTTGACATTTTCAATAAGGCAACAATTTGCTGTTTCTGTTGAGTATCCTGGTCTAAAACCAAATTGATGTGGATGAAGAAGTTGACTGTCTTGTAAGTAGTCTATCAGCTGTGTAGCTACAACTTTTTCAAGAACCTTAGACAGGACTGGTAAAATAGAGATTGGGCGGTAATTGCATATATCGTCTTTACTGCCTGATTTATGAACTGGTATGACGACAGCTTTTTTCCAGCCAGAAGGAAATGTACTAGACCTAATGGAGAGATTAATGAGATGAGTCAGTGGTTTGATTAATATTTTGCTGTGCGTTTTGAGAAAGGAGGTGCTCATGTTGTAGATATCATTAGTTTTTGAGTTTGACAGTGTTTTGACAATACCAGCAATTAACTCCTCATTTACCTCATCGATGTGAAAAGAATCTGTTGGAAGTATTGAATTTGTGTTGTTGAGCACATTTGGCGGCACAAAGTTTTTTGTTAAGTCTTCCACAGAGCCCACAAAATATGAATTAAATTCATTTGCCAATGTAGCCTTGTCACTGATGGTCTTGCCATTGATTCTAAGTTCCTTTACCCCCTTCTGATCGTTTTTTTTTTATTAGTTAAGTTATTTAAATGCCTCCATAGGGAACTGTTGTCACCCTTTGCATGATCTATCAGTTTATTGTAATAAGATACTTTTGATTTTCGCAGCTCTTGTACCACTTTATTTCTTAAACTTTTGTACACAAGGTGATCATTTTGCAGTTTAGAGGTTAATGATGTTTTCAATGCAGAGTCTCACCTCTTCATAAGTTTTCTTATTTCATTATTTAACCATGGTAGGTTAATCTTCTGTTGTCTACTTTTAATTTGCTTTGTAAATTTTTCTATGGACTTAGTAATTGTTGCAGTTATAAAATTACAACAATCATCTACTTCATATATTGACATGAGCTGCTCCCAATTTTGATTCTCTAAGTAATGTTCAAACTCCTCATTTTTTGATTTGGGAATAATAAAATTTGATTTGTCAATATCGACTCCTCCAAAATACTGTAGTCGCTTTTTAGTGAGTTTTCTGACAGCAAGAACCATGTTATGATCTGAGAGACCAGTTACAAGATTATAGGTTCTGGTTATTCGTTCTGGTTTATTAGCGAATACCATGTCAATAAGTGTTCTCGATTGTTTGGTTATCCTGGTGGGTCCTTTGATCATTTGTTTGTAATTAAATTTAGTCATGAGGCTTTTCAGTTTCTGTTTTTCCTTATTATCAGACCAGTTGATATTGAAGTCACCATAAAATATGGTTTCTCTGCTCCTCTCAAGTTGTTTAACCAGATCACTTAATTCATTATAAAAAGAAGAATTGTGTGAGGGTGGGTTGTACAATACTGCGATGTTGAAATTCATTACCGGTGAGAGGCATACATTAACAGCTAAACATTCAAGTGAAGTATTCAAATCAACCAATTGACATTTAAATTTCTCTTTGATGGAAATTAAAACACCCCCTCCCCTCCCTGGCTGCCTGTCTTTTCTAAAACACTGATAGCCCACAATATCGATCATATTGGTGTCAATGTTACTGTGTAGCCAGCTTTCTGAGAGACAAAGATAGTCCAGATTTGAGTCAGACAGCAACACCGAAATCTCATCTCTTTTGGGGATTATGCTTCGTATGTTTAGATGTCCGCCGAGGATCCCCTTTGGTTTAGCCTTTGCGTCCCAAAGAACTCGTGCATGATTAACAGTTTGGAAAAATAGATGTTGTTTTTGCTTTTGTACAGCACGGTTTTCGGATCTCACCTCATTTGCAATTTGTTTAACTGCTCCTGTTTCCAAAAGTTTGGACGTAGCGCAGCTGTTTACAGCAGGATCAGATATGTGAGTCTGTTCAGTGCAATTCGACTCACCCGACTCGCTATGAAGGGCCGTAGATAGAAACAACCAATTCGCCAGCTCAGATGTTTGTGCTAACCCAGTGGTCTGCTGTTTAATAGTGGCAGGTCCAGGGTTAAGGTGAATATCCCCTGCCAGAAGTAGCAGTACTAACAGTACTTTAACTGTATAGCCTCTGCCATATTGTGATATTTGCTTACCCGTCATGTTTGCCTTGTTTTGGGAGCTTTTTCTCAGGGCTTTTGCAGACCAGATAGCGTACAGGGTGAAATGTCCATGTCCAAATCCATATAAATAAAACTTTTTAGCTTCACCTTTAGTTGAGTTGGCCGGAAAACCCTTCTTGTTGCAGTTACAGAGACACAAAGACAGTAATAAGAATAAGTATATAGGCAGAAAGTGTCCCATCAGACCACTCCTCACTCCGGTGGCAGCCATCTTTTTTGAAGTCATACACTCTCATAGAAACCATACATTCCCAAAGTGCCCAAGATAAGAGACAACCCCACAATAAATATTATATATAGCATGAATACCCTGAAAAAGCACATAAGGGAAAGAAACAATACAATTCTTTCAACCAGAGTCACTTCCTGCGCTACAAGAGGAAAACCTGAGCGTCCTCAATCGAGCGTGATGCATTCACTGACTGTCCGGCCAGGAACTCCCGCTAACATCCTCCTTAGCCTGGAAGTTAAGCACCGAACTGTCCGGGCTCGTCCAAGGCCCTCTTGTACGCCTCGAGGAGGGAATGCTTTGTGGCCGAGTAGAGGTGGCAGGCAGGTGACAAGTGGAGAGAAGAGGAGCGGCTCTTTGGTTTCTGTTGTCCATTTAAACTGCTGACTAGTCAGCAGTTTAAATATATTAGCGAGCAGCAGATAATGTGGAGAACCATATAGTGCAGTCGGTAATGCAGGAAGAAAACAGTGATGATTGACATGAGTCTGGTTGAGCTGCTGTACATAGTGCACGAGAGTCAATAAGTCACTTAGTGTTCAGCAGTCTGATGGCAGAGGGGAAGAAGCTGTTCATGTGACGGGAGGTTTTAGTCTGGATGGACCGAAGTCTTCTACCTGAGGGGAGAGGGGCAAACAGTACATGACCAGGGTGTGAGGGATCGGCTATGATCCGGCCAGCACGCTTCCGGGTCCTGCAGATGTACAGATCCTGGAGAGATGGGAGCTTGCAGCCGATCACCTTCTCAGCAGTGTGCACGATGCGCTGCAGCCTTAGTCTGTCTCTGGCAGTGGCTCCTGCGTACCACACGGTTATGGAGGTGGTGAGGATGGACTCGATGATGGCTGTGTAGAACTGCACTAACATCTTTTTTTTTTTTTTTTTTTGTTACTTATTTGTACCCGTAGGTAGATTTGGTTTGCAGTCTGGTGACAAGCCACCGGCTGCTGGTCGCTGCGTGCGCGAGCGCCCTAAACCTACATGTTTTTGGTATGCGGGAGGAAACCGGAGAAATCCCAGAGTAAACCCGCGCAACACGGGGAGAACATGCAAACTCCACACAGCTCACTGTTGGTCGGGGGCTGGAATCGAACCCACGATCCCCCGGCCGAGGGTAAAACTGTGCTGCCACAGTGCTAAACCACTGCGCCACCGTGCAGCCCATCTTGGTGGGTAGCTTGAGCTTCCTCAGCTGCCGCAGGAAGAACATCCTCTGCTGGGCCTTTTTGATGAGGGAGCTGATGGTCGGCTCCCACTTGAGGTCCCTGGTGATGGTGGTGCCTAGGAAGCGGAAGGAATCAGCAGTGGTGATGGGAGAGCCTGTGAGGGTGAGGGTGAGGGGGGGCAGAGGGGTTGTGACTTTCCTGAAGTCCATAATCATCTCCACTGTCTTCAGAGCGTTCAGCTGCAGGTTGTTGTTGTTGCACCAGGACGCCAGCTGGGCCACCTCTCTCCTGTAGGCGGACTCGTCGCCGTTGGAGATGAGCCCGATGAGGGTGGTGTCGTCCGCAAACTTGATCAACTTGACAGACTGGTGACTGGAGGTGCAGGAGTTGGTATAAAGGGAGAAGAGTAGGGGGGAAAGTACACAGCCCTGGGGTGATCCGGTGCTGATGCTAGCAGAGTCTGAGACAGTCTTTCCCAGCCGCACATGCTGCCTCCGGTCTGTCAGGAAGTCGGTGATCCACCTGCAGAGGGAGTCAGGCACGTTGAGCAGGGACAGCTTGTCCCGGAGCAGAGCGGGGCGGATGGTGTTGAATGCGGAGCTGAAGTCCACAAACAGGATCCTGGCGTAGGTTCCCGGGGAGTCCAGGTGCTGCAGGATGGAGTGGAGGGCCAGGTTGACTGCGTCGTCTACAGACCTGTTGGCTCGGTAGGCAAACTGCAGCGGGTCCAGGAGGGGGGTGGTGATGGACTTGAGGTGGGGCAGGACCAGGCGCTCAAAGGACTTCATGACTACAGAGGTGAGCGCTACCGGTCTGTAGTCGTTAAGTCCAGTGATCCGTGGCTTCTTGGGGACAGGGATGATGGTGGAGGATTTGAGGCAGGACGGCACGTGGCATAGCTTAAGGGAGGTGTTAAAAATGTCTGTGAAGACAGGAGCCAGCTCTCTCGCACAGTGTCTCAGGGTGGAGGGAGACACGCCGTCCGGACCGGGGGCCTTGCGTGGGTTCAGTCTGGAGAACTGTTTGAGCACGTCCTGCTCACTGATGACAAGGGCAGGGGGGGAGGAGGGGGGCGCATTTGATGAAGTAGGGATCGTGGAGGCTGTGGAGCTGGAGGGAGGGGGGGAGTTGGACACAGATGACGAGGTGTCAAAACGGGCATAGTGTTGGGACAGTCTTTGACAAAGGGCTTTGTCATCCTGACCTTTAGGAGCCTGAGGCCGATAATTGGTGATTTGCCTCAGTCCTCTCCACACAGAAGCCGAGTCATTAGCAGTGAACTGCTGCTGGAGTCTCTCAGAATACACAGATTTAGCTCTCCTCAGCTCTCTGTTAAACCGATATTTAACCTCCCTGTAGCAGCCCCTGTCTCCACTTTTCAGCGCTGCTTCCTTCTCCTTCCTGATCTGCCTGAGCTTAGCAGTGAACCAGGGCTTGTCATTAGAGTACCTCACCCTGGTGCGCGATGGAAGGATGCTCTCCTCACAAAAGTGGATATATGAGTTCACAGTGTCCGTGTACTCATCCAAATCATGCATGGCTCCTTTAAACATGCCCCAATCAGTTATTTCCATGCACGTTTCCAGCTTCTCCTCAGCTTCACTGGTCCATTTCTTCGTAGTGCTCACAACAGGTTTAGTGAGCTTTAATCTCTGTCTGTATGTGGGAATGAGGTGGACCATCACGTGATCAGATAGTCCGAGCGCAGCGCGGGGAACAGCGCGGTATGCGTCTTTCACTGTGGTGTAACAGTGATCCAGCGTGTTTATTCCTCTGGTGGGGCATTTAATAAACTGTTTGTAGCGGGGGAGATCGTGGCTCAGATTGCTCTGGTTAAAGTCGCCAACCACAATAACCAGAGAGTCTGGAAAAATCCGCTCCGTGTGTTGGATGTGATCCGCGAGCACGCGCTGAGCTTCGCGCGTGTCCGCGTCGGGAGGGACATACACAGCGACGAGGATGAATGAGGCGAACTCCCGCGGGGAATAAAATGGCTTGCAGTTAATAAAAAGAAATTCCAGGGCGGGAGAAGAGTGTTTGGAAATTACCGTTACATCAGAGCACCAGCTGCTGTTGATGTAGAAGCAGACTCCTCCTCCTGAGGATTTACCGGAGAGCTCTGTGTCTCGATCAGCACAAAACAGCTGAAATCCCTCGAGGCGCAGCGCGCTGTCCGGTGTATTTTCCCTGAGCCAGGTCTCGGTAAAACAGAGGGCAGCCGAGGAAGAGAGGTCCTTAAAACGCATCAGCAGTCTCAGTTCATCTACCTTGTTAGAGAGAGAATTGGTATTGGACAGAAATATGCCAGGCAAAGCCGTGCGCGTGCCTCTCCTGCGGAGCCGGACGAGAGCGCCCGCTCGTCTTCCTCTCTTTCGCCGTCTCACTTTTCGAGCTAAGCAATGAACCAGATAGGTGGCAGGAGCTAAAAAAACTGGGAGTAGGACCGTGGAAGTGAAAGTCCTGATATTTAGAAGCTCTTCACGGGTATAAGAGCTGGCAGACACACAATTGACAAACAAAAACAAACAAAGGGCGCAGCGAAGCACCATGGCGACCACTGTGGGCGCCATCTTGCGCAAAGAAGAGCTGTTCCAATTCTTCTCCAAACTTTCTTCTTCCCATGTTTAGTTTAGTTTATTTGAAAAGGGACAATGCAATTTCATAAAACACATGATTACACATGGTTAAAAAAGCCAGAATTAGCCAAAAGGCTAGTTTTCATCTGTAGTCCCCTGGCCAAGATGTAAAAAAGCAGTAAAATGATTCTAGTACAGGTTGATCTTAGTCTCATCTGTCCAAAGAATGCTGTTCCAGAACTGGGCTGGCTCCTTCAGGTGTTTTTTGGCAATTCAATTCTGGCCTTTCTATTTTTGAGGCTGATTAATGGTTTTCACCTTGTAGTGAATCCTTTGTATTTACTCTCATGAAGTCTTCTCTTTATGGTAGACTTAGATACTGATACACCTACTTCCTGGAGAGTGTTCTTCACTTGAGTGAATGTTGTGAAGGGGTTGTTCTTCACCATGGAAAGGATTCAGCGATCATCCACCACTGTTGTCTTCCATGGACATCCAGGCCTTTTTGAGTTCCCAAGCTCACCAGTGCACTCTTTTTTTCTCAGAATGTACCAAACTGTTGATTTGGCCACTCCTAACATTTCTGCGATCTCTCTGATGGATTTCTTCTTTTTTTCAGCCTCAGGATGGTCTGTTTCACCTCCATTGAGAGCTCCTTTGACCGCATGTTGTGTGTTCACAGCAACAGCTTCCAAATGCAAACGCCACACCTGGAATCAACTCCAGACCTTTTAACTGCTTAACTGATGACAGGTTAACGAGGGAAGAGCCCATGTAGCCTTGTTATTTTTTTTGCAGCCTTCTGAGTCAATTGTCCAATTACTTTTGGTCCCTTGAAAAAGAGGCGGCTACGTATTAAAGAGCTGTAATTCCTAAACCCTTGCTCCAATTTGGATGTGAATACTCTCAAATTACAGCTGAGAGTCTGCACTTTAAGCCCATATTGATTATATAATTGTATCCTGAATATGTTTTCGTAAACAGCTAAAATAACAAAACTTGTGTCACTGTCCAAATATTTCTGGGCCTAACTGTATGTCTTGAAATGAGGGAGTCGGAGGTGAGACTTCATGCATCAAACAAGTCTGAACTTTATTAACATAATAGGGGTTTATATACAAGGCGGCCATGCCAACCTCACACCACCCTAGGGACGGGCACTGCCACACATACACACGCACACACAACATTCCCTCCCCCTTGGAAAATGGGAAATCACACCCCACTGAAACCCTCCCAAATTTAGAACCCAAATCACAAGCTAAGAATATGGGGAATAACATATTGCATTAAAACAAACCTATCACATTCACACAAAACAACTCAAAATCGAACCACGTCTCTTTAGAATACAAAATAATCCCATATTATGCATACATTCACTCACTCACATGCACACCAGCAAACAGTATATATAAAACACATGTATTCAAATATATACAAAGTGCACATTTTCACAAATATGTACACAAATATTTACATTAAATACATGTTTCAAGTGGCCCAATGTCTCAGGCCAGCCACCATCTTCTAGTCTGCCACGGAGGACCTGGGCAACCCCATGGCATATGTGCTCCTGGTCATTGTCTACCCCCAGGGTCGAAGTCCCCTTCCCTAGCAAAAATGTCCTTTCCCACCAAGAGGCGCTTCTTTCCCTTCGGCTCGCTGTGCCATTCTCCAGTGTGCCATCTCTTTGCGCCCGCCGAACTGTTCATGACCGTCTTCCTCACTGTCACCATGGTTCCAGACACTCTGGCCCCCAGTGGTCACACCTCGGGGAGAAACAAAGCCTGTTCAGCGGTATCATCCACCGCCTCGGGCGCCTCGCCGTACCATCCAGCACCCTTGTCCAAAGTGCATGGAGCTCCACAACTGAGGCACTGCCCGACCTCCATGGCACACGGCTGCTGCTCCTCATTCCCGGTGTTCAACACGTCACCTTCGCCAATGTCGTTCTCCAACTAAGGCACCTCGCCGCTGCTTCCAGCAATTACGTACCAGGCACCTTGCTGCGTCGTCACCGTACCCGACTGCAGCTGCTGTCCCTTGGAGCTCTCGGTGACACTCCTGTCGGCCCTGTCCTCCGACCCAGGCATCTCATCACAGTTCTCCGCACCTTCACTCCAGGCGCCCTGCTGCGTCGACTCGCTGTCCGTTTGCGGCTGTTCTTCCTCTGGGCTCTCAGCACCATTCTCGTCAGCCATATCCTCCGACCCGAACGCCTCGTCGCTGCTCCTGGTACTCTCACTCCAGGTGTCCCTCTGCGTCGTCTCTGCGTCCTGTATTGCCACTCTTCCCCGGGGCCTTCAGCCTGCATGGTCTTGCTCACCCGCTGTGTAGCTTCCAGCAACAGGGCCGACTCTTGCTGCACCTCCTCTCTGTCGTCTTCGCGTACCGCGCCATCTGCCTCATCAGCGCTATGGTCCTGCACCATGCTATGCACCATGGCTGGCTTGCTACCTTCAGTGACCGGGGACTCTTCCACCCATGATCCCGGTTCCACCACGACGTCCAGCTTGGTGCCCGCAGCCCAGTTTTGGCGTGCAGTTAGCCCAACAGCTAGCCAGTCCATAGACGAAGAATGGGCTGTTAGCCCATCGAAACTAACTAGCCCTGCCAGTTTTGGTGCCCAGAGCTCCAACGCCCGCTGCCTCCTGGCCCTCGTCTGTTCAGCGAAGTGCATGCCCATTCGCACAACGGCATCCTCGTAGCACTCCTCCATGCCCAACGAGCCAAGGATCCTCCGGCCCTCTGTGCCGAGGTTACAGACCAGGAGTTTCTGCCGTCGTCTCCCATTGAGTCCATTGAGGCCCAGCGCTGCGATGTAGTTTTCAAATTCTGCCCTCCAGTCTGGCCACTCGACCAACGGCTCTCCCGTCGTCTCCAAGAATGGCATCAGAAGTGAAGGCATCCAGCACGCTTCCATACTTTAAAATATTTCCAATTTTCCTCGTCGCCAAATGTTATGTCTTGAAATGAGGGAGTCGGAGGCGAGACTTCATGCATCAACCAAGTCTAAATTTTATTAACATAACTGGGGTTTATATACAAGGGGGTTGTGCCAACCTCACGCCACCCTAGGGGCGGGCACTGACACGCATACACACACCCAACAATAACAATATAAAACATGTACTGGAGTTTTTACATTTTCTCTTATAAAATAGAAACACTGCTACTGCTGCTGCTGCTGCTGCTGCCAGGACCGAAAGGGCTACCAGCACTCCCTTTACAACACCTCCAACAGGTGCTGATTCTGTCATATTGACTGGACAATCAGCCTAAGTGCAAGGTAAAATCACCAAAAGAAACACACACAAAGAACGTCTGACCCTTTATTAAATTTCAAAAACCACAAACTTGGGAGAAAACCAATCACTCACCAGAGGAGCAGCAAACCTGCAGAGGATGAGACGAGATCTGACAAAAGTGGTAATAAATAAAAATTCTATGAAAATTAACCAATGAAAATCAGACAATGCTTTTGAATTCTGGTTCAACAGAATTACTTTAAAAAACAAACTCATGAAACAGACCTGGACAAAAATGATGGTACCCCTAGAAAAGATTGAAAATAATGTGACCATAGGGACATGTTCAACCAAGATGTGTCCTCTAATTAACATCACAGGTGTCTACAAACTTGTAATCAGTCAGTCGGCCTGTTTAAAAGGCGACAAGTAGTCACTGTGCTGTTTGGTGACATGGTGTGTAGCACACTAAACATGGATCAGAGGAAGCAAAGGAGAGAGTTGTCTCAGGAGATTAGAAAGAAAATTATAGACAAGCATGTTAAAGGTAAAGGCTATAAGACCATCTCCAAGCAGCTTGATGTTCCTGTGACTACAGTTGCACATATTATTCAGAAATTTAAGATCCACGGGACTGTAGCCACCCTCCCTGGATGTGGCCGCAGGAGGAGATGGATAATACGAATGGTTACAAAAGAGCCCAGAACAACCTCTAAACACATTCATGGTGAACTCCAAGGTCAAGGTACAGCAGTGTCAGATCGCACCATCCGTCGTTGTTTGAGCCAAAGTGGACTTCATGGGAGACGACCAAGGAGGCCACCACTGTTGAAAACAAATCATAAAAAAGCCAGACTGAAATTTGCCAAACTGCATGTTGACAAGCCACAAAGCTTCTGGTAGAATGTCCTATGGACAGACGAGACAAAACTGCAACTTTTTGGCAAGGCACATCAGCTCTGTGTTCACAGACGCAAAAATGAAGCATACCAAGAAAAGAACACTGTCCCTACTGTGAAACATGGAGGAGGTTCTGTTATGTTCTGGGGCTGCTTTGCTGCATCTGGCGCAGGGTGTCTTGAATGTGTGCAGGGTACAATGAAATCTCAAGACTATCAAGGTATTCTAGAGAGAAATGTGCTGCCCAGTGTCAGACAGCTTGGTCTCAGTCGCAGGTCATGGGTCCTGCAACAGGATAATGACCCAAAACACACAGCTAAAAACACCCAAGAATGGCTAAGAGCGAAACATTGGACTATTCTAAAGTGGCCTTCTATGAGCCCTGATCTAAATCCCATTGAACATCTGTGGAAGGAGCTGAAACATGCTGTCTGGAGAAGGCACCCTTCAAACCTGAGACAACTGGAGCAGTTTGTTCATGAGGAGTGGGCCAAAATACCTGCTGAGAGGTGCAGAAGTCTCATTGACAGTTACAGAAATCGTTTGATTGCAGTGATTGCCTCAAAAGGTTGTGCAACAAAATATTAAGTTAAGGGTACCATCATTTTTGTCCAGGCCTGTTTCATGAGTTTGTTTTTTAAAATAATTCTGTTGAACCACAATTCAAAAGCATTGTCTGATTTTCACTGGTTAATTTTCTTAGACTTTTTATTTAATTACCACTTTTTGTCAGATTCAAGTTATTTCTGTGACCATTGTGGGTTTTTCTTTCATTAACAGAGAGGTACCAACAATTTTGTCCATATGTGAGAAGAGAGACCAGCTCAGAACCCAGCAAAGGAGATGAACCAGCAGATAGGAACTGCTGGTAGGGGAATGAGGAGTGGAGTCTGACCGGGTGGAGTAGATGAGCTGTGATGGGGGAGAGCAACAGGCTGGTGAGTGCACCAAACCCCTGAAGATGCACTGCGACTTTGGCAGCAACCTGGAAGAGAAGGAAAAGAAAACATGTGTAAGGTAAGGAAACTCACAACACAACCGCTTACTAGACGAGCTTGTCTGCTTGAGACAGTATACCTAGACGAGCCAGTGTTGAATCACCGAAGAGCGCTTCCTTATAAACGCTGGCTCAGCAGGAAACAGCAGGTGCGTCTGATGAGTTTGATGAGGAAGCAGGGGAAACAGGAAGGAGGGGGCGAGCGCTCGCTAGGACATAACAGATTCCCCAACAAAACAGAATCACATCATTAAAATTTTCTATCTAAAACTTTCACTGCCCATTCTTCAATTTGGGACTTTCCCCCACCCACCCTCGTCAGCATGCAAGTTTTCACGCCCACTTTTGTCAATATGCAACTTTTCCCACCCACCTTCATCAATATGCAACTTTTTGAAATCACATTTGTAAACATGCAACTTTTCCTGCCCTTTTCATATCCACCTTCAATAATATGCAACTTTTCCCATCCACCTTCATCGACATGTGACTTTTCCCAACTACCTTTATCAAGATGCAAATTTTCCCGGCCACTTTTGTAAGCATGTAACTTTTCATATCCACTTTGAATAACATGCAACTTTTCCCATCCACCTTTATCAATATGCTACATTTCTCACTCACCTTCATCAATAGGCAACTTTTCCCAAACATCTTCATCACCATGCAACTTTTCCCACCCCCCTTTGTCAATATACAACTTTTCCCACTTACCTTCATCAACATGCAACTTTTACTATCCACCTTCAATAACATGCAACTTTTCCCAAACACCTTTGTCAACATGCAATTTTTTGCAACCACCTTTGTCAGTATCCAACTTTACCCACCCACCTTCATCAACATGCAACTTTTGCTGCTCATCGTCATCAACATGCAACTTTTCCTGTCTACCTTCATCAATATGCAACTTTTGCCAAACACCTTTGTCAACATGCAATTTTTTGCAACCACCTTTGTCAGTATCTAACTTTCCCACCCACCTTCATCAAGATGCAACTTTTGCTGGTCATCGTCATCAACATGCAACTTTTCCTATCTACCTTCATCAACATGCAACTTTTCCTATCTACCTTCATCAATATGCAACTTTTCCCAAACACCTTTGTCAACATGCAACTTTTCCCGCCCACCTTCTCTTTTCCATCTTTATCGTGTATGACAGATAACTCCAATCAAAAAAAGTTTTTATTCATGACCCTCTTTTCGGCTGTCAGTGAGGTTAAACATGACGTCGTGTTTGTTTGTTACCTTGATTTATCCTGACAAAGGTGTCAGTTATGGTCATCTCCTTGGCATTAACGAGCTCACAGGTGTACACCTTCTCCTGATTTGGAGTTAACTTTGTTAAGCCCGCCCCACTCCGACACGTTCTTCACATGTTGCCCCACAGCTCAGAGATGTTGTGCTGACTATCGGTCCACTTCTTTTTTTTTTTTTTGAATGAATGAATCTTTATTTCGGATAGTACAGGTTAAAAGGAACTGAATAATATAGCAAAAGGGGGAAAGAAAATCCAACAAGGTCAAATCAGACAATAACTCCTCTGACTATACAATTCAACATAAGTTATCCAAAATGGGTGATGGCTGAAGCCGCAGCTTATATTGCCCACCCATATTCCATCCAAGAATTCAAAAGAAAAAAAAAAAACCAAGACAAGAGCGATTACAATTCAAAAAAAAAAAAAAGAAAGAAACGAAGCTAAGACAAAGTGTGACAGAAAAAAAAAACAAAAAAAAACTAAGCTACAACACAACACAGGCTGGATATGACAATCCTTATGTGATTTTACATGTCATCTTGTATATACGTTTGGAGTATTTCTTCCTTTAGTTTTAGTTTAAATTGTCAAGCATTGTACATGATTTTAATTCAAGTCCAAAATCGTTCCATAATCTGACTCCTTGCACTGAAACACAGTGTTGCTTGGTGGTAGTTCTCACTGAAGGTTTTTGAAATATACATGTTCCTCTGAAATGATATTGTTTCTCCCTTTTTTGGAACAACTTTTGGATATTTGCGGGCAGTGATAGATTCTTCACTTTAAACATTATTATTGCAGTTTTAAAGTCAACCAGATCTTTCAACTTGAGAGCTTTTAGTTTAAGAAAAAGTGGGTTTGTTGGTTCCCTGTAAGCTGCTTTGTTTATTATTCTAATAGCTCTCTTCTGAAGCATAAAGACTGGATATATGTTTGTTTTATATGTATTTCCCCATACTTCATTACAATATGTCATGTATGGGAGTATTAATGAATGATACAAGGTATATAGTGTGGGTTGATTCAGCAAATATTTCACTCTGTGTAATATTGCAATTGATTTGGATATTTTACCTTTAATATAATTAATATGTGACTTCCAACACAGTTTATTATCAGTTATTACTCCAAGAAATTTAGTTTCAGATACCCTTTCAATCTCTACACCATTTACACTGAATTTAGATACTGAGTTGTTGTGATGGTTGTTAAAGACTATAAATTTTGTCTTACTTAAACTGAACATTAATTTGTTTGAATCAAACCACAGTTTAAGCTTTCCTAATTCCTTTCCGAGTGTATCCAGAAGTTGTTCCAAATTGTTTCCACTGCATAATAGATTAGTGTCATCGGCAAACAATATTAAATCCATTTTTTCTGAAACTTTACATATATCATTTATATACATATTGAATAATAATGGCCCCAAAACTGAACCCTGTGGGACTCCACAAGTAACCTTCAGTAACTGTGAGTTTTTGTTACCAACACATACATACTGATATCTATTCTTTAAGTAACTACTTAACCAGGACAGTGCTACCCCTCTAATACCACAATTTTGTAGTTTCTTTAATAATAAATTATGATCCACTGTATCAAATGCTTTTTTAAGATCCAGGAATACTCCAACTGAATATTCTTTATTTTCAATGGCTGTTGATATTTTTTCTATAAATTCCATTAGAGCAAATGCAGTTGTCCTCTTGTGTCTGAACTCATATTGCTGCTCGCACAATAAATTATTCTTCAGTATGAAGTTGTCAATTCTCTCATAGAATATTTTTTCAAGTATCTTGGAAAATTGCGGCAATAGTGAAATTGGTCTATAATTTGAGAATTCCCCTCTGTCACCCGTCTTGTATGTCGGAATTACTTTAGCTATTTTCATTGCATTGGGAAATATACCTGTTTGGAGAGACAGGTTACAGATATACGTCAGTGGTTTCACTAAGCATTCAATAATAGTTTTGACTAAGAGCATGTCAATACCATCACAGTCCGTAGATGTTTTACTTTTGAACGATTTAACAATTTCAATGACCTCTCTCTCGTCTGTGTTCTTTATGAAAATGGAGTCTTTTATAGCAGTGTTATTGCATATTGTATCACCTCTAGGCACCTTAGTGGGTATTTCTCGAGCCAAATTAGGACCAATGTTAACAAAAAAGTTATTAAATTCCTCTGCAGGTGAGGCTGCATTCACACTCTGAGTCGTTTTATTATTTTTTGAAAAATCGGTTGGGTTGCTTGTATTTCTGCTTTTATTTCCAAGAATACTGTTAAGTATTGTCCATGTATTTTTAATATTGTCTTTGTTTTTCTCCAGTTCTTTACTGTAATAGTCTCTCTTACTACATCTTATTATATATGTTAACTTATTTTTGTATGTTTTATACCGCTGCTCTGCTTCTTTTGTCCTTTTCTTTAGGAAAGCTTCATATAATAAATTTTTCTTTTTACACGCCTTTTGTAATCCTTTGGTTAACCATGGCTTATAGGCAAATTTATGTTTAAGCTTTTTTTTTTACTAATGGACAGTTTTTTTCATAAAGAGTGGTTACAATGTTTATAAATGTGTCATAGGCTTCATTTACATCTGATACATAGACTTCTGTCCAGTCTTGCTTCAGCAAGTCCTCTTTAAAAGAACTGATTGCATTTGGTGATTTGTATCTGAACGATTTTAAAATTTTTTCTGTATTGGCCTCCGTGTGGCCATGGATAAGTGCAAAGGTTGGCAAGTGGTCACTTATATCATTTATCAATAATCCACTTTCTATTTTCTTATCAATAACATTAACAAACAGGTTGTCAATAAGTGTAGCAGTGTGAACTGTGATTCTACTGGGATGTGTTATTGTGGGATATAGACTCATGTTGTACAAAGAGTTCATGAACTCTGTAATTACATTTTGTTGGTGTGGATTTAGTAAATCAGTATTGAAATCTCCACAAATTGCTACCATTTTCTTACTAGTAATATTATCGTACAGCTTGACTAATTTATCTCTGAATGTCTCAATGCAAGTTCCTGACATTCTATATATACAACTTATAATTAGATTTTTTTGTTTTATCTTGATCAATCTCCAGAGTAATACATTCCAAGATCCCTGGTAGTGCAAAGGACATTCCATTTACAAGCTTACACCTATACAGGTCATCAATACACAGTGCAACACCACCACCCTTTTTTTGAGATCTGTTAATATGAAACATCTGATATCCCTCTATTGCCATCAGAGGAGCCTGCTCTTCATTAAGCCAGGTTTCAGAGACTGCAATAGCTGTAAATTTTCTGTCTAGCTGTTTTAAATAGTCCTGAATCTGTGGAAAGTTTTTGTTAAGACTTCTGCTGTTAAAGTGTATTATTGATAGTTTACCATCTAGTGGCACTTGACTTTTGAATTGCTTTTCAGTGTAATATTCACATTGGTTATGAATATTATTGAAAAAGTGGTTATCAGGATCAATATCATTCTCCATCTCTTGTAGTTTATGTTCAGCATAATGGCATATTTTCAGAGTTTGAGTATCCTCACTCTGTGTCAAATGACTTCCTCCAACTGGGGATAATTGATGTCTACTCAAGTCAGTCATAAGTTTTTGTTTGTTTTGCTTATTTTTTTTTTAAAGTACTTTGGCATGGTATATCAAAAGAACTATTCTTACCTTGTGTGTGAATATGGATTATCATTGACTCTTAATTTTCTTAATCAGTGTTCATCTGTATTTATCTAAGTCAGTAACATCTCTGATCATTATACTCTTTGCTTGCTCAGGTGTTAAGATAAGATAAGATAAGATAAGCCTTTATTAGTCCCACAACGGGGAAATTCCAAGATTGCAACAGCACAGGGATAGCAACACTCAGAGCAACAATCAGAACGCAAGAAAAAAAAAACAAAAAAAAAAACAAAACAAGCAAGCAAGAGCAGCTAATATACATATGTACATATTACTATAAAATATATATATACACACACACACACAGACACACAGTGCAGAGCATTGTAGCTGGATGGAATAAATATATGAATATATGAACACACAGTGCAGAGCATTGTAGCTAGATGGAATAAATATGTAAATGTATAAACACCCACAGTACGGAGCATTGCAGCTAGGTGGAATAAATATGCAAGTATATAAACACACACAGTGCGGAGCAATGTAGCTAGATGGAATAATATGTAGATATATAAAAACACAGTGCGGAGCATTGTAGCTAGATGGAATAAATATATAGATATATAAATATAAACACACCCAGTGCTGAGCATTGTAGCTAGATGGAATAAATATGTAAATATATGAACACACACAGTGCAGAGCATTGTTGCTAGGTGGGATGAAACAGCATAACTGTCTATTTAGTTATCCTACATGGTATGATTATGTGCCCATACATATTCTCACCCTCCATAGCGACCGGTATGTTCCTAGTTGTATGCCGGAGAGGACCATTGTGTAAGTCTATTGCATCTTTTGCATTCAAAAAAAACTATTAGTTTGTTACGTCTTTTTGCTATCTCTGCGAGCAGCCCTGCTCTGCGAGCAGGGCTGTTCCTGTTCCATTTAGTTTGATCCAAACTCTACAATTTCTTGTCCATGTTGCCTGTATCTTATTTTGTCTTTTCAGCATCCATGCTTGCCGTGTTATTTCAGCGTTTGTTTTTGTCAGGTGTTCATTTAGGTAAACTTGTGTTCCCCATAGCTTTCTGGCCTGCCTCAGTATTCACGTGTTGCCCCACAGCTCAGAGATGTTGTGCTGACTATCGGTCCACTTCTTGGTGAGGAGGATCTCACTGTGGTTGAATTTCCACATTAGGTACAAGAAGGAGGTGTTGGAGGGGGAGCAGGAGATGGCCATTTAAGAGTCGGGCCAAATGATGGATGCTGGAAAGACCACAGAACCAAAAAAAAACTTACTGCGATCAAATTTGGTTACTTCCTGTCTCACCAAGTCAAACCCATTCAGAAGACAGTGAAACCTTAACACAGGAAATAACTAGCAGAAGAACTAGGAATAATCAGCTGTCAGTTATAGTCAGGTTTCCTCCCACGGTCCAAACCAGAGGTGGGCAGAGTGGCCAGAAATTGTACTCAAGTAAAAGTAGTGTTACCTTATGATTAATTACCAGAGCCATTTCTGGTTTCAGCCATTAGGGGGCGTCCAAGCTAAAAGTTCACCCTCAATATATTTGGAGGGGAGAATTAAAATCACCTTCAACTTTTATTGCTACTTTTTTTGATAAATTTGCATGTTTTTCTTATAAATTTGCATATTTCTTTTCTTGAATATTTGTGGCTTTTTTATTCCCATAAATTTTTTCTTTGGGGGCAAATCTAAAACTTTTTTGATAAATTTGTTTCTTTTTGTGATTTGTAACTTTTTTCCTCATAAGTTTGGAACTTTTTTGGGCAATTTGCAATTTTTTTCATAAATTTACTCCTTTATTCTTTTCAGTTTGTAACTTTTTCTGTAAATTTGCAACTTTTTGCAAATTTGCAACTTTTTTCTTTTTCTTTTTTTTTTTTACATAAATTTGCAACTTTTTACTTTTAAGTTGGGACTTTTTCTCATAAATTTGGAACTTTTTTGGTCAATTTGTCATGAATCAGGCCTGGTTCTCCTGCGGGCTCGGTTCTGACCATTCTTGGTCTTATGTTGTGTTTTGGTTTCTCACCTGTGTGTTTATTTCTGTGCTTTGCCACTGCTCTGGCTGGCAATCATTAGGCAGCTGTTTGACCCACTTTCGGGTGGGCACTGTCTAGTGTTTGCAGGTCCGACCACACCTCCCTCTCTCTGACAGTCAGCTGTGCAACCCGGTAATTATCTTTCCCGCGCCTCGCCCATGTGTTCCCAATTTGTTAGGCCAGCAGTGTTTGTACATAAGCAGCTCTTTGCTAGTCAAACACCGCTGGACCATTATACGAGTCACACGGTTGTTTCCCATCATGTGACCTTCACATCTCGAAGGATTTGTTATTCGTGCTCCATGGGAGAATTGGACTTCTTGGACTGCTCCTGCCCGTGAGTAAATTGTTTTCCGTTTCTCTGTGCGGTTAGCTGCTACACTTATCTGGTAGCGTTTCTCCCTGCAGTTCAACTGCTACGCTTAGGCTGTTGCCCAGTTTGCTTCCCTGAGTCAGATGAGTTTCCTAAAGTCTTCCTTGCTTTCCCAAGTGCATGTGTGCTATTTTGTATTATTTTCCTGTGACCACAGTACACAGTGGTCTGCCCACTGTTCACTCCTGCGTCAGCCTTTTGTGTACATTTTTTTCTCTACCTGTAAGTCTTTATTTTTGAACTGTGTTTTGTCAATAAATGTGTTTAGTGAAAGCCCTGTTCTCCTCCTCCTTGTGCTTTTCCACAGCGCACGAGAAGTTTGTGACAGAATGGTCCAGCCAGTTAGAAGGATTTAGCGGGTTCACCCACACATCCCTTTTCCCTTTTTGTGTGCCATTTCTTGGGACTGACCTGTTCCTGGAGTTCACCATGCCCCGCTCTTGACGAGGCAGAAGAGGAATGGCAGCGGAGTTCCCCACAATGGAGGAATGATGGGCCGCTGAATTTATCCAGAGCTTCGTGAATGAGGCCCTCTCTGCCCGGGGACCGAAGAAGCGGCTGGAGTGCCTGGAAGGAGCTGTGGAAGTCCTGGAGGTGTATCCCGGGTTATGGGACTACCCCAAGTTCGCCGACCTGCTGGCTACAGTGTGTTCGTTCCAGCGCTCCTTCCCCAGGTTGACGTTCCCCATGGCGCCAAGACGGAGACCCGGAAACCAGCAGGCCCTCATCCTCTGTGACTCTTCGCCCGACTCCCCTGCTCCAGCACGGGCAGAACCAATTGGCAAGGGACAGCATTGTCCTGCATTGAAGCGCCGGGAGAAGCCCTCTCCTCCGTCAGCTGCCATCATCCCTTCGGCTGCTGAAAGGTCCACTGAGGTCATCCCGGGAATGCCCACCTCCATCGTCATGGAGATGGCTCCTCCGCAAGCCCTCAGAAGGACCTACGTCACCGCTGGCACAGAGAGGGACAAATGTCTGCCGCCTGCAACTGTGGATTTCATCTACCGGGGTGACAGGCAAGTAGGCAAATATTGTTTCATTCAAAATCCTTCATTAACATTGAATCTTGCCTGTCTCCTGAGGGAGAGGCCCAGTATCAGCAGTCCACTGGGACCTCTCCACCAGCTGCAAGTAATGATTGTTTCCTTCCCCTCTCCATGTCTCCTCCCTTAATTCCTGAGGGCCTGCCGGTCCAAGAACCGAGCCGTCGGACAATGGAGGAGGTTGAGGCCCTGGATGATCCGCCCAGGGGCCCGCACGGAGGCGTTTCCCTGCATCCACGCCGGCGGACGAGGAGTGGTCAGCTCTGCTCAACGCGCTCAACCGTCGGGTCGAAGAGGAGCACCGTGAGAGGGAGGTCCGAGGACGTGCTTCCCCGGCTGTGAGGGTCCCGCCCCCACGTCTGCTCAACCTCCGGATTCTCCATCGGACGAGGAGTGAGCAAACCTGCTCGCCGCAGTCAACAGCCGGGTCAAGGAGGAACGTCAGAGGATCAGGACTGCAACCACCATCACGCCTGTTGCGGAGATCACCACAGCAGAGTCATTCCCCGGACCAGACCTCCAGCCGACGGGACCTGGACCGTCATCGTCGGCAACGTCGGAGTCCTGGACAGCGGTAGAGCTCGAGCACAGGCAAGTTATCTCTCCTGTAGTTCATTTGCTTGTGATCCAGAGATCTTGTCTGGCTCTTGGGGAGGAGAGTCGGGTGCGGCTTCTGGCCGCACCTGGGCTCCCCTCGCCGGACTCTGCTGCTGCCGGCGACCCTAACCCTTCCTTCTCTCCCATGCTTGTCGAGCCCCTCACTAGGGTTGCCGAAGAGGAGCTGCCACCACTGGAGTGGACTACTGATGATGACGGGAGGCTGGCGATACCTGAGGAGGTTGACAGGGGCACAGCACCAGGTGAGATGACAGAGTCAACGCACCCCAAATCGCCGGTGTCCTAGATAGCGGTGGAGCCTGAGTTCAGGCAAGTGTGTTCCCTTGTGTAAGTCCTGAATATGTCAATGTCACACTGCCCGACTTATGGCAAGGAGGGCCTGGGGCAGCTCGCAGCAGCCCTCAGGGCCGCCTCACCAGGCTTTACTGCTGCCAGCAACCCTGACTTGGTCTCTTTTTCTCTCCCTCTGGGTTTGGAGCCCCCTGCCAGGGTTGCCGGAGAGCAGCTGATCTCACCGGAAGCCACTGAGAATAGGGGTCCAGCGCCAGGTAGCGCAAGGAGCACCACTTCCCTCGCTGGGGAGGCCACCGCGGGACCAATGAGGCCCCCGACGGGTGTCACTGCTGGTGCAACGGTGCTCCAAGCGGAGCCCACCACGGGTGCAGCTATGTCCCAAACCAGGACCAGCGCGAGTGCTGCAGAGCCTCAGCCGGAGGTCACCGTGGGTACTGCTGAGCCTCAGCCGGAGGTCACCATGGGTGCAGTGGAGCCGGTCCAGTCGGGGTCCACTGCGGGTGCTGCTGAGCCTCAGCTGGAGGTCACCGTGGGTGCTGCTGAGCCTCAGCAGGAGGTCACCGCGGGTGCAGCGGAACTGGCCTGGTTGGGGTCCACCATGGGTGCAGCGGAGCCAGCCCGGTCGGGGTCCACAGCGGGTGCAGAGGAGCCGGCCCGGTCGGAGCCCACCGGAGGTGCAGTTTCATTCCAAGCTGGAACCACCGAGGGTGCTGCAGACCACCCGGAAGACGCCGTGGTCCCCTTCCCCCTGCCTGACACCGTGGAGGTTCCTTCACCCCGATCTGGATTCCCACCAGTGAGCCTTCTGGTGGGCAGGCCACCTCCTGCCTCACCCCTTTGGTCCTGGTGGCTTAATTACGCTGGCCGGCCACCAGAATAATTGAATCCCCGGGTCTGGTGGCCCATGTTTTCCAGCAGGCCGCCGGACTCCATCCACTTGACCTTCTGCCAGGCCTGGGACTCTGGGTGGCCTCCTGAGCCCCAACGCCCGTGGACTTGGGGGGGTTAATGGTTACCCTGGGTGGGGTATTGTGTTCACGCCTTCCTGTTCCCCCTACCTCCCACCCGGGTTTGTGTTGTTTGTTGCTGTTGCTCCTGTTGGGGGGAGGGGGTCTTCATGATGTTACCATGGGTGTCTGGTGTCCACCCCTAGAGGGGGGGACCCTGTCATAAACCAGGCCTGGTTCTCCTGCGGGCTCGGTTGTGATCGTTCTTGGTCTTATGTTGTGTTTTGTTTTCTCACCTGTGTGTTTATTTCTGTGCTTAGCTGCTGCTCTGGCTGGCAATCGTTAGGCAGCTGTTTGACCCACTTTCGGGTGGGCGCTGTCTAGTGTTTGCAGGTCCGACCACACCTCCCTCTCTCTGACAGTCAGCTGTGCACCCCAGTAATGATCTTTCCCGCGCCTCGCCCAGGTGTTCCCAATTTGTTAGGCCAGCAGTGTTTGTACATAAGCAGCTCTTTGTTAGTCAAACACCGCTGGACCATTATACGAGTCACACAGTCGTTTCCCGTCGTGTGACCGTCACGTCTCGAAGGATTTGTTATTCATGCTCCATGGGAGAATTGGACTTCTTGGACTGCTCCTGCCCGTGAGTAAATTGTCTTACATTTCTCTGTGCGGTCATCTGCTACGCTTATCTGGTAGCGTTTCTCCCTGCACCTCAACTGCTCCGCTTAGGCCGTTGCCCAGTTTGCTTCCCTGAGTCAGTTGAACTTCCTAAAGTCTTCCTTGCTCTCCCGAGCGCATGTGTGCTATTTTGTATTATTTTCCTGTGGCCACGGTACACAGTGGTCTGCCCGCTGTTCACTCCTGCATCAACCTTTTGTGTACATTTTTTCCCCTACCTGTAAGTCTTTATTTTGAACTGTGTTTTGTCAATAAATGTGTTTGGTGAAAGCCCTGCATTTAAATCCATCCATCCTTCTCCTCCTCCGTGCCCGGTGGAAAAGCGCACAGGGAGTTTGTGACGCAATTTGCAATTTTTTTTCATAAACGTACTACTTTTTTTCCTCATAAATTTGCAACTCACTTGTAGATTTATAACATTACTTCTCATTAATTTATTACTTTTTTCTTATAAATTTGCGACTTTTTTTGTAAATTTCCAACATTTTCTCATAAATTTGTTACTTTTTTATATAAATTTGTAACTTTTTTCTTGTACATTTGCAACTTTTTATAATAAATTAGTTTCTTCTTTTTCTGGTCAATTTGCAATTTATTCCTTAAATGTACTTTTTAAATATAAATTTGCTATCTTTTTGTGCAAGTTTGCAACATTGTCTTCTCAATAATTTGTTACTTGTACAACATAAATGTGCAACTTTTTTCTTGTAATTTGTGACTTTTTTCTCATAAATTTGGAAGTTTTTGGTCAATTTGCAACTTTTTCAGAAATGTCCTATTTGTCTGATAAATTTGCAACATTAAATTTGTTATTTTTTATATAAACTTGCAACTTTTTTCATGTAAATTTGAGACTTTTTCATAAATTTTTCACCTTTTTCTGATAAATTTGCAACATTTTTCTAATACATTTGTTATGTTTTTATATAAATTTAAAACTTTTTTCTTGTAAATTTGTAATGTTTTTTCATAAATTTGCTCAATTTTTTTCTGGTAAATTTGCATTTTTTCTCATAAATTTGTTACCATTTTATTTTAGAAATTTGCACATTTTTTCTTGTAAATTTGTGACTTTTGCCCCATAAATTTGGCACTTTTTGGGAAATTTGCAACTTTTTTCCTAATAAATTTGTGACTTGTTTCTTGGAAATGTGGATTTTTTTTAATAAATTTCTTTTCTGTTTCTGGTAAATTTGTATTTTTTTTCCTCATAAATTTGTTACTTGCCGTGGATAGAAAGAAATGAAAAAGTGGGTGGGCAGAAAAAAAATCAGGTGGCAAAACCCATAACACACAGACTACCAAATAAGCCACAGATTTAATTAACCATCAGCCTGATCATCACAGACAATATTACAACAGCCATGTAGGTACAACACTGTTGGCACAGTGGCCACACAGCCACTGGCGGAGGCAGAGCCTCCTTCGCCCACTCCTTTATGCCATGGGCGGTGTCACCACCAGAAACCGGCAGTAGCCACCCCGGTCTAGCCCATAACCAACCCGGCCGCTATCTTACTCATACAGCCTCTTTACATACACAACATCCCCCCCCCACTTCAAAAAATGCCAAGCACACAGATAGTCCCCCCCCTCCCAATTTACTTCCCGACTCACACACTAAAACAAAACAATTACACAGACAAATAAACAACCTGTCCATGCACACAACCAACTGGGGGCCAGGTAGACTACCAGCATCCCCCACACAGCTGGGCGGATTATTCTGCCGCTGAACACAAAACAAAGCTGTGTAACTACAATAATAAAATGAAATTGAAATAATCCCGGAACAGCTCCACACAAAACACATAATCACAAGACAAATAACAGCTACTGTCCCCCCAACACTCACCCCCACACTGAGCACATTCCAAAACGTTGGGTATGTAAATACTCAATAATAAACGATTCACATGGGCCAAACACACCCCACCACCCCAAACCTGGGCACCCAAATAACATTCTAATAAAATTTCACCCTAAAATTAGCAAAATCTCATAATTTATACATAAACCCCTCAGACCAAAAATCAATCAATGCACATCATGACAATAATAGAAAACTTCTCTCTATTCAGCACTTTTTTTTTTTTTTGATCAAACCAGGGTACCAAACCAGCAGCAGACAAACATAAATAAAGAAATAAACACATCCGGACTGGGGAGAAAAACAGACAGAAACTAAAACAATTCTCTCAGTCTTCAGGCGGGTCTTTCTCCAGACGCTTCCGTCTCTTGACCTCAGGGCTCCCACCGCGCTGCGTCATCTTCTCCACCCTGCGCAGCTCATTCGGATGCCTCCAGGTCTGGTCAGACAAGCGCAGATACCCATCACTCCGAACAGCCTCCATTCGGAACCGTCTCCTCTCGTCACTCTATTCGCACGAGCCATGTTCTCCTCTTGTGTTCTCCTCTTGACTGGCGCCTAGCGGCTGCCCCGGCCTTGAATGCGCTCTGCAGAGCGTGCCCAAGTGCCAAGTCACGTTTCGTTACCTTGTATTCATACATGTTGTAATGACAATAAAGTTGAATCTCATCTCTCATCTCATCTCATCCAGGTCTCAACCCTGGGCCGCACCATGTCGCCGACCAGCAGGGAAGTCCGCGACCTCTTCCTCTGGTGATGTTGGGTCTGACTGGTCTACATCAACGGTCCGGTCGACTCCTGGGCCCGGTCTGCATTACCCATGGCTGACCGTCTTCCCAAGCGATGTAACAACCCGCTCTCTGGTCCCGCTCCTTCTGGATCCAGCGTGGGCGCCTCATCCTTGCAGGCCACCAGCAGGGTCCCGTCGTGCCGTCCCACGCCCTCAGTTTGGGCATCAAACAGACCGGCATCGGGTGCAACCTGAGGCAGCCTCGCGCAGCGCCAAACGTGCTCTCCTTCATTACACATGTCCAACCAGTCCAATTCCCTCACTTCCAAGTCGTCCATCAGCGGAGTTGGCCGGCTCCACAATCCGCAGCCCGACCACTCCTCACCGACACATTGGCAATCAAAAAACCCAGGCTATAAAATAGGTTACACCCCATGATGTTAACCCCCGCAGCGGTGACATGAATGTAGGCTCGGGACACCACGACCGACCCGTAACGGGCTTCTACCTCCATAAAGCCCACCACAGCCAGTCTGTTCAGTCCATAGCCATAATAGTCCCTCTCATGCTGTTTAATCTGTCAGTGGGGAAACAAACTGTTCACGGTCGCCAGGATCAACACCGAGATAACAGCACCTGTGTCAACCAACAGCGGAACCACGACACCGTCAAGCATGACATCACAGCCGATCCTCCTCGTTGTTGCTGGGGAGACCGTATGCACGATGGTCGGAAACTTCTGCACAGCACCTGGTTCTCTTCCACGGCTCCTGCGTTTGAAGTTGTCGCATGACCTGGCGAAGTGGTACCACAGACCGCACTTGCCACACCGCTTTCCTCTTGCTGGGCACACACTGGCTTTATAGCAGTGAACAGGGGACCACACCCATAACAACGAGGTGTACCAGGGGCAGATGTATCTTCACCACAGTGGCATACGTGTCGCCTCTGGCGTCACCATCATTGGGGTCCCAACTCGGTGTCTTAGCGCGAGAATATCCTCACTTAGAAAGGCCCCTTCAGGCAGGCCCCTCACAATGATCTCCGCTGCCTCAAACCGCTGGGCGAGCTCAACAGCCGTGGCCAGCATCAACTCTCCTGGAAACTCCAATAACCTGGACCAGATCGCTTCAATGTGTTCTGCCAGTTGGTCAGAATCAGAATCAGAATCAGAATCAGGTTTATTGCCATTGTTCATGTAGTACACAAACTAGGAATTTGTCTCGGTACAATGCTGCAACATTAAACATGCTAAGATAAGAGAAATAAACTATACATGTAATAAAGTGTAGGATAAGATTAAGTGATACTGGTCAACAGTTAAAATATATATTAGCCAGCAGCAGATACTGTGGAGAACTACGGTATATAGTGCAGTCGGTAATGCAGGAAGAAAACAGTGATGATTGACATGAGTCTGGTTGAGCTGCTGTACATGGTGCACGAGAGTCACTTAGTGTTCAGCAGTCTAATGGCAGAGGGGAAGAAGCTGTTCATGTGACGGGAGGTTTTAGTCTGGATGGACCGAAGTCTTCTACCAGAGGGGAGGGGGGCAAACAGTACGTGACCAGGGTGTGAGGGATTCGGTCCCGAATCATCTCCTCTTCCAGGCGTCTGAATGCACACCCTCTCGAAAGCCTTCGGAGCTCAGCAACGAACGTCATCACTGGTTCTCCTAAACGCTGGCGGCGCTGTCAAAAATGGATGCGCCGGACCGTGACGCTCTCATCAGCGTGAAAATGGTGCGCCATCATTTCCACCACGTCGTTGAAACTGTCGGCCCTCACCCAGGTTATCCAACACTCTCTGCCCCTCAGCACCCAACTTATGGATTAACACAGCCTTCGCACAAAGCCTCTCACGCTCGCCGAGGTTCAAGACCACGAGGTAGTTGGTAAAAGCAGAGAACCAACGAGGCCACAGCACGGGTGGCCTGCCCGGCGCCTCCAGAAACGGACGAAATTCAGCAACAAACTTATCCATTCCAGCTTTTACCTTGTCGCCAAATGTTATGTTCATAATTGGTATAAAGCAAACACACGGTTGCTGCAATTTAACGGAGCTTTATTACACCATCCATCCATCCATCTTCTACCACTTTTCCAGAGGTCTGGGTCGCAGAGGCAGCAGTTCAACCAGAGAAGCCCAGACTTCGCTCTCCCCAGCCACCTGCTCCAGCTCTTCAGAGAGGATACCAAGGCGTTCCCAGACCAGCTTTATTACACAGAGTATTTATATACGTACACAGGCTCACGGCACACGCCTGCCGACCAGGTGGCTCCCGCAACGAAAGAGGCAGAGCCGCCTCCGCCCACTCCTTTATACCATGGGCGGCGTCACCACCGGAAACTGGCAGTAACCATCCTGCTCTAGCCCATAACCAACCCGGTCGCCATCTTACTCATACAGCCTTTTTACATACACAACATTCACCTCCTCGCACACTCAAGCACTACTGATGGCTACAAGGGGTCAGGGCTTGAGGGTTTAGGGAGGAGATTGAGGTTCCACCCTCCGGAGCAGTAGGTGGCGGTAAGACACTTAATTCGCTGGTTTAACTGCCGTTAAAACAGAAGAAGGAGGAGTTGTACAGTAGGTTGCGGTATACACCTTTCAGTTGTTTGCTATCTGCCAGTAACCGAGAAAAGAAGAAGAAGACGACGTGTTACATACTCTTGTACAGTAGATGGCGGTATACACCTTTCAATTGTTTGCTATCCGCCAGTAACCGAGAGAAGAAGAAGAAGCAGGGGGCGGCGGCTGCTTGTTGTGGTGGTTCGTATCTCCTACAGTTCTGTTAGTGTTTGTGAATCTATTAAATTGTTGTTTAAGCTTCATACTGACCGGAACAGCATTTCTACATGTTGTGGCTGAGGCTGATTTCATGTGTTTTCTCAGTCTGACCTGCATTAGCGGAAAGCTTTTTTTTCCAGCCCGTTAGCCGCTAGCGCGCGTTAGCACGACGAGGTGTTGCTCCGTCATCTGCTGCGTCTCAGTTCAGGGGCTGCAGCCTCGTAGACCGAAGCCCGGGAGGCCAGACCGCTCCAGGACCAGGCAGGCTGCATCTCAACGCTGATTTACGGCTGTTAATGAGACGGTCTAGTCTTTGGATGACGTATGGTTGCATGGCCACCCGCTGCCTAGCAGTCAGGAGAGAGAATTTTTTTTTTTTTTTGGCCTATATTTTTGTGTGGAAAATCACAACCAATAAAACAGTTCCACAAATAATTTTTAATTGTTTTATAAATCTCGAGTCCACCCGTTGTCTCCACAGCGGACCCTGGGTTCCTCCAGGATCTGCGGACAGCTGCGGTTCGGGACCAAGCTGATCCAAACTGCCCGCATCACCACGGATGATTTCAGCCTCAGCGATGAAAGCAGGCATCTGATGTGCTGTTAAATCTAAACTCATTCCATAATAACCTCTCATTTAGATATTCATAAGTTAAATGATCCCACTCCCATCAGAATGACAGAATCATTTTTCCTTTTCATTAATCTGTTTTTTTTTTTCTCACAGTAACACTGGAATTCACCCTTTTAATAAACCGATTTTTATAATCATTTTCCTTATAAATTGCATCCATTTTTACCCCCTGCTGGTCAAAGCCGAAAGGGGTCAAAGAGAAGACCGAAACGGGATTATGTTCTGGGTCCGTCCGTCTGTCCCACTTGTGTGAAATCAACTCCTTTTACAGTTTTGGTCTAATTGTTTTGAAACTTGGTACTCAGGGTTTGCGATATGGCCCAAAAATGATATCACGATATTTCTGTGAGTTTTCACGAATACAGTATTCTTCACGATATCAAAGAATACAGTTTTTTCTTTTAAATTTATAAAGTACAATTTCAGAGGCCAGTGTTATGTTCAACATATTCAGTAAAAACAAAAACTCTTATTTCTCCAGTTTATAAAGAGCAGTTTAGAATGCGTTTCAAACTTGTTCTTATTCTGTATCAAATATTACCAGAAAATATGATAAACCATCACATCTGAAGTGCACTGAGGGGTGGACTGGGACAGAAATTCAGGCCAGGAATTTGACTTCATCCTAGGCCACCCTGTTGTTGGAAACAAACTACCACAGTTTTAGTAGGCTTACATTTTAAAATAATAGGTATCAAACTAGCATTAGGAAAAATTCTTCCAAACCTTCAGCCAAAAACCAGGCGGGATCAGAGTTTCAGCAAATTTAATTACACTGGCCAGTGGAGAACAATACAGAAATGGTCTCAGAGCCGATTCACGCACCATTCTGACTCAAACACACATCACTCACTTCTTTAACCCTTTAAGGTCCGCACCAAGAAAAAAGCAATGAAAAAAAATTTTCTTTGCATTTTTTACTCACTTAGGATAGCAATAACAACAATCAACTGTTTTTCTAAAATCAGACCCCACAGTTTTTTAGATATAGGCCTCTACCAAACTTTTTTTTTTTTGTTACTTATTTGTACCCGTAGGTAGATTTGTTTTGCAGTCTGGTGACAAGCCACCAGCTGCCGGTCGCTGCGTGCGCAAGCGCCCCGTATCCCTAACCTGCATGTTTTCGGCGTGTGGGAGGAAACCAGAGAAATCCCGGAGTAAACCCACGCAACACGGGGAGAACATGCAAACTCCACACAGATCACTGTTGGTCGGGGGCTGGGATCAAACCCACGATCTCCGCACTCCCCCGGCCAAGGGTAAAACTGTGCTGCCACAGTGCTAACCACTGCGCCACCGTGCAGCCCAAGTTGCAGGTTGAGAGGTCTGTTCATAGTAAAAGTATTATATACCTTTAAATGCATGCAAAAAACATTGAGAACAAGTCAAATAAATTGCTAATTTTCTTCAACAAATGAGTAGAATTTGCTCATGGGTTAGGGTTAGGGACTGCTCAAACACGCAGTGCCATCTAGAGGATTTTTTTAGTATAGCGCAACTAAACCAAGTGGCAGAGATGGCTCATTCAGGTTGAGTGAAGCTCAATGCATTATTCAATGAAATATTGTGACTCAAAGTGTGGTCTACCAAACGGTTGCGCAGAACCTTAAAGGGTTAAGCCCCTTGTTATCTGGGAGGTGGAGGAGCATTTTGTCCATCATGATTGGTCCAGTACATCTGGTCAAAACTTGGTGAACAGATTATCTTTTTCCCAGGAACCATGACGCTCACTCAGTACCAGTCACATGGGAACCACACAGAATGGACTAAAACCAAGATGACTAGTACAGCTGCATCCTTGACACTTTTACACAGACTCTGAGACAAAACAAATCACAAATATAAGACAAATATGAAATTTTTCTATCACTAGTTATAGATGTAATTATAACCTTCAGCTGGGAGGGAAATGATAAATTTGAATTTTAATAGTCAACTGATTTACTGATTATTAAAACAACTGATTGACTAATCTTGATTTTAATCTGGTGCTGCTTGTGATTTCTTCCACCTTTTCCGAATAAAAACGCAAGGTAAGAGGCTTTAGGTAAAAAGTTACAATTCTGCATGAAAAAGGTCACAGATTTGTCACCAAAAATGTACCTTTATGGAAAGATGTTTAAAAAAGAGAAAACAAATTTAGGAGAGAACAGTCACAAGCAGATGAGAGTAAAGTTGGTACTGCAGACTACATATCACCCATAGTTTTGGAAATTATAAAGGTTTTTCTTACAACATCTGAATAGTCCTGAAAACATTTCCTTATAAATATAAGGGCAATTTAGCTCTGGTTAATGCAACCAATTTATTACATTTAAAAATGCAAACCTTAAACTACAGTATAAGCAGCTACAGCAGTTTATATAACCACAGACACTCATTCACCGCATTACTAATGTCTTCATCTCATTTCTGTGCTCTGGGGCATGAGGGGGTTTTGGTCATTTTACATATTAAATTAGTTAAGTATGTTATTTCACCAGGTCAGGAAGTGGGTCTGAATAAAACAGGGAGGGAGCGGGCTTATTTAAAAGTATTATTTCATCATTTGGCCTACCTGTCTGCTGTTTCACCAAACAAGACACTTCTGCAGACAAATGACGACTGCATTAGACCTCCCGTCTCTCTCTCTCAGTTTAGCCACGTTAGAAATCTCCGTTGCACAGACAACTCCTGGGGCTGTTAAAGTATTTTTTTTCTTTCGGTTGGTTGAATAAATCAATGTGGAGCAGCCACAAGGGAACAAAAATAAACCTCTGTACACTTTGGAGTCCGGATGTCAACAAAACTGCTTCAGGGTGAAGTAAAACTTTTCACTGAAGCCGTGTTATTGGCGTGGAAAAAAATGCAGGCAGATTATCTGCATTGCTGCACTGTTTGTTTAAAGATGGCAGCAGTCTGAAACAGCTTTAGTACTAAATTACTTCCTCACGACTAGACGCAGACATTCCAAGCACAGAGCACCGCTTCTCGCGCCATGTTTTGTCATTTCTATGGTAACGCAGAACTTCCGTTGACAGCATACCGGACCCCAAATATCATGATATTCATTTTTACACCGGTATCAAAAATTATACCAGTATTATCGTGAACGATACAATATGGCACATCCCTACTTGGTACCATGGTTTGATATATACTGAGGATGTGCATATTGCAATTTGGTTCTGATCGGATGATTTTTGCGGGAGTTGTAGCCCCTGACCAATGACTTCTGTTTCACCTCACTTCATAGACCGCAACTGTCTAGTGAAATCAACTCCTCCTATAATTTTGTTCTGATTGTTTTGAAAGTTGGTCCCATGGTTTCAGATATACTGGGGATACACATATTGCAATTTCAGTCAAATTGGATGACCTTGAATCAAAAGGTCAGAGGTCAATTCCATAAATCTTCAAAACACAGTAACTACTGAAACAAATGATGTAGGCTTTTCAAGTCGACATTAAATTGCACACAATTTAATGCGCAGCACAAAAGTGCAATACAAAACAAAAACCAGGACTTTAACCAGGATTAACATATTTCATCGTTTTGCTCTCACAAGCGAATATTTAGGAGAAAACAAGCGCAAATCAGCAGTTGGTACTAGCTAGCTACTAGCAAAAAAAACATTAGCTAAAATGAGTTAGCCAGCACAAAATGGCGCTGTATGGCTCAAAAAAAGTGAGCTTACCACCAACAGGATAAATAATCAAACAGATGCACATTATTTCAAATCACTCACCATCGATGGTTCTCTCACGATCGTCTTCAGCTTGCCCATAGTCCGGTTTCTATGCTGGCCAGCCATATGGGTCCGGGTCACTCCTCACTGTGGATCTGCCACCAAGCAGAGAAAACTCCGCACCTCTTCGTTGGACCACGGTGTAGAGTTCCGCAAAACCTACAACGCTGTCTGTATTAATATCGTATTTACTCCGTGACCGAGTTAGTCCGTGAAATATTGCATATGGCGGTCATGTATCAGAAGACGGCGAAGACGGTCGCTTTCGTGACGTTAAGACCTGACCAATCAGCGGCGACCAGTCTTTTAACGTCACAACACGGCACGACTCGGCACGACTGAACCCTGCCCTTGAGCGAGGCCGAGAATCGCTGCTGTTAAACCGTGTTGGGGCTAGTGGAAAGACTTACAAAGTGTGCTGAGCTGTCCCGTGGCGTGCTAATCCGTGCTAGTGGAAAAGGCCCTTAATACAAATCTTGGATGACCTGCACCCTCACCAGACTTTGGATTTGGGGTCAGTGGGGTCAAAGTTCAAAGTTAAAATTGCAGTTGCACTGTGGTAAATGCTATATGCTATATTTACTATGACTATAAAACAAGTAAAGCTAGGGCCACCAAACCTGGTGTACATGTTCACCTTGGGTTCCTGACCTCTGACTATGGGTTTGGGGTCAAAAGATCAGAGGTCAAGGTTGGCATTTCTTATGCCTTTTTACTGTACAACGAGTAAAGCTAGGGCCACCAAACCTGGTACACAGGTTCACCCTGTGAGCCTGAAGTGTGACTATGGATTTGGGATCACAAGGTCAAAGGTTAACATCAAAATGGCTTTTAAGCTATATCTCAACAACAAAGAAAGCTAGGGTCACCAAACTTGCTACACAGGTTTACCTTGGGATCCTGACCTAACTATGGGTTTGGGGTCAAAAGGTCAAGGTTGGCACTCCCTATGATCTTACTATAGAGCGGGTAAAGCTCTCTAGGGTCACCATACTTGCTACATGGGTTCACCTTGGGATCCTGACCTACAACTATGGGTTGTATTCTTTGTTGTATATTCATGGATGATGGGCTTATCATAATTTGATTCTGCCACAGTAATTATATTGAAAAGTTGAAACCTGCTCTCTGTCAGTAAGTACTGGGATCTTCAAAGAAAATGGAGATGGGGGATATTGGTCTTGCCTCAGAGTGCTCTTGTTCACAGTATTTTTTTTTTTTTACTGTTATTTTATATCCTCCTCAGTTTCCACTGTTATCATTTGAAGTCTCTTCTTTCTTTGGTTCACAAATATTTGATAATGCACGTTATTCTCTCAGGAATACAAGTGATTTGTTCATGATACCTGCTGATTACAGCAGTGTTTTTCAACCAGGGTGGCCTGGTATGTTCAGGGTTCTGTGGGAAATTATGTAATTTCACTTGTTAACTGGTCCAAAAAAAAATTCCTCATAATTTGCCGTTCTGCATGGGTTCTGTAGGAACTCCTGTACCCATGCACAACACTGCACATTATTCACATTTTTTTTTGGACCAGTTAACAAGTGAAATTAGATCATTTCTAGGGGGTGGGTTCAAAAAATCGAAGCAATGATATTGATCGATCCACGTTTGACTGAGTCGATATCAATCCACAAAATCCACGGATCAATCTTTTAATATAATGCTTTTAAGTCTGTGAATATCTGCTGAGTCTGATCGGGTCGAAACCGGGTCACTGAGTCAAGAACCAGAAACACCCGGACCGCTAATGGATATGCTAGTTCTTATTCTGTGGTGTTAAAACGGTTCTCATCCAACAAGAGTTCCCTGTGGCACATGCGCACATCTTCTGTGTTTACATGAGCGGAGTTTGACGTGCATGTCTCTTAATTTATCAAAGACTGTCCTCAACAGTTTCCGAATATTTTTCATAAAGTAGGGATAAACGCTTTTGTACGTACGTACTGTGTTGCAACATAAAGTCGATGATTGAAAAACTGAAAACGCATGGAGACTGGCTGAAATCCGTGAAGAGAGAGGGAGACTTGGAGCTGCTGAAATTGTAAGTAAAATATCATTTGTTTTAACATTTGTGTCGTAAATTAATAATTTATCCGGCATGATGGTGTTTTCTTTTACAAACTATGGATAAAGAGTTAACTGTTGGTTATGCGCTGTGAATAAATGCAGAATAAAGGTATATTTTATGAGATTATGGACTTCTAGTACTTAAGTGAGAGATTTGAAGATAATGAGTCAATAGAATGAAAATGGCAGAATTAATAAAGGCTGCAGTATGAGCAATTTTTACTCAATAGAGCTAAACTGAAATGAACAAATCTTCCTAGGAAATGAATTGAAACCCTTTTCAAAAATTGAAAGCTAATTTGTAGTTAAAATATAAATAACAAAAAATAAAAGAAACTAAATTAAGCCCTACTGTGGTGTTGGGATTTAAAAATATGATTATTATTTTTACTGTGAAATCTATTTTTTTCACCTCCCCTTCACATCTGTGAAGACTGGGTTTCCACTCCAAGGTCCATCCTGTACTGCGACCTTCTGAAGGGAAGAGGTCGTCAGTGGAGGAGCATCCCTGCTTCATGTGGACTTGAGCACAGAAGAAGAACTCAAATTGTTCAGGGTCTTAGTTTGGAAATTCAAGATTCAAGAAGGTGCTGCCATAATTTTCTCCAGACTCCAATATGCATTCAGTGCCATTTAATTGTTGTAATGACTAATTCTATTATTTCTTTTTTTAATTTAAGTTCAACAATTCAGTATCTAAACTCAGTGTAAATTGTGTAGAGATTGAAAGGGTATCCAAAACTAAATTTCTTGGAGTAATAATTGATAATAAACTGTGTTGGAAGTCACATATTAATTATATTAAAGGAAAAATATCCAAATCAATTGCAATACTACACAGAGTGAAATATTTGCTGAATTAACCCACACTATATACCTTGTATCATTCATTAATACTCCCATACATGACATATTGTAATGAAGTATGGGGGAAATGCATATAAAACAAACATATATCCAGTCTTTATGCTTCAGAAGAGAGCTATTAGAATAATAAACAAAGCTGCTTACAGGGAACCAACAAACCCACTTTTTCTTAAATTAAAAGCTCTCAAGTTGAAAGATTTGGTTGACTTTAAAACTGCAGTAATAATGTGTAAAGTGAAGAATCTATCACTGCCCGCAAATATCCAAAAGTTGTTCCAAATAAGGGAGAAACAATATCGTTTCAGAGGAACATGTATATTTCAAAAACCTTCAGTGAGAACTACCACCAAGCAACACTGTGTTTCAGTGCAAGGAGTCAGATTATGGAACGATTTTGGACCTGAATTAAAATCATGTACAACGCTTGGACAATTTAAACAAAAACTTAAGGAAGAAATACTCCAAACATATATACAAGATGACATGTAAAATCACATAAGGATTGTCATATCCAGCCTGCGTTGTGTTGTTGCTTAGTTTTTTCACATTTTGTCTTAGCTTTGTTCTGAATTGTAATCGCTCTTGTTTTGTTTTTCTTTTGAATTCTTGGATGGAATATGGGTGGGCAATATAAACTGCGGCTTCAGCCATCACCCTTTTTGGATAACTTATGTTGAACTGGATAATCAGAGGAGTTATTGTCTAATTTGACCTTGTTGGATTTTCTTTCCCTCTTGTTATATTATTCAGTTTCTTTTAACCTGTACTTTTAGTCTATCCGAAATAAAGATTCATTCATTCATTCATTCATTCAAGTTCCCAGCAAGAATACAATGTTGGTCATGTTTTACTGAGCATTTAATTCTAAATAAATCACTGTTTAACAGGAAATATTTTGGCAATCCTGTGCTTTTCTTGTGGTGTTACATAGATCAGCATCACTGTAAACTCTGGAAAAAGCAGCTACTTTAAAATCTGTACTTCCTCACACTACTTCCAGTGCAAAAAACTCTTAAAATTGTCAACTTTTTGGAAAAGCTCCCTCAAATTCAGGCTTTTGGGGTCACAACAATCTCAAAACAGCCAACGAAATCCTGAAGGGACTGAAATACAGTGAGATTATATGTCTACATGCTTCATGCACTGAATTTGTTTCCTGACTCTGGGTTGTTAACGTGACACTACACACCCTTTGCACTAAAGAAAGCAGTTGTGAGCACTTTGTGAAATCATAAGTTAAATAATAAAAAGTGCATTATTGTAACTGATTTGGGGTCAGTTCTATATGTGATAATTTATGTGTTAAAGAGTATTCTTGGTACATGCAGCAATAGGTCTCGAAGATTTTTTTTTTTTTTTTCCTGGCGAGTAAAATGGCTATTGAAATGGTAATTTCCCAGATCGAATCGGAATCAAATCGATTCTGGAAATTAGGGATCATTTCCAGCCCTAATAATTTCCCACAGAAACCTGAACATACCAGGGCACCCTGGATGAAAAACACTAGATTACACTGTTCCTTTCAAAGTCATGTGATCGTATTTTATTCATACTGATTCTTTGCTGTTGAAGCATACATTTAAGAAAACAGCCTTGAGAACTCTTATGGATTATTTTTTTGTTATTGTCCATTCACTTCGTCTCCTGTAATCATAAATTACATCACACCCAGTACTTTTTCCATGAGACAGTGAGGATCCAACCCAGTCTTGACCTTGAACATCACTGATTCGGGGTTCTCAAAACAATGCTCATCTGTTTGGTCTACGGTGTTAAAACACTGCTCTGTTCTGAGACTTTGAATCTTCTCATGGTACTCACCTGTGTGTGGGACATGACATTTTCCCTTCTTGACCAAGATGTAAATAAATGCCCAGAAAGGCATCTTTGACTCTGCACTTTACTCACCAGATCAACAAGGGACATTTATTAATATGAAGAAAATCCATGAAAACTCCTTATTTGAGACTGGTTTCTTTATTATATCAATATTGAAATATTAATAAATTTGTCCATTTGTTTGGCCTGGTTCCCCACTTTATATGAGGTTTAATTATATGTACTGGATTAGCCGTTAGTCTCATTTACATTTATATGTATATATGAGCATATTCCGGTACATCAATAAAACACTTTGTTATATTCCCGCACTTCTGTTTCTTGGTTCTTCAGAAGTCTGGTACAGTTTTTTTTTCCAAACTGCCACACTGAATTCATATGTCAACATTAACCTGCACTAATATTAAAATATATCTATATATTAAAATGTTTTTGGCTGTACATTAGGCTCATAAACATCAAATGTATAAGAAAAAAGGCAAACATTTATGAGGAAAAAGGGTGAAGATGTGTCTATAATTTGTGTGTTTGTCCTGTAGTGTCAGATTTCCTCAGTGTGGGATTAATAAACATCTCATCTTTATTCTTGTAGATATGAGACTTTCTAAAGTTGTACTTTTATTTTGGTGTTTTTGCTCTTAACTTTGCTTCTTTTTCCAATAAATTTACAACTTTCTTCTTTCAAGTTTTCAACTTGAAACCAACCAAAGACAAAATCTATTGTTACGAATAACAAAGACGAAATAGTGTGGGACAATGTCTTCATTGTTTTCATTCTTTCTTTTCTCACACAGTGAACACTCTGCCTGGTTCTTCTGGTGGAGAACCCATCATTCCTCTGGTGTTGGAGCAGCAGTGACACAGAGATCACAACACACTCGTTTGACCTTCTTCCACCATCATGTCACCCAGGCGGAAGCTGACGTCTATCCAGGAAGGACAGGTATGGATATGCCTGAGGTCCATCGTCATCCACACTTTTATGTTGCTGTGGTGCAGCAACTTCTTTTATTGATGAGATTTTTTGTTAGTAGGATTACAGAAAAATCTACTGGATGGTGGAGAGTAAAACTGAGCCACAGTAGAACAACAATGGGCCTCATTCACTAACACTGAGGCAGTGTTTTTCATCACGATTCCCTGGAACCTTCTGGTTTTTGTGGGACATGTTCTGATTTCACTTAATTGGTCCAGAAAATTGCAAATAATTTGCCGCTGTTTTTTATAGATTCTGTAGGCACTCATGCACAACAATGGTAAATTATTTTCAATTTTTTAGCCCAATTAAGAAGCAAAAAAAGACAATTTCCTACAAAACCCGAATGCTTCAGTGAACCCTGGTTGAAAAACACTGCCTTAAGGGACTGCTGCAGATCAACAGGTGCTGCTAATTAGGAGATTGAAGCGGCATGCAAAAATAAGCAGCAGTGCTGTGGTTTTAAGCAGATTTTATTAATCATGTCGCCTTCACGGGAACTCGGCTCCAGCCATAGCGTGAGCAGGCTGAAGCCGAATTCCTCAGGCTCTCAGTGAAGAGGGGACACAAAATCTGTGTCCTGCAGCAGGGTTGAAGTCAGATTGAGAGAGAGATTGCGTTACAGAGTTGCACCTTAAATACTTGATCATAACAATACATCAAAGAGACGTACCCCACAGTTTAGAATGATCAAAGGGACAACAGAACAGGCAGGAGGTATTTGCATTTGTAAGACATACATCACAATGGGCAGATTAGCTAGACCTCGCTCTAAGTGCAAGACAAAGAGGCTAACAAGCACATCTACATATTGATCTGAGTCTCTAGGTCACAGTAAGGACAGGATGCATGAGTACAAAGGATGAAAGGCATCGATTAACATCACATAGGTGAGACAGAAGAAACTCGTCTACCTGTAGACATTAATACACCAAAGCACATCTAAGATGCTCAGAAAAAGCATAGTAAGGACAAGCCATATGCACACTATACAGAATGGCGCATTACATCACAACACATGCATGTTTGCATCACAAATACATGAATGGCACATTGCTTCTCAGTAATGCAGCAGAAAAACAGAAAAGAGGGCTGAGTGTCCTTAGTCTGTTGTGGGGTTAAAACGAACCGCCACACACGCTCCCCCCCAGAGGACACGGCAGGGGGTCGCGACCTCGATAATCCATCTGTGTGAGCGAGCTGTGGGAGAAGCTCGCTGCAGGCGGAGGGGGAGGGAGGGGAGGGGTAGTAAGTGCCGGCAGGAGCTGTGAAATCGTCCTGAGCCGTGCAAAAATTGCTTGCTGCTCCGTGACGTCGAGGGCTTGTCCCGTTGCACGTGCGGAGATCACAAGAAGAAAAATTAGTCTCTGACTCCTCTTGTGGCCATGAAGAAAAGCAGGAGCGGCTGTAAGAGAAAAAGTAAACAAAGCATAGGGACTGTTGGCTTTGGGTGCTGAAGCAACCCCAAAGCTCCTGGGAACAGCTGACGGCTGAAATCCCGTTGTGCCGTGGCTAAGACCATTAAAAAATCCAGTGGCGAGCTGCGTGCTTGCTTCAGGTGAACGAGCAACCCTGAAGGTTCTGTGGGCAGCGGCGGAGGACGATGGCGGTCTGTGGCGTGGCTGAGACTGTTAACAAATCCTTCCAGTATGCTGCATGCGTGCCTCAGGTGAGCGAGCAGCCCTGAAAGGCAGCGGCGAAGGAGGAAGGCAGTCTGTGGAGCCATTACTTGTCCCATGCGTGATGCGCCGTCCTTGTAACTCCCCGATGCGTGCGCGGGGGTTCAGTGCGTGGGTGGGCCGCTGGAGTGGTGAGTCAGGGTGCAGAAACTTGGTGGAGAACGGCGCAGACGGCGCCGGTAAAATCCAGGTTGAGCTGTGGCTGTAGATTGGCCATGGTGCGTTGGAGCGGTGAGAGGAAATAGACGATCTTTAGTCCCTCAGGCCCGTGCAGATACGTTGGAGCGGCGGGAGGGAATAGACGATCTTATGTTCCTCAGGCTCATGCAGCTGCGTTGGAGCAGTGTGAGGAAGTAGACGATCTCCGTCCCTCGGGCTCGTGGAGACGCGTTGGTGCGGTGCGAGGCAATAGACGATCTTTGTGCCCCGGGCTCGTGCAGCAGCGTTGGAGCGGTGAGAGGGAGGAGACGATCGTTGTCGCTCGTGCGGCCATGGTGCGTTCAGTTCCACGCGCTGCGCTCCCCGTCGGCCCTGGAGGTTGCCGTCGTGGAGAGAGGACGAGGTGCGTGCGCTCTCAGTGAGAGCGGCCGGTCCAGCGTGGTTGTGCAGATCTCAGGCGACGGAGCATTCATGCCCGGGTGTTGCGTTCGCTGGCCGCTCGTTTTTTTTCAGCGTCGGTTCGCCAGCGTGGCCATCCAAAACAGAAGGCTGCGTTGCACAAAACGTGTGCGTCTTCAAGGGGCCACCAACGCAGCTGTGTGGCTGTCCAGCTCGGAAGGTTGCTTTCGCACAAAACGTGTGCGTGTTCGAGGGGTCACCAGTGAGGCGGCATGAAAAAATAAGCAGCAGTGCTGTGGTTTTAAGCAGATTTTATTAATCATGTCGCCTTCACGGGAACTCGGCTCCAGCCATAGCGTGAGCAGGCTGAAGCCGAATTCCTCAGGCTCTCAGTGAAGAGGGGACACAAAATCTGTGTCCTGCAGCAGGGTTGAAGTCAGATTGAGAGAGAGATTGCGTTACAGAGTTGCACCTTAAATACTTGATCATAACAATACATCAAAGAGACGTACCCCACAGTTTAGAATGATCAAAGGGACAACAGAACAGGCAGGAGGTATTTGCATTTGTAAGACATACATCACAATGGGCAGATTAGCTAGACCTCGCTCTAAGTGCAAGACAAAGAGGCTAACAAGCACATCTACATATTGATCTGAGTCTCTAGGTCACAGTAAGGACAGGATGCATGAGTACAAAGGATGAAAGGCATCGATTAACATCACATAGGTGAGACAGAAGAAACTCGTCTACCTGTAGACATTAATACACCAAAGCACATCTAAGATGCTCAGAAAAAGCATAGTAAGGACAAGCCATATGCACACTATACAGAATGGCGCATTACATCACAACACATGCATGTTTGCATCACAAATACATGAATGGCACATTGCTTCTCAGTAATGCAGCAGAAAAACAGAAAAGAGGGCTGAGTGTCCTTAGTCTGTTGTGGGGTTAAAACGAACCGCCACAAGATAAACTTTTATTGACCATGAGAGCAAAAGATGGATGAGACTGTAACTGATTTATACTTATGGTTAGTATTTGGAGAGTTTATTTTAATAAATGGAAAAGTTGGACACTTGAACTTTTCTCACGTTTTCACACATCAGACTGTCAAGCCATGGCAGCCAACGGTGTCCACTTAGACAGGCTTCATTAGTTGCATCAGGTGTGGTTGACATAGAACACCTCAAATACCTGGACTGCCGATGGTGGCATTTGATTGCATGTTAGAAATATGGCCAAGTCAAGAGAATTGTCCAAAAAGTTCAGAGAAGAGATCATTGCCTTGCACAAACAAGGAAAAGGATACAAAAAGATTACATTAATACTCACATTTATTTGAAAAGGAACCATGTACAATAATAAGCATAAATGTTGTCATTTGATGCACTGTGCCAGAGTTACCTTTAAGGTAATTTACATCTGCAGTCCCTTGTCAGGTCACAATTCAAACATCATCATGAACAATAATAAAATATTAAAACAGTAGAATGAAACAAGACAATGCAACAATAAAGGATAGTTAAAATGCTAAACTATACAATACATGACAATAAAACAAAAACTACACATATCCAACACACACTCAAAAGTGCAGATATGCACTCTCACACAGCTGTGCAAATTAAAAATAGCCGTTAATGGTTACAGTTCTGATTAGGGCTGGAAACCATCCCTAATTCCCAGAATCGATTCAATTCCGATTCTTGAGATTCTGAATTGATCCAATTTGATCTGGGAAATTACCATTTCAGTAGCCATTTTACTTGCCAGGAAAAAAGAAACTTCGAGAACTAATGCTGCAAATAGAATAGAATAGACTTTGTCATTATAACAAGTACAACGAAATTAAAAAAAAATTGTACCAAGAATACTCTAACTTTGTTTATACATAAATTATCACATATAGAACTGACTCCAAATCAGTTACAATAATGCACTTTTTATTATTTAACTTACGATTTCACAAAGTGCTCACAAGTGCTTTCTTTAGTGCAAAGGGTGTGTCGTGTCAAGTTAACAACCCAGAGTCAGGACACAAATTCAGTGCATGAAGCATGTAGACATAATCTCCCTGTATTTCAGTCCGTCCAGGATTTTGTCAGCTGTTTTGTGATTGTTGTGGCCCCAAAAGCCTGAAATTTGTGGGAGTTTTCCAAAAAGTTGACAATTTTAAGAATTTTTTTTTGCACTGAAAGTTGTGTGAGGAAGTACAGATTTTAAAGTAGCTGCTTTTTCCAGAGTTTACAGTGATGCTGATCTATGCAACACCACAAGAAAAGCACAGGATTGCCAAAAAATTTCCTGTTAAACAGTGATTTATGTGGAATTAAATGCTCAGTAAAATTGACAAAAAAATGACCAACACTGTATTCTTGCTGAGAACTTAAATTAAAAAAAGAAATGAAAGAATTAGTCATTACAACAACTAAATGGCATTGAATGCATATTAGAGTCTGGAGAAAATTATGGCAGCACCTTCTTGAATCTTGAATTTCCAAACTAAGACCCTGAACAATTTGAGGTCTTCTTCTCTGCTCAAATCCACATGAAGCAGGGATGCTCCTCCACTGACAACCTCTTCCCTTCAGAAGGTCGCAGTGCAGGATGGACCTTGGAGTGGAAACCCAGTCTTTACAGATCTGAAGAGAAGATGAAAAGAATAGATTTCACAGTAAAATTAATAACCACATTTTTAAATCCCCACACCACAGTAGGGTTAAATAATTTAGTTTGTTTTATTTTTTTGTTGTTTATATTTTAACTACAAATTAACTTTCAGTTCTTGAAAAGGGTTTCAATTCATTTCCTAGGAAGATTAGTTCATTTCAGTTTAGTTCTATTGAGTAAAAATTGCTCGTACTGCAGCCTAGAAGTCCATAATCTCATAAAATATACCTTTATTCTGCATTTATTCACAGCGCTTAACCAACAGTTAACTTTGTATCCATAGTTTGTAAAAGAAACCACCATCATGCCGGATAAATTAAGTTACGACACAAATGTTAAAACAAACAAATGATATTTTACTTACAATTTCAGAAGCTCCAAGTCTCCCTCTCTCTTCACGGGTTTCAGCCAGTCTCCATGCATTTTCAGTTCATCAAGCGTCGACTTTATGTTCCAACACAGCGCTGCACGTAGTACAAAACCGTTTATCCACACCTTATGAAAAATATTCAGAAACTGTTAGGGACAGTCTTTACGGTGACTTTTGTTGATAAATTAAGAAGCATGCACGTCATCAAGTCCACCCATGTAAACACGAAAGTAAAGATGTGCTCACGTCCCACAGGAAACTCTTGAGAATCATTTTAACACCACAGAAGAAGAACCAGCATATCTGTTAGCGGTCCGGGTGTTTCTGGTTCTTGGCGGCAGTTCCTGGCTCACTGACCCAGTTTCGACCCGATCAGACCCAGCAGACATTCACAGACGTAAAAGTATTATATTAAAAGATCGATCCGCGGATTTTGTGGATGGATATCGGCTCAGTCAAACATGGATCAATCAGTATCGTTGTATCGATCTTTTGAACCCACCCCTAGTTCTGATTGTCTTTCGATAGTTTTTTCAGTTTACTTTTAAAATGAAAGCACCAAGGTTCTGAAGCCTCGGTGCCTGTGACATGGTACCATGGAGGGCTGTAAAAAAAAAAAGTCGCACTGCCACTTCTAGTGGGATTCATGATGCATGTTGTCATATGTATTTTGTGTACTGAATGTTCTTGAAAATGTTGTTTTACTTACCTTTTCTATTATAAATTTATATATTAATTTCACTCATGGAAAAAGCTGAATAATAAAATGAAAACTCATGTCAGAGAAAATTCTTCACAGTAATATGTAACTGAGCAAAGTGTCATTTCCTTTGTTTAAACAGAACTCACATTAGCAAGTAATCAAGTTTATTCACATGGGTAGAAATTAGGGATGTTAATGATTGACTTTCGATTGTCGATAAGAATTTAGTCGACTAAATTGGTTACCAATTAATTGAAAGTGGCGCCATTCTTTTCAATAGTTTTTTTAAAAATTAAAAGTAGTGGCGCTGCCAGTCCTGGTGAGGGCGCTATGGCCTAATCTCTACCACACCTGACGTACTTCACTCAAGAAAATAAATCAAAATGGAGTGCAGTGTGGGATCATTTTAAACTGGTAAACACTAAAGCCTTATTCATGCTGCATTTCCCATCTGGTCCACTTTGATCCGCGTGTGCACCAAGCTCGTCCAAAGTGCACGTAGTGTTGTACATGCTCACCTTTTTTCGTCTACCAGGCCAAGCAGTTGATGCATGCACACAACTGTTATTTGTAGTTTCGACCCAGCCCTATTGGTAGCGCAAATGCGCTAGCACGCCAGTTTGTTCACCAGCTATAAACATGAGAGTGATGCACATTTTTTTGTAGCAACAGTAATAGCGTCATTTCAAGGAAAAGGAGGAATGACCGTTTTCCAGTGCTGTTCTCCGCTCAAGCTGCTGCTGCTGCAAAAGGATTCATGTATGTTTATTCTTGTCTTCCATGTCCTCGTTGTCTTCCTTGTCTACTTTGTCTTTGTATGTTGTGTTGGTAGCACCACCTTGTGAATGGGACATTCAGTCTTGTGCATGCTCTGTCAGCACATTCAGGTCGTGGGCAGGCCGCGCGGCCGTAAAATTTGGGCTGCACACGGTCATCCGCAGTAGAGCCCTGTGTACACTAGCGGACTGGAGACGATGACGTAAATTTCGTCACATGAGGTTTTGGGTTGCACGTATGCTGACAGCGGAGGTGCAGCATGAATCCAACTTTAAACAAAGCTAAATGTACACTTAATGTGGTACTACATTGAAATACAACAGCTCAACCATTTCGCTAAGTTACCAGCTAAAGAAGTCACATTCAGCCGTGCTGCAAGAAGCAGCTAGTTTGGCTCCATCACAACCGACACATACCACAGTCTTTGAGGTAGGTATGTGATGAGAGGAAGATGGAGAGCATTACTCAGAGGATTTGCAAGGTGACTGAAAAAGACATGATGCCAATAAGTAATGCTGAAGGAGAGGGCTTTTAGGCGCTGATAAACTTAATGGAGCCAGGGTATAATATTCCGTCTAGAGGAATGATAACTACCCACTTGGAAGCACGCTACAAGAAAAAAGCTGCCCTGAAAACACAGCTAGCCACTGAAAATATGGCGCTGACAATGGATTGTTGGACTGCGCTAACTACAGAAAGCTACTTTACAGTCACTTGCCACTACACTGATAACTGGCATGTAAAATCAGCAGTTCTTCTCAGGGAGCATGTCTGATTTTATGTAGTTTTTAATATTATGTGGACTAAGTCTAAGTATTTTTTTATTCAGAATTTATATTGCTGAAGTTTAATATCAGCCAGTGCACACACTTTTTTGTTATAGTAGCCTTAATATTTATTTTTCTGAGTTTATTTTGTTAATGTTTAACATGCAACAGATTAGATTACATAAATAAATCAAATTCTTGAGGATTATGATTTGCATTTTTTTTTCAGTGTATCAAACAACAATTGGCTTTTTATGTTATAAGATAAGATAAACCTTTATTAGTCCCACAATGGGGAAATTCCAGGATTGCAACAGCACAGGGATAGCAACACTCAGAGCAACAATCAGAAGGCAAGAAAAAACAAGAGCAGCTAGTACACATATGTACATATTACTATAAATATATACAGTATATAGACAGTGCGGAGCATTGTGGTTGGTGGATGTGCAGCAGAAAGTATAAGCTCTCTCTCCGCGGATGCGGCGGGCCAGCTGGATGTCTTTGGGCATGATGGTGACCCTCTTGGCGTGGATGGCGCACAGGTTGGTGTCCTCGAAGAGACCCACCAGGTAGGCCTCGCTGGCCTCCTGCAGAGCCATGACGGCGGAGCTCTGGAAGCGCAGGTCGGTCTTGAAGTCCTGAGCGATCTCCCTCACCAGGCGCTAGAAGGGCAGCTTACGGATGAGCAGCTCCGTGGATTTCTGGTAGCGGCGGATCTCTCTCAGAGCCACGGTACCGGGCCTGTAACGGTGAGGCTTCTTCACTCCGCCGGTGGCCGGAGCGCTTTTCCAAGCAGCCTTGGTGGCCAGCTGCTTCCTGGGGGCTTTTCCTCCAGTAGATTTACGGGCGGTCTGCTTGGTTTTTGCCATCGCTCTTTATTATTCTGTCTTATATTTCTTGCACGCTGCCTAAACTCCAGCCCGGCACCCGCGTCATTTTCGCTCCAGTTCTCCCGGTATGTCGAGTTTCTCCGTTAGCACCGGGTGGCGGTTGAGTGCTAGCTAGCTCTTCCCCGGTGTATCGTCTCCTGCTGTAAACAGAGGCTCCGTCCGCCGACTCGGGAGACCTTTGGGGCGATCTGTGTGTCCGTGATATATATAGAGTGAAAGGTGTGCCGGATCAGAAAGTTATCACCGGGTCAGAAAGAAGAAGGAAGATAAAGACTCAGAATTGAGCCGCTGTTGCAAAAGGCAGCCAACTCGTGTGGCGCCGGAACCGGAAGGGTATTATAGACCATAATGTACCAAGGGAAATTCAAATTCTCAGGAAAAATGGCGCTTATCAATTAATCGGTAATCAATCGATAAGGTGAATAATTAGCAATTAATGAATTAATCGATAACTTACATCCCTAATAGAAATATTTCAGATTAATAGTTGGTGGTCTAATAAGTGACAGAAGTATAGTTTATCACCTTTTTTTAATGTGTCAACATTCCATCAGTTGTTTATTTGGCGAGCCACTTGCTCTTATTTTGAAGGGTTTTAAAACCGGATAGGAGCACTTACTTTGAAAGTTCATTTGCTAAATTCATTCACTTAGCAAACAAGAGTTCAGACTTGAAATGTTTACCCCCCCCCCCCCCGGTTTCCTGTGCTTAAGGTGAGCCAATATATCTTCCTTTTCATCTCTGTTTGCTGCAGTTTAGATTTCTCTGTGAGCATGCAGGGGGGCGGGGCAGCCGCAGTGAGCGAGAGAGCTTCCGCTTTCAGACTTAAAACAGCCAAGCTGCAGACAAACCTGTCTCACAGCAGCAGCTCATATTAACGTGATGAATATTCAAGTATCCGTGGGATAATGATTTATGTATCGCGGGCAGCCAAATGTACCAATACAATGAATATATTCGGTATATTGCCCAGCTCGAAGACTGTGACTGTGTGCTGTAAAAAATCGCACTGCCGCCTCTAGTGGCTCGGCATAGTTATTACAGTACCTTTTTTTTTCTGGCCCCATTGACGGTAAAGGGGAGTTAAATTTGTGTTTATTTTGAAAACAAAGCCTTACCTGGAAATTCTGGCATATTAAAAGTTGAGAAAATATGGCGATGCAATGATACAAGCCTTTAGTTGCACTTAATTTTGACTGGGCAAACTCAAACACAGGCGGACAGACACGGATACACACACACACAATCAGCCACACACAGATGCATTGAGTGATTACTGTATGCCTCGGTTTCCACTGAGGCATAACAACCTATTGAGGTACAGTTCTTTATGTCATCTGAGAGGGCATTCCACTGAGCTGTAGCTTTTACAGAAAAAGCTGACTGTCCAAAGGCGCTGTGGTAAAAAGGTATCAGGCAGTCACTAATGGAAGATATCCTTGTCGATCTGATGGATTCTTATGATCGAAATTTAATAAACTGGCTCAGTGGAGGAGGGGCCAAACCATTTAAAATCTTAAAAACAAGGCACATTTCTGAAAATTGATCTATAAATGCAGCATATCTCTGTTTGTGTGTGTGTCTGTCTGTCTGTGTGTTCCACAGATATCTCTCAAACCATTGGTTAGACTGGCCTAAGATTTTAAACGTGCTTTGCTGAGGATACAAGGATGTGCATCCCCGAATATGGAGTCACTCAGTCAAAATATGTAAGTTTTATCAATAAAAGGTTCGCCACCACTCTGTCATCGCTTTGTGTTTCTTCATGCCCTGGCTTCAAGAAGTGTGGGCGGGGTTTCAGATTGACTCTGTGCTGATTGGATAATACGTGCCATCATGATCATGCTGATAGGATAACACACAACATCACGGCCTGTCAGTCACCACAGTGCTTCACAAACAAAGATTTTATAAATGCTTTGCTGAGGTTATGAGGGTGTGCATCCCCGAGTATGGAGTCACTCAGTCAAAATATGTACCATAAAGTTGCTGTGATTGCATAGGTCTAATGGATAATTCAGCATGGATAACACGGTGGGGCTGACAGACTCGTGGTGCCACAAAGGACATCACTGGCACATGGGTAAAGCAGCAGCCGAGACTCCCATTAACCAGGCAGGTTGGGCTTGGCTTCCTACGAAGGACTGTGATCTGTTGGTTCAGCTGCTGCTTCTCCAACACCGGTGTCCGACAGGGCGCTCCACGATTGCTCACGGGGAGGCACGCTTAGCCTGCGCGGTCAGTGGTAGACGACAGTCCGGACGGCTGCTTCACTGTTGAGTAGAATGGCCAGATCAACTGCATATCATATGCGTTCACACAGAGTGGTGTGAAAAAGTGTTTGCCCCCGTCCTGATTTCTCTTTTTTTTTTTTTTTGTATGTTTGTCACACTTAAATGTTTCAGATCATCAAACAAATTTAAATATTAGATGAAGATAACACAAGTAAACACAAAATGCAGTTTTTAAATGAAGGTGTTTATTATTAAGGGGGAAAAAAATCCAAACCTACATGGCCCCGTGTGAAAAAATGATCCCACCCCCCGTTAAAACATAAATTAACTGTGGTTGATCACATCTTTGGAAAGCTGATTCAATTTCTCAAGCCATTACCAGGCCTGATTAATGCCACACCTGTTCTCAACCAAGAAATCACTTAAATAGGACCTGCCTGACAAAGTGAAGCAGGCCAAATGATCCTCAAAAGCTAGACATCATGCTGCGAGCCAAAGAAATTCAGGAACAAATGAGAAACAAAGTAATTGAGATCTATCAGTCCGGAAAAGGTTATAAAGCCATTTCTAAAGCTTTGGGACTCCAGCAAATCACAATGAGAGCCATTATCCACAAATGGCGAAAACATGGAACAGTGGTGAACCTTGCCAGGAGTGGCCATTTGACCAAAATTACCCCAAGAGCGCAGCGACAACTTATCCAAGAGGTCACAAAAGACCCCACAACATCATCCAAAGAACTGCAGGCCTCACTTGCCTCAGTTAAGGTCAGTGTTCATGCCTCCACCATCAGAAAGAGACAGGGCAAAAATGGCCTGCATGACAGAATTCCAAGATGAAAACCACTGCTGAGTAAAACAACATAAAGGCTCGTCTCAGTTTTGCCAGGAAACATCTTGATGATCGCCAAGACTTTTGGGTAAATTGTGGACTGAGGAGACAAAAGTTGAACTTTTTGGAAGGTGTGTGTCCCATTACATCCAGCATAAAAGTAACACAGCATTTCAGAAAAGGAACATCATTCCAACAGTAAAATATGGTGGTGGTAGTGTGATGGTCTGGGGCTGTTTTGCTGCTTCAGGACCTGGAAGACTTGCTGTGGTAAATGGAACCATGAATTCTGCTGTCTACCCAAAAATCCTGAAGGTGGACGTCCGGCCATGTGTTGGTGACCTCAAGCTGAAGCACACTTGGGTTCTGCAGCAGGACAATGACCCAAAACACACCAGCAAGTCCACCTCGGAATGGCTTAAGAAAAACAAAATGAAGACTTTGGAGTGGCCTAGTCAAAGTCCTGACCTGAATCCGATTGAGATGCTGTGGCATGACCTTAAAAAGGCAGTTCATGCTCGAAAACCCTCCAATGTGGCTGAATTACAACAATTCTGCAAAGATGAGTGGGCCAAAATTGCTCCACAGTGCTGAAAAAATTCATTGCCCGTTATCGCAAATGCTTGATTGCAGTTGTTGCTGCTAAGGGTGGCCCAACCAGTTATTAGGTTTAGGGGGCAATCACTTTTTCACACAGGGCCATGTAGGTTGTTTTTTTTTTTCCCTTAATAATAAACACCTTCATTTAAAAACTGCATTTTGTGTTTACTTGTGTTATCTTTCTTATATTTAAATTTGTTTGAAACATTTAAGTGTAACAAACATACAACAAAATGAGAAATCAGGAAGGGGGCAGACACTTTTTCGCACCACTGTATGCACGCTTTGACTAAACGACAACAAGATGCAAAAATGCCCAAATAACGAAATAAATCATTTTTATTTAAATATTTACAGACAAATGGGCAACATTGAAGCTTGTTTGTTTTTGTTAGATCACCAATTTGTGTGATCTTTTATGAGTTATATTCATAATGGTGTATCTTGCACTTTGGGGCAACTCACTTCCGCTTCTGAGAGAGAGCAGACGCTTTTCTTCCCTCTCCCTCCTAATCCTCTCCCTTCTGATCCCAGCTTGCAATGTCACTCTTCTCCTGGCTGAATCTTAATCCAAATGGAAATTATGGATCTGGAAAGCGGCTTATATGCGATTGTCACCTTTAAAAGAAGAAGATCGGGTCAGGGGGAACCCAAGGGAGACTCATGGCATTGGAATTCATGTGTCTGTGTGATTCGACTGAGATTGAACTGATCACAGGATCTTCTGTTTGGCCCCTGGAGTTTTCCTAGTGTATCGAAATTATCTGGGTGAGCTAATCAAATGCGGACCCCGGCGTAGCTCCCTTAACAAATTCAACAATTCGTCCAGCTGGGGGGAGCACTGACTGTCAGCGGCAGGATTAACATGGAATTTACTATCTGGCATGCATTGAAGAGAGAACGAACTCTCTGGACATGTTTTACCTATGTTTCGGTAGGTGGATAACATCTGTGGATCGCTGAGTGCTCTCCAGAGAATGATCTAAAGTATGATTCAAGCCTGTATGAAATTGAAGCACAGAATCGAAGAGAGAGAAATTTTTTATTCTCTGAGTGCACTGTGCAGATTTGACCTTGTGTTTTGGTGCCCTTGTTTACATTCCTCCTCGATGAAGATAACGCCGGAGAAGTGGCTTATGTCTACCCATACATCAATCAGTTGTTGTCGTCAGCGGATTGGTCTCTCAGGGACAATGCCCATGTGCCTTCTGCAAGGAAGAGGAAAAGAGAGACAGACTCTGATCTCTGGACTTGTTTATAAGTCACATGATTATAACATCTATCCACTGCCAGGAGGCGCCCTCTGCTGCTCACTAACAACTGTTACACTCACACTACACAATGACATGCAAATATACACACACTGCTCTCCCTCCCTCTGCTGTGTGATTGTATCTATTGTCTGCTAATGTGCATAGAGGGTTTTTTTCCTGTGTAATCAAAATTTGGCTCATGAGCTTATACGAGCGTGATTCTGATAACTGTTTTTTCTCTCTGCCTATTGTGTTCCCCCCCCCTTCCCCCCTTTACCCCCACTGCAGACAGGCGCCTTTATGGCTGCCGTGTCATTGGATGCGCCTAACGTGCGCGCCCAATGTCAAGTCAAATTCCTTGTGTGTTTACTTGTAAATATACTTGGCAATAAAGCTGATTCTGATTCTGGGGAATGGGAGTTGTTCAGTCGTCATTATAATTTAGTTTATATGTGTAGTTTATAGTCTATCATCAGTAAACTCATGCAGTACTATAACTGGACACGTTTACAAATATTTGGGACCCATTGTAGTGCATCCTTTTATATTTTAGCATTATAAGTACAAAACAGCAAACATTTTTTTGTGTGTGTGTTTGTATCCTTTATTGATCCCTAGAGGCAAATTCAGGGCATCCACAATATGACACCAATCCCTTCACCACACACACACACCAGAATGCAGTGTTTCCTCTGGCTTAAAGACCGTGGCGCGGTGGCAACGTTACCGTCCCCCCCCCCCCGGGGGGGGGGGGCCACTTAAACATACCGGAATATGTTAATTTTATACTATTTATTTCTTTTTAAAATTTTGCACCGTAACGTTGCATATGGAACTTACCATTTGAAGTATTGTACAACCAAGGCTTGAATATTGGGCCAGTTGGGGTCCCACCCAGACATAAGATAAGATGAGATAAGATAAGATAAGCCTTTATTAGTCCCACAATGGGGAAATTCCAGGATTGCAACAGCACAGGGATAGCAACACTCAGAGCAACAATCAGAAGGCAAGAAAAAACAACATCTAGTAAACATATGTCCATATTACTATAAATGTATATATATAGACACACAGTGCAGAGCATTATGGTTGGTTGGTGAATGTGCAGCAGAAAGTCTAAGCTCTCTCTCCGCGGATGCGGCGGGCCAGCTGGAAGTCTTTGGGCATGATGGTGACCCCCTTAGCAAAGAAGAGACCACCAGGTGGGCCTCGCTGGTCTCCTGCAGAGCCATGACGGTGAAGCTCAGGAAACGCAGGACGGTCTTGAAGTCCTGAGCGATCTCCCTCACCAGGCGCTGGACGGGCAGCTCACGGATGAGCAACTCCGTGGATTTCTGGCAGCGACGGATCTCTCTCAGAGCCACGGGCCTGTGACGGCGAGGCCTCTTCACTCTGCCGGTGGCCGGAGCGCCTCTCCGAGCAGCCCTGGTGGCTAGCTGTCTCCTGGGGGGCTTCTTCCTCCAGTAGATTTTACGGGCGGTCTGCTTGGTTCTTGCCATCGCTCTTTATTATTCGGTCTTATATTTCTTGCACGCCGCCTAAACTCCAGCCCGGCACCCGCGTCGTTTTCGCTACAGCTCCCGGTATGTCGAGTTTCCCATTAGCACCGGGCGGCGGCCAAGTGCTAGCTAGCACTAGCTCCTCCCCGCTGTAGCGTCTCCCGCTGCAAACCGTGGCTCCGTCCGCCGACCCGGGAGACCCCCGGGGCGATCCGTGCGTCCGTAATATATATACATCCTGTGTTTTCCTGTGTTTCTCCTGTGTATACATCCTGTGTTTAGACTTTTTAGTGGCGTTATCCTTCTCTCCTTCCTCTGCCTGAACACTTCCCTCTCCTTGGCTCCTCTCTTCTGTCTCATCATGCCCTCTCTGAGCTCTGTCTAATTCAGGTTCTCTCTCTGTCTGTGGTGGTATACAAACAGGTTAGAAAATATCAAGTGTCATGTTTTGTCCTGCAAGATTTTTTTGTCATGGTTTACATAAATGACAAAAATATGTGTATTTTTTGTATTTTTATTCTAGTGTTTCTTTTTTTCCATTGAGAGAGTAGGGAACGGAAAGAAACATTCATAATAGTAATGTACTCATGCATACTTAATTTATATGATCAGGTGGGTATAGTAACCAGAAATTCTACTCATGTAAAAGCAGTGCTTTGAAATTAATAATTAAAAGTAGGCAACCATCTGATATAACGGCCGTTATAGGTGTGCACTCAGGCTTTCTCATCAGGCACCTCTCTAGGCAGCCGCTGGGGGACCTCAGTTTAGAGCTAGCGTTTTTAGCTGTTTGTAGCTGTTTAGACAAATTCTAACCACATCTCTTAGCTAAGCGACTCTTCCATTATTGCCCCGTTTCCAGTGGGTTAAAACCATGATAAATGCCAGTGCTTACATACCTCTTATGATTTTTTTCCACATTGAAAGTACTGTAATAAACTGATGTTTCTGTCAGACAGTCATGCTTAGTGAGACACTGTTTTACTAACTGACTGGAAAACTCGTGTGAGCGGGGCACGTCTAAACTCCACGTGGATGATGGCCACACGCGTTGTTCATGTGCGCGCTTGTGTGAAGTCCATACATCATCCATCTTCTACCGCTTTTCCGGAGGTCCGGGTCGCGGAGGCAGCAGTTCAAGCAGAGAAGCCCAGACTTCCCTCTCCCCAGCCACCTGCTCCAGCTCTTCAGAGAGGATACCAAGGCATTCCCAGACCAGCTGGGAGACATAGTCTCTCCACCGAGTCCTGGGTCTGCCCCGGGGTCTGACCCAGACCCCCGGGGCTTGCGTAAAGTCATTGCTTCATATATTTTTCTTAATAAATTCATATGGCCTTGGGGTGGCGGTAAAATTTCTGGTGCAGCGGGCTGCCACCGAGAAATGTTACCAGAGAAAACCCTGGAATGACCTGTTTGGCTCCAACTGTTGCTTTAGTGTTGCCCATTTGTCTGTAAATATTTAAATAAAAATGATTTATTTCATTATTTGGACATTTTTGCATCTTGTTGTCATTTAGTCAAAGCGTGCAAATGTGTCCACATGTGATATGCAGTTGATCTGGCCATTCCGCTCCACAATGAAACAGCAGTCTGGACTGCCGTCTACCACTGACCGGGCAGGCTGGACATGCCTTCCCACAAACGATTGTGGAGTGCCCGGTTGGACACCAGTGTTGGAGAAGCAGCACTTGAACTGACAGAGGTGGGTCACAGTCCTTTGCAGGGAGCCAAGCCCAGCCTGTCTGGTTAATGGGAGTCTTGGCTGCTGCTTTGCCCGTGTGCCTGCAAAGGACTGCAATCCACCGGTTCAGCCCCCCGCGTGTTCTTCGTGCTGAATTATCCATTAGACATACGTAATCACGGCAACTTTATGGAATGGTAATTTGATATGGTAATATGATATGGTATGGTAATTTTTTCACCATTAAACCTTAAGTCTGTCTTTTGTCGCTATTTGCACTACGGGTAGCATTACTGTACATAGACTGCTGTTGTTGTTTTTCCAGCCACTGAAGAGAGAGGGAGAAATGGCATTTCAATTGTCCTATATGACCTGTACATACACTACTGTTCAAAAGTTTGGGGTCACTTAGAAATTTCCTTATTTTTGAAAGAAAAGCACTTTTTTTCAATGAAGATAACTTTAAACTAATCAGAAATACACTCTATACATTGCTAATGTGGTAAATGACTATTCTAGCTGCAAATGTCTGGTTTTTGGTGCAATATCTACATAGGTGTATAGAAGCCCATTTCCAGCAACTATCACTGCAGTGTTCTAATGGTACAATGTGTTTGCTCATTGCGTCAGAAGGCTAATGGATGATTAGAAAACCCTTGTGCGATCATCTTAGGTCTGCAATGCTGTAATTGCTGCAAATGGAGGATTCCTTGACGAAAGCAAAGTTTGAAGGAAAAAATTATTATTTCAAATACAAATCATTATTTCTAACCTTGTCAATGTCTTGACTATATTTTCTATTCATTTTACAACTCATGGTGGTAAATAAAAGTGTGACTTTTCATGGAAAACACAAAATTGTCTGAGGTGACCCCAAACTTTTGAACGGTAGTGTATATCAACTGTTCTGATAGATAAGCTGTCCGAACACCGTGGAACCAATCAGCTGATCGCTTGAACCACAGAGCTCGACTGTTTTCCGTGATAAATCAGCCTCAGGGCACTTTACTGAAAATAACTTTATCGCCATCAGTTACCGTGCCTTTGAGCCAGGTCTTGCCGTTGCTTCTCCCGGCATATTTTGTGTTGATTTGTCAGACATGGTCCCTGCTGACACTCCAGCCAGTCTGCTCGTGCACCTCATTCTCCACAAATGGCGAATTATCCTTTAGACCTATGCAATCACGGCAACTTTATAGTATAATTTTTTTAAGCATTAAATCTTCAGTATTCTCTTTTTCTATCTTTCTAACTTTCATTTCCTTGTTTTGTCCCGGGAACACTGGTGACTGACAGGTTGTGATGCTGTGTGTTATCCAATCAGAATGGTCATGGTGCTGCGTATTGTCCATTCAGCAGAGTCTATCTGAAACCCCGCCCACACTTCTTAAAGCCAGCTCATGAAGAGACAGCGGTGGCTAAAACTTTTATTGATAAAAATTACATATTTTGACTAAACAACTCCATATTCGGGGATGCACATCCTCGTAACCTCAGGAAAACACAGTTACAATCTGAGGCCAGTCTGGTTCAAGAGGTATGCATGGAACAGACATACACAGAGATTTCATGAATTTATAGACAGATGTGGTAGGTTGCCTGTTGGGCTTTTGGGGGGGCTTGTTTCCATAGAGCTGGTCGCTTGTTTCTCTTGTGAAACCTGGCAACACTGGTTGGATGGGAAGCATCGGTGCACAGCCGTTTTCAGATCTCTCCAGAGATATTCAATTGGATTCAAGTCTGTGCTCTGGCAGGGCCACTCAAGGATATTCACAGAGTTGTCCTGAAGCCACTCCTTTGATATCTTGGCTATGCACTTCGGGTTGTTGTCCTGCTGAAAGATGAACCGTCATCCCAGTCTGAGGTCAAGAGCGCTCTGGAGCAGGTTTTTATCCAGGAAGTCTCTGTACATTGCTGCATTCATCTTTTCCTTTATCCTGACTAGTCTCCCAGTTCCTGCAACTGAAAAACATCCCCACAGCATGATGCTGCCACCACCATGCTTCACTGTAGGGATGGTATTGGCCTGGTGATGAGCAGTGCCTAGCTTCCTCCAAACATGACATCTGGTATTCATGCCAAAGAGTTCAATCTTTGTTTCATCACACCAGAGAATTTTGTTTCTTATGGTCTGAGAGTCCTTCAGGTGCCTTTTGGCAAACTCCAGGTGGGCTGCCATGTGCCTTTTACTAAGGAGTGGCTTCCGTCTGGCCACTCTACCATACAAGCCTGATTGGTGGATTGCTGCAGAGATGGTTGTCCTTCTGAAAGGTTCTCCTCTCTCCACAGAGGAATGCTGGAGCTCTGACAGAGTGACCATCAGGTTCTTGGTCACCTCCCTGAATAAGGCCCTTCTCCCCCAATCACTCAGTTTAGATGGCCGGCCAGCTCTACGAAGAGCCCTGGTGGTTCCAAACTTTTTCCATTTACAGATGATGGAGGCCACTGTGCTCATTGGGACCTTCAAAACAGCAGAAATTGTTCTGTATCCTTCTTCAGATTTGTGCCTCAAGACAATCCTGTCTTGGAGGTCTACAGACAATTCCTTTGACTTCATGCTTGGTTTGTGCTTTGACATGCACTGTCAACTGTGGGACCTTATATAGACTAGGGGTGTAATGGTACACTAAAATCACGGTTTGGTACGTACCTTGATTTTATGGTCACGGTTCAGTTCATTTTCAGTACAGTAAGGAAACAAAATGCAAAACATAAAACTGCTGATCTTTTGTATAAGCGGGAACAGCTTTGACAAAAAAAAAACCCTGCAAACTGCCAGCAGTAAATTCTCCAATAAATAAAATGTATACAATAAAACAATTAAATTCTCTTTTTAGCAAATGAATGATGCAGACAAGTGCAACAATAGAAGTTTGAATAGTCTGAATAATTTTTTTGTTTTTAGGAAATTAAAGTTTCTTATTGCCTGAAGCAGTGTTTTTAACCAGGATGCTCTGGTATGTTCAGGTTTCTGTGGGAAATTCTTATTTCACTTGTTAACTGGTCAATAATTTGTCATTGTTGTTTTTAGGTTCTGAAGGAACACATGCACAACAACAACAAATTATTTGCAATTTTTTGGACAATTAACCTGTTATCTGTCTATGGTGCATCCCGTCAGCTCACCTTCCTCTGGCGGTCAAGTTTTATTTCAAGAAAATATTCAGTTTAGATATGACAAATCCCAAAGGCTTTAATTTGAATGTGGTAAGAGATAATGGCTTACTATCCATTACAAAGATGTAGAATATGATCCAAAGTTTGAGATGGGAGTAAATTTATGAATCTAATTTGCATAATGCAACAGCAGCCATATCGAATTACATAACTTTCAGTCAAAAGTGGACTTTGGACATATTTACACCAAGGATGGTTTTGTTTTTGATTTTTGGCACCGTTTTTGTTATTGGTTTTTTGTTATCTTCAGAGTATATGAACCAGAAAATCAATAGACTGTACACAAACTTATAAAAACCAATCACATCTACCGCTCGTCATGTCTTCATTCATCCATTTTCATCATCCACGGTCCTTATTTCATCTTCTGCCAGTTATTTTTGCTTTCTCTCCCACATCCAGAAACTCTCACATTTGTCTTATGTTTTAAACTTCCAGTTGTGGCATGTAAGGTGAGGACGCACAGGTAAAGGCTCCCGGTTCGTTCTTGCTTTAAAACTCAGTTTAGAGCTGGCGTTTTGAGCTGTTGCTTTGTAACTACCGCTGGAGAGTGAACCTGCTCGTGCGGAAAAAAAGAGAAATTGCCAGTTTCATAACTTAAAATTGTGGTGGCTGGTGAAGAAATCAGGCCCCTCTCACTCCAGGAGAACAAAGGGATTTCTCCCACGTGTTTTTTTTTTTTTTTTTTTTTTTTTTTCCCCTACGATCACAATCAACAAACACCGGCCGGGATCATGGGTCCCAAGAAAGCTCAGCAGACTGAGGAGGTGGACAACATTAAAAGAGTGCTGGACTTCTTGGTGGAAGAGATTTCTGCTGTTAAGCTGCAGCAAAGAAACATCCTGGACCTGATCGAGGAGGTGAAAGCGCTGCGGATCCAGAACGCCGAGAAGGACAAGAGGCTGGTATATCTGGAGAGCAGAGTGTCGGAACTGGAGCAGAACACCCGGGTGAATGACGTGATCATCACGGGGCTCCGCATTAAACCACGATCGTACGCGCAAGTGGTGGCCGCAGACAACGGAGGGAGGCTCGACACGCTGGAAGAGGAATCCACGGAGCAACAAGTGGCGGCCTTCATGCAGTCCAAAGGAATCCAGCTGGACTGTAACACCATTGAGACCTGCCACCCTCTGCCCAGGAAAAACGGCGACAAACCGGCTGTGATCATGAGGTTTGTCAACAGAAAACACAAGACTGCGCTGCTGAAACAAGGTAGGAAACTGAAAGGAACGAACATTTAAGATAAGATAAGATAAGATAAGCCTTTATTAGTCCCACAACAGGGAAATTCCAGGATTGCAACAGCACAGGGATAGCAACACTCAGAGCAACAATCAGAAGGCAAGAAAAAAAACAAGCAAGCAAGAGCAGCTAATATACATATGTACATATTACTATAAAATATATATATACACACACACACACAGACACACAGTGCAGAGCATTGTAGCTAGATGGAATAAATATATAAATATATAAACACCCACAGTACGGAGCATTGCAGCTAGGTGGAATAAATATGCAAGTATATAAACACACACAGTGCGGAGCAATGTAGCTAGATGGAATAATATGTAGATATATAAAAACACAGTGCGGAGCATTGTAGCTAGATGGAATAAATATATAGATATATAAATATAAATATAAAACGGTTTATTTACATAAACAAGCACCTCACAAAAGAAAACGCAGAAAAGCAAGATACCTGAGAAAGCAGAAAAAGATTCAAAACACCTTGACATCAAACTGTAAAATATACATCAAATTAAACGGATCACCTGAAGAAGCCAAGGTCATTAACATCCATAATATTATGGAACTGGACAAATATCAATGAATGTTATGAACTGGAGTCGACAGCAACAACAGACAATTGTAGGACACTGAAGGATTATACTCATCTGCTACAAGACATTTAACTACATGAAACAAAAGATCAACAAACAGGAACAACAGGAACTGAAAGTTTTTGAATATACAGATCACAACCCACAGGACGTAGAATATGACATAGACCCTGACAATAATTTATTTAGCTCCATCAATAATAACTGTAGTTACTACACGGATGAACAGTTTAACACAATGGTCACATCTGATTTCAATATTTCTATGATCCACTTCAACAGCAGAAGTCTCTATGCCAACTTTAATAACATTAAAGATTATTTACATCAGTTTAAAGAGCCGTTCAATATTGTGGCAATATCAGAGACGTGGCTCAGTGAAGAGAAAGGAGTGGATTTTACCATGGATGGCTATGAATTAAATTATATAAATAGAAAAGTGAAAAAAGGAGGAGGAGTTGCAATTTATGTTGACAAGAGCTTGAAATACAAGGTTGTTGAAAATCTGTCAGTAACTGTGGATGATTTATTTGAATGTGTTACAATAGAAATCTGTCTGGACAATGTGAAAAATATAGTAGTGAGCTGTGTATATAGAACACCTGGATCAAGCATTGACTTATTTAAGGACTGGATGGAAAAAATGTATGCAAAACTAACTCATGTTATGTTCATCTGTGGGGATTTCAGTATAGATCTGATGAATTCAAAACAACATAGTTTGACAGAAGAATTTATCAATACAATGTACAGTATGGGCTTACATCCAACAATTACCGGACCTAGCAGAATCACGTCACACAGTGCCACACTAATAGATAACATATTCACAAACATTATGGAAAATAATATCAGGAGTGGGCTTTTATTGAATGATATCAGTGACCACCTGCCGATTTTTGTCGTCTATCAATGTGATTATAGGAAGAAAAAGTATACCAAAAATATTAAATGTAAAAGAATAAGAGCCGAAGAATCTATGTATTTACTGACAAAGGAATTATTAATACAAGATTGGAAGATAGTTTATGATGAAAATGATATAAATAAAGCATATGGTAAATTTTTACAAATATTTCAATCATTGTACAATAAAAACTGTCCTATAAAACAATACAGTGACAGACAACAAAAGAAAAATATTCCTTGGGTCACCAAGGGGTTAATAAATGCATGTAAAAAGAAGAATACATTATATAAACAGTTCATTAAGTGCAGAACAGTGGAGGCTGAGATCAAATATAAAAGATATAAAAATAAGCTTACTAATATAATGAGGACCTCTAAGAAAGAATATTACAACAGAATATTAGAGGATAATAAAAATAACTTAAGAGGAATATGGCAAGTACTCAATGGGATTATTAGTAATCGACCTAAGAATGCTAATTATCCAGAATATTTTATTGAAAATGGCAATTTGATAAATAATATGGAGGATGTGGTCAGTGGTCTCAATAATTTTCTTGTAAACGTTGGTCCTGAATTAGCAAAATCAATAGTGACACCAGAAACAAACTACAGTGGTTCTGTAAATGAAATAGAAGATAGAAATCCAGACACAATCTTTTTGGGTGCAGTTACTGAAAAGGAAATTATCGAGACTGTGAGTAAATTTAAGAATAAAAAATCAACGGACTGGAATGAAATTGACATGACAATAGTGAAAAAAGTAATTGAAGGAATTGTTAAGCCACTCACCCACATCTGTAACCTGTCATTTCAAACTGGTAAATTTCCAAACAAAATGAAAATAGCAAAAGTAATACCTCTATACAAAACAGGAGACAGTCATTGTTTCACAAATTACAGGCCAGTCTCTTTACTCTCACAATTCTCCAAAATACTTGGAAAAAATCTTCACTAAGAGACTGGATGATTTCATTGAAAAACACAACCTCCTTACAGACAGCCAGTATGGTTTTAGAGCAGATAAATCTACATCTTTGGCACTGATCGAACTTATAGAAGAAATTACTAGTTGTATAGATAAAAAAAAAAGTTTGCTGTAGGAGTATTTATAGATTTAAAGAAAGCTTTTGACACCATTGACCACAGAATACTACTAAGGAAACTGGAAAGGTATGGGATAAGAGGGGTCGGACTGAGTTGTGTGGAAAGTTATTTAAGTAACAGACAACAATTTGTACAAATTGGTGAGCACAAATCACCCTTCATGGACATCACTTGTGGTGTGCCCCAGGGGTCAGTTTTGGGACCCAAACTCTTTATTTTGTATATAAATGACATATGCCAAGTATCAAAAATTCTGAAATTTATTTTGTTTGCGGATGACACAAATATCCTTTGCACTGGTGAGAATTTGCAGCAGGTTTTAGAGGTGGTCACAACTGAAATGAAAAAGTTAACGCAGTGGTTCAACAAAAATAAATTATCTCTAAATCTAAAAAAAACAAAGATTATGTTGTTTGGAAATTATAAAATAAATCATGAAATAATGGTAACGATAGATGATACCAGAAAAGAAACAGTACAGGAAAATAAGTTTCTGGGGGTGACGCTAGACAATAAAATCAGAATCAGAATCAGAATCAGATTTATTGCCATTGTTCATGTAGTACACAAACTAGGAATTTGTCTCGGTGCCATGCTGCAACATTAAAAACATGATGAGAAAAAGGGATAAACTAAAAAACTAAAGGACTAAAAACGTGCAATAAGTGTAGAAAAATAAGTAATAATAAGTAATAATAACAATAATACTAATAATAATACTAGTAATAATGAGTAGTACTAGTCAAGGCAGTTTTTAAAAAATTAGCAAGTAGCAGATAATGTGAAGTACCACATAGTGCAGTCGATAATGCAACAGAAAAACAGTGATGAATGACGTGAGTCTGGTTGAGCTGCTGTACATAGTGCACGAGAGTCAAAAAGTCACTTAATGTTCAGCAGTCTGATGGCAGAGGGGAAAAAGCTGTTCATGTGCCGGGAGGTTTTAGTCCGAATGGACCGAAGCCTTCTGCTGGAAACCTCACATCAGTCACATCCGGGCCAAGTTGGCAAAATGTATAGGCATACTGGGGAAGACAAGACACTTACTGTATATTGGACTATAAATCATTGGTCTTACTGTACAATTCACTGTTTCTACCTTATCTTAACTACTGTGTAGAAGTCTGGGGAAACACCTACAAGACCAACCTACAGTCAATATGCACATTACAAAAAAGAGCTATAAGGATAATAAATAATGTAGGATATAGAGACCATACCAATTCGTTGTTTTTAAAGTCACATGTCATAAAGTTCACCGATTTAGTTAAATTTAAGACAGCACAAGTCATGTACAGGGCAATTAATAATCAACTCCCAATTAATATACAAAAAATATTTTAAAAAAAAGAGGCAATGATCATAATTTGAGAGGAGACTTAAACTTTACAAAACCCAAGATACGAACAACCAAGAAAAGTCTGTGCATATCTGTCTGTGGGGTGGATTTGTGGAACAGTCTGGAGCCGGAACTGAAAATATGTACAAACAGAAATCAATTCAAAAAGAGGTACAAACATTATTTGCTGAAAGGATATATGTTAGAAGGGTAGTATTTATATGTATGATTCACTATGCTCACTATGGGACACTATGGAATGGTGGGTGGGACAGCACTGTGTATATCTGTGTTGTTTGAGGCTGGTTTTGATGTATGGACATCAATGTATGCTAGGATGGATGGGTGTTAATGTTGATATGTACAAAATACAGTTAATTGTTTACTTGGGGTCTTAAATGTGGTAATTTGTATATAATTCACATGAGTGTATTTATGGAAAAGAGGAAATGGAATTAAGTGTTCACTTCTTCCTTCTCCCTTTCGAACACTGTATACTGTTACTTTATTGTATTTGTCATTTGTTTTGTTTTTGTTATACTTTTTTGTTCGAAATAAAGTATCTATCTTTTATTCCACCTCAATTTCGGTTACATTACGCCGCCGAACCGGCGCTATTGTTCTGTCATCATGTGTAGCTCCGTCGATGGCAGATGAAAGTGTACACACTCCAGACCATCTTCTGCTGTCACAAAATGTAAATATGTCCCTTCTAGAAGTTAAATAATCTCTTTTTAGAATCATAGTTGGCAAAATTTGGAGCAAACGCTTCCTCTGTGTGGAAATATATGTTGGGATGGAGCCTTTGTTTACATTCTCTTCTTCGCGTTTCCGGAAATGATGTTTTGAGGCGGCTCGTTTGGGTGAAGTCCTCCAGCGAAGAGCAGTAAGCTATACATGTCTGACATCTTGTGATGTGAAATGCTTGTCACGCTGGGTTTTCTGTGCTTTTGGGACACATCATGTGACAGGTGCAGACCTGCGATATAGGTAGGAGATGACGCACATGTTTTATGACAGCCGGAAAATTAAAGGGTTAAGAAGTTAAATTACATAATGTCCCACAAAAATCTGAACATATCAGGACACCCCTGAAAAACACTGGCCTCAAGGGCAGCATTAACAGATTTAGCTTTTTCTTAAAAGGATGGTATTATTTTCTGGCTGAAGTGGACACAACAAGGAACATCATACCGGGACTCAGTTACCTTCAGCATGTGTTTAAACCCAGTGTTCTTCCATCCATCCATCTTCTACCGCTTTTCTGGAGGTCCGGGTTGTGGAGGCAGCAGTTCAAGCAGAGAAGCCCAGACTTCCCTCTCCCCAGCCACCTGCTCCAGCTCTTCAGAGAGGATACCAAGGTGTTCCCAGACCAGCTGGGAGACATAGTCTCTCCACCGAGTCCTGGGTCTGCTCCAGGGTCTCCTCCCAGTGGGACGTGCCTGAAACACTTCAAGTGGGAGGCGTCCAGGAGGCATCCTAATCAGATGCCCATACCACCTCAACTGACTCCTTTCAATGTGGAGGAGCAGCGGTTCTACTCTGAGCCTTTCCCGGATGACTGAGCTCCTCACCCTATCTCTGACGGTGAGTCCAGCAATCCTACGGAGAAAGCTCATTTCAGCCGCTTGTATCCACTATCTTGTTCTTTCGGTCATTACCCAAAGCTTGTGACCATAGGTGAGAGTAGGAACGTAGATTGACTGGTAAATTGACTGCTTTGCCTTAGAGCTAAGGTCCCTCTTCACCGCAACAGACCGGTACAACGTCCGCATCACTGCAGATGCTGCTCCAATCCATCTGTCAATCTCTCGCTCCATTCTCCCCTCACTCGTGAACAAGACCCCAAGATACGTAAACTCCTCCACTTGGGGCAGGAGCCTATCCCCAACCCAGAGAGGACAATCCACCTTTTTCTGGCTGAGGACCATGGACTCGGACTTGGAGGTGCTGATTCTCATCCCAGCCGCTTCACACTCAGAGGCAAACCGTCCCAGCAGGAGCTGTAGGTCATTGCTGGATGAAGCCAACAGGACAACATCATCTGCAAACAACAGAGATCCTGTAGTTACCAAGCGTGACACCCTCCATTCCCTGGCTGCGCCTAGAAATGCTGTCCATAAAAAATATGAACAGGATCGGTGACAAAGGGCAGCCCTGGCGGAGTCCAACTCTCACTGGAAATGACTCCGACTGAGTGATGGCAATACGAACCAAACTCTCACAACGGTCGTACAGAGACCGGATAGCTCGTAACAACAAGCCCGATACCCCATACTCCCGAAGCACCCCCCACAAAAAACCACGAGGGACGCGGTCAAATGCCTTCTCCAAGTCCACAAAACACATGTAAACTGGTTGGGCAAACTCCCACGAACCCTCGAGAATTCTCGAGAGGGTAAAGAGCTGGTCCGATGTGCCATGGCCAGGACGAAAACCACATTGCTCCTCCTGAATCCGAGGTTCGACCAACGGCCAGACTCTCCTTTCCAGTACCTTGGCATAGACCTTCCCAGGGAGGCTGAGGAGTGTGATCCCTCTAAAGTTGGAGCCAGTCCCCTTTTTTGAAGAGAGGAACCACCACCCCGGTTTGCCATGCCAAAGGCACTGCCCCCAACCTCCACGCAATGTTGCAGAGGCGTGTCAACCATGACAGCCCAACAACATTCAGGGCCTTGAGGTACTCAGGGCGAATCTCGTCTACCCCCGGGGCCCAGCCACCAAGGAGATTTTTAACCACCTTGGCGACCTCAGGCCCTGTGATAGGCGAGTCATCCCCTTCATCCCCAAACCCTGCTTCCTCTGTAGAAGGCGTGTCAGTGGGATTGAGGAGATCCTCGAAGTATTCCTTCCACCGCCCGACAATATCCCCAGTCGAAGTCAACAGTGCCCCATCCGAACCATACACAGTGTGGACAGGGAGCTACTTCCCCTCCTGAGCCGCCGGACAGTTTGCCAGAATCTCTTCAAAGCCGACCGAAAGTCTTGTTCCATGGCCTCACCGAACTCCTCCCATACCCGGGTTTTTGCTTCAGCAACCACCCAAGCTGCACTCCGCTTGGACTGCCGATACACTTCAGCTGCTTTGGGAGTCCCACAAGCCAACCAAGCTTGATAGGACTCCTTCTTCAGCTTGATGGCCCCCCTCACCACTGGCGTCCACCACTTGGTTCGGGGGTTGCCACCATGAGATGCACCGACCAACTTGCGGCCGCAGCTCTGGGCCACCGCTTCAACAACAGAGGTGGAGAACATGGCCCATTCAGACTGCATGTCTCCAGACTCCCTTGGAATGTGGTTGAAGTTCTTCCAGAGGTGGGAGTTGAAGACCTCCTGGACAGGGGCCTCAGCCAGACATTCTCAGCACACCCTCACTATACGTTTGGGTCTACCAGGTCTGAATGGCTTCTTCCCCTGCCATCGGATCCAACTCACCACCAGGTGGCGATCAGTTGACAGCTCTGCACCTCTCTTTACCCGGGTGTCCAAGACATACGGTCGCAGGTCTGATGACATGATAACGAAATCGATCATTGACCTGCGACCTAGGGTGTCCTGGTGCCAGGTGCACATATGGACACCCTTATGCTTGAACATGGTGTTTGTTATGGACATACTGTGGTTAGCACAGAAGTCCAATAACTGAACACTACTCGGGTTCAGATCGGGCAGGCCGTTCCTCCCAATCACCCCCCTCCAGGTTTCACTGTCGTTGCCCACGTGCGCATTGAAGTCTCCCAGTAAGACAATGGAGTCTCCAAGAGGAGCACCCTCCAGCACCCCAGTCACAGACTCCAAAAAGGGTGGGTACTCTGAAACATCATTTGGTGCATAGGCACAAATGATGGTCAGGACCAGTTTTCCAACCCGAGGGCGCAGGGAAGCAACCCTTTCGTCCACCGGGGAAAACTCCAATACAGAGGCAGCAAGGTGGGGGGATACAAGAATACCCACCCCTGCTCGTCGCCTCTCGCCCGGGGCAACTCCAGAAAAGGCCAAGCTCCAGCACCTCTCGAGGAGACTGGTTCAGGAACCGGAGCTGTGTGTCGAGGTGAGGCCGACTGTATCTAGCCAGTATCGCTCAACCTCGTACACCAGCTCAGGCTCCTTCCCCACCAGAGAGGTGACATTCCACGTACCAAAAGCCAGTTTAGAAAGCTTGGGATCAGTCCGCCAAGGTCTCCACCTTTGACCGCCACCTAATCCACATAGCACCGGACCCCCATGATCCCTCCTGCAGGTGGTGAGCCCACTGGAGGGCGGACCCATGTAACTCCTTCGGGCTGAGCCCGGCCGGGTCCCACGGGTGGAAACCCGGCCACCAGACACTAGCCTTCGAGCCCCTCCCCCAGGCCTGGCTCCAGGGTGGGGCCCCGGTAACCCCATACCGGGCGGGGTACACTGAATCCTTGATATACAATTTATCATGAGAGTCTGTTGGATCGTTCTTAGTCTGGCCCTTCACCCAGGACCAGTTTGTCTTGGGTGACCCTATCAGAGGCATATTGCCCCGGACAACATAGCTCCTGGGATCACTGGGGCATGCAAACCCCCACCACCACCACCACCACGATAAGGTGACGATCCATGAGGGGGTCTTAACAACTAAATATGGCCTTAGATCTGCTGCTGTAAAAAAAACAATGGCATTTGTTATTGCTTTGGCTCAATCTGAAAAGCCCCGGAGAGGCTGTCTAAATGCTGCTGGAAGCTGCGCTTGTACCGCACCAGTTTTTTGGGGGGGGGTTTGTTTTTTTTGTGCTGCACATTCGCGTGGTGCCATTTCAAATTGGTTAACAAGGTAAACATTGTGGCAAAAGCATATCCAATGCTGTTTTTGTCTTATTCACTTGCCTTGGTCCGTCTTCAGGCTCTGGCTTCTCTGTACAGGGCTGAACTGTTTGTTTACATATCCAGCGCAAGGCACTACATATCCGTTACCCAACATGGTCCGTGTGGAACCTCGGTACACCTCTGCACTGAACCGAAGGTTCCGTACCAAAAAATTCAAATATGAATATAAACACCGTTACACACCTAATATAGACAGGTGTGTGCCTTTCCAAATCATCTCCAGTCGACTGAATTTACCACAGGTGGACTCCAATTAAGCTGTAGAAACCTCTCAAGGATGATCAGTGGAAAAAGGATGCACCTGAGCTCAGTTTTGAGCTTCATGGAAAAGGCTGTGAATACTTATGTATATGTGATTTCTTTGGTTTTTTATTTTTAATAAATTTGCGAAAATCTAAAAAAAAAAAATAAACCTTTTTACATTGTCATTATGGGGTACTGTGTGTAGAATTTTGAGGGGATAAAATGAATTTAATCCATTTTGGAATAAGGCTGTAACAAGACAAAATGTGGAAAAAATGAAGCGCTGTGAATACTTTGCGGATGCACTGTAGACGCGTTCAGGGCAGGACTAATATCCATCATAGAAACTTTGGTGGAAAGAGGACAAATTTTTTTTTTGTAACTTTGATTTTTATTCATTTTTCATCATACATATTACATTCAGATCACAGTCTCTATATTAAAAAAAAAAAAAGGAGCTAGAGGAAGAAAAAAAAAGGGAAGGGGGGGGGGCAAATGTTGGAGCATCAAGTTTTTAGTTTCCATCTCTTAATTCTTCTGGTTTTTCAGTGTCTTTGGTTATTCTTTCAATTTCTGTCTCGTTGTTGCACTTTCTAGTGTGTCCATTTCCACCATTTTTTTTCATATTGTCCTTCTTGCATTCTTTGTCGATATGTTAGTTTTTCCATTAAACGTATATCCTCAACAATGTCAGTCCATTGCTCTTGGTCAGGAAGAACTTCTGATCGCCATTTTCTTGTGATTGTTTTTTTACATGCAATCAGCAATATTTTAACTAGATATCTGTCCTCAGCCTGTATTACATTGTCTCTTTTAAGATCACATAAATACATCAGGTTACAGTTCATTGGTATATTATATCCTAATATCCTCTGTATTGTCACATGTATAGATTTCCAGAATGATGAGATTTTGCAGCATTTCCAAAACATATGTGAGTGGTCTGCATTTTGAGCCCCACAGCCCCTCCAGCATATAGATTGGGTATTTGTATATTTTCTTTGAATCTGTGGTGTAATGAAATAGCGAATCAGGTTTTTCCATCCAAATTCCCTCCATGTCCTTGAACTTGTTGATGTGTGTTGTGTTTTCCATATTTTGTGCCAGTTTTCTTCTGTTATGTTTAAATTTAGCTCTTTCTCCCATTTCTCCTTTATGTAGTTACTTGAATGTTTGTTTGCCGTAAGTTTCTGATATAGCTTTGAAATAATTCTTATTTTATTTCCTGCATACGAGCTTAAAAGGAATTGTATAATCTCGTTCACATCTGTGTGGAGGTTATGCCTAATCTTCCTCATATAATAATCTCTCATCTGCAGATATCTAAAGAATTCAGATTTTTCTAGTTTAAATTTTCTTCTCATGTTTACAAAACTCCCAAAATCTTTTTTTCCGATATTGCCCCATGCTGTGATTCCCTTGTTCACCAGATTTTTGTATCCCCTATCTTGCTTTGCCGGTTCAAAATGACTGTCAAATGCTACCCATTTCAATAGTTTTATGTCCTCCTTTATATTATACTTTTGTACTATTTTATACCACAGTTCCAAAGTAAATTTAGTGATTGGGTCTATTTGTTTGATTTGCTTATATGCATCCTTATCTCCTATTATGCTTTGTACTGGGAGTCCCTCAATTTCCTTTTCCATTTCTTTCCATTTTTCCTCATATCCTCCGTCGCACCAACATATGATATATCTTATTTGTGCTGAGTAGTAATATTCCTTTAGACCCGGTAGACCCATGCCTCCTTTCTCTTTTGGTAATTGGAGAGTTTTATATTTCACTCTTGGCTTTTTACCTCCCCAAACAAATCTCGATATCATCCTGTCCCACTTTGAGAACTGGGCACCAGGAATCTCTGTTGGTCGAGCCTGGAAGAGGTAAAGCAGTCTAGGTTGTATGCTGATTTTGACTGTCTTAATTTTTGAATTCAGATCCATATTTAAGATTGACCATCTATCAATATCTTTTTTTATTTCTTGTTCTAACCTATCATAGTTTGCTTTATAGATTTTGCTTAAATCTTTAGGTATGTTCACTCCAAGGTATTTTATTTCTTTTTGTTTCCAGTTTAGTTTGATCTTATCAGTTATCTGGTTTAAAGGGTTATAGTGGAATGTCAGTATTTGTGTTTTTGTTATGTTTATCTTGTATCCTGATAATTTTCCAAAATTTTCTATCAAGTCCATCATTTCCATTATTGATTCATCTGGTTGTTCAAGGTAAACTATAATATCGTCTGCAAATAGCCCAATTTTGTGTTCCGCTCCCTTTATTGTTGCACCTTTTAATTTCTTATTTTGTCGCATCGCTTGAGCCAGTGGCTCTATGAACAGAGCAAACAAGGTGGGCGATAGGCAGCATCCCTGCCTAGTTGATCTTTGTATATTTACTTTGTCTGTTAAGCTACCGTTTATCTTGATTCTTGCCACAGGTTTTTGATACAGTGTCTTTATGCATTGCACTGATTTTTCGTTAAATCCAAAGCGTTCCAGCACATTATATAGGAACATCCAATTAACCCTGTCAAATGCTTTTTCTGCGTCTAAACTCATTTTTACTGCGCTTTTCTTTTCTTTATGTATTTGATTACGTGTAGTGTTCTCCTGATATTGTCATGTGTTTGGCGTCCCTCTATGAAACCAGGTTGATCATCCTCTATCAATTCCGTCAAGAATGTCTTTATTCGTTTACAGATAATTGTTGTATATATTTTATAATCCACATTTAATAAAGAGATTGGCCTATAGTTTCCGCATTGTTCCCCATCTTTCCCTGGCTTTAAAATAACTGAAATAATGGCTTCGTTCCATGATGGAGGTATTTTGTTGTTGTTTAATGTCCAATTAAATGACTTTAGGAGCTGTGGCGTGAGTTCTTCTATAAACAGTTTATAAAATTCAGATGGGTATCCATCACTACCTGGTGATTTACCGTTTTTAAGTGACTTAATCACATCTTTAATCTCTTGTGTTGTTATTTCTGCTGTTAGCTTTTCATTTTGTTGGTTTCCTATTGATGGCAAGTCCAATGTGCATAGAAATTTTTTAATATCCTTAACATTTGTCTCTTCAGGTTGCAAGTATAGTTCTTGATAGAATTTATGGAATATTTCTTCGATGTTTTCTGGGGTAACTGTGGTTTTATTTGTGATGGGGTCCTTAATCTTATATACATTATTCACTGTTTGTTGTTTTCTTAACCGTTTTGCCAGCAGTTTTGTGGCCTTTGGCCCCGTTTCATAATATTTTTGTTTTAAATATCTATTTTTCCTTTCAATTTCATCTATTTGTATTTCTTTTATCTTTATTTTTTCTTCCTTAATTTCTTGATATATTTTTGGGTCATTTGTGCTTTGATGTTTACGTTCTAATTCCCTCAGTCTCTCACATCTTTGTTCATATGATTCCAGTTTAGACTTTTTTGCTTTTCCTGATTCAACAATTAATTTACCTCTTAACACGGCTTTTAGTGCGTCCCATAGTATTGTTGGGTCCACTTCTCCATTATCATTCTCCTCGATATACTCATTTATGTTTACCTTTATTCTTTCTTTCATTTTCTCATCATTTAATAGTCCTACATTAAGTTTCCATGTTGTTTGTTGTTTTCTATTGTTTAAATATATTTCCATGTATATAGGATTATGATCTGATATTTCTGCCCCTCCAATCCGACAATTTCTCACCCTGTGTCTGTCACCTTCATTTATAAGGAAGTAATCTATTCTAGAGTGTACTTTATGGACTGCTGAATAATGTGTATAGTCTTTTTCGAGTGGGTGCAGGTCCCTCCATATGTCTGCCATACCCATTTCTGCCAGTGAGGTTCTTATGAATTTTGTTACATGTTTTTTTGTCTTCTTAACACTTGTGTCAACTTCATGATCCATGACAGCATTTAAGTCTCCTCCACAAATTAGGACTCCTTCACTGTGTGTTGCTATGAGATCAAACAGATGTTGAAAAAAACACTTGTCACTTTCTGGTGGGGCATAGATGTTCATTAATGTGATCTGCATACCATCTATTCTTCCCTTTATTATTACATATCTGCCTTCTTTATCCTGGATTTCTTGTTCACATTGAAATTGTATTTTATTTGAAATTAGTATCATAACCCCCCTTTTAGTTCCTCCCTTAAATGAACTGTAGTAGGAGTTCTTATAGCCAAATCTCTTTAGTTTCTCATGTTCTGTCTTCTTCAAATGTGTCTCTTGTATAAATATAATTTCGGCTTTTTCCTTCTTGAATTTTCTTATTATTCTTTCCCTTTTAACAGGTGAGTTCAGACCATTCACGTTTAATGTCATTATCTTAAGATTTTTAACCATATTCATGTTTTTCCATTTTTTTAACTTGTGCTCCTAACCCCTTTAACAACAAAACTAACACATATTTGTACAAAAACACATTAACGAATCTCGAACTCCGTACTTTGGGTCTTTCTTCTGCCCACTGGTCCCTGTTGGTGGGTGGGGGGATTGTCCTCACCGAGTGAGGGGCCCTCCCTAGACCTGTATTTACTATCCAAGTAATAGTCATTAGTCTAGAAATGTCCAACAAAAATCACTTAAACCTCTCCTAGCCGTTTGTTTCTCTTTTACCTTGTCTTCTTGGCCTTCATTTCTTCTGTGTCCTTCTTAATCTTTGTTATAATCTAGGCTTTCCGTTGAAAGCCTTGCAGTTTTTCTTGGGCCCGGTGCGCCACGTCCGTCTCCTGCCTTCTGCCGCTCACTCGCCTCCACTCCGGCTGTCGCGATGCGTTCCGGGCCGCCGCTGCTCCAGCCACTTCCTCCGGTACGCTCACCACAAAGCCTCGCTCCGTCATGTCCCGCGCTGCCTCTCTGGCCGTGCTGTAGGTTTTCACGCCGTCCTCCCAATGAATTCTCATCTTCGTTAGCGGCGTTTGGAATCTAATTTCTTTCTCTTTCAGCGTTTTTTTAATGTTGGCATATTTCTTTCGCTGCTGCACAATTTCTGTCGGGTAGTCATGGTCAAAGAATATCTGTTTGTCGCCGACTCGTATCTTTTTTTTCCACGCTTGTCAGGATTCTTTCCTTTACGTCGTATTTTAGAAAGTTTACCACAACTGACCTGGGTGTAGAGTTTGGATTCGGGTTCTGTGCCCTCGTTGGATCTGCAGGTCCGTTTCATCGGGCAGCTCAAGCTCTTTTTTTAAGAATTGATCCATGAATTTTGTCATCGAGTTGCCTTCAATGCCCTCCGGAATCCCGAAGATGCGTATATTGCTCCGTCTGGACCTGCTCTCCAGGTCAGTTATTTTTTCCTGCATCGTCTGTGTTTGTGCCATCAGGGTCTGCAGCTGCTCGCTTGCCTCGGTCCTCCAGTCTTCCAACTCTGATATTCGAGCCTGTGCTTCTGTCAAACACGCCCGTTGAGTGCGCAGTTCCTCCATGTTTTCAGCTAACTTGCGTTCCATTTCTTTTCGGAGGCCCATAATTTCCTCCTTCATCTCTTTTTTCAGATCTTCCTTAAGAGCCATTAAATCCTGTTGGAGTTGTCGCTTGAAGTCTTTTATGTCTTTACTTATATTGGCGATGCCAGTGTTCATAATATCGAGTTTGGCGTCCTCCATTTTCTCTGCTGTAGTCACCTCGTTTTTTTGGGCCTCGTGTTCAGCAATTTCTCCTGCGTTGTTGAAGAGGGATTCTTTAGTTTTACCCTGCTTTTGTCCGTGTGCCCAGCTTCTTCGTGTTTCATCCCTTGGTTTATTGTTCCATTTATGTTGAGTTGGCCATTTATCGAAGATTTTAAATCTGACTAGGGAGAGCTCTCTGTTTAAGCGTTATGTCTCTCCGCCATCTTCCCGGAAGTCCCCGAAAGAGGACAATTTTTGCTTGAGTTACAGCTGTCTGATATTGTAAGGGGTGGAGTCAAACTTCGTCATGGTGCCATGGCCACACCTTTGAGCTTTTACATGACACACAAGCAACCTTTAATGGCCCATTCCTATAGATGCTGCCATGCAAAAATGAGATCAATCGGCGTAGGCCCCAAGGAGGAGTTTGTTCAAATGCGAGGGGTGGTTTGGGGCAAAATTTGAGGATGGGCAGATTTGAGGCAAGATGGCGGACTTCCTGTTGGCCGTGGGTAAGGGCCTCAGTTATGTTTTTGCATGTCTTGAGGTGATGCACACCTCACCGAATTTCATGTCTGTGTGACAAACTTTATCGTCGCCCGTCTCCATTGACCTTGTACGTTTGGCCCCGCCCACAAAAATTGGGGATTGAGGGGGCACACATTTTTTCGAGTTTATTGAATTTTTCACCAGGTATGAGGTGTGTGTCAAAAAAAAAAAAAAATCACGTTTTGATTAACGTTTAGTGGGTCAAAAATGCGATATTTTAGGCGGAAGAATACTAATAAGAAGAAACGGCGTGACCTGAAAAGGGTTAAGTGGAAGAAGATGGATGGATGGATGGATGGAGCGGATACAGTAGGGCTCTCACCCACTGACTTTGTCATTGACTTGGACCCTAGTAGTAAACACAGCAAATACAATAGGGTTCTCGTGTCAGTGGCTCGGGCCCTAATAAATTCAGGAATGATGCTCCACAAGCGCGCACATGAACAGCGCGCGTAACAGTCATGACTGTGTCGGAGTTCGGAAGCACCCCGTCCACGTGACCATTAGCCAGCAGACAGTGTCTCTTAAGCGTCACTGTCCAAGAGAAGCATGAGCTTATTAAAGTACTTCAAACATGGGGAAAAAAAGCAGAAGAGGTATGTAAGCAGTGGAGATATTTATTGTGGTTTTAACCCACTGGTAAAGGGAACGGTAATGAGGAGTTGCTTAGCAAACAGGTGCAGTTAGGCTTCATATGCAGGGAAAGGCAAGAGTGACTTCAGTTGCTGAGGATTTACTTGACCAGCCACGACAATCCGTCCATTCATCCATCTTCTACCGCTTTTCCAGAATCTGGATCGCGGAGGCAGCAGTTCAAGCAGAGAAGCCCAGACTTCCTTCTCCCCACCCACCTGCTCCAGCTCTTCAGAGAGGATTCCAAGGTGTTCCCAGACCAGCTGGGAGACATAGTCTCTCCAGCGAGTCCTGGGTCTTTCCCAGGGTCTCCTGCCAGTGGGACGTGCCTGAAGCACCTCAAGTGGGAGACGTCTAGGAGGCGTCCTGATCAGATGCCCATACCACCTCAGCTGGCTCCTTTCAATGTGGAGGAGCAGTGGTTGTACTGTGAGCCTCTCCTGGATGACTGAGCTCCTCACCCTATCTCTAAGGGTGAGTCAAGCAATCCTATGAAGAAAGCTCATTTCAGCTGCTTGTATCCACCATCTCATTCTTTCGGTCATTACTCAAAGCTCATGACCATAGATGAGGATAAAAACGTAGATTGACTGGTAAATCGACAGCTTTGCCTTAGAGCTTAGCTCCCTCTTCACCACAACAGACCAGTACAACGTCTGCATCACTGCAGATGCTGCTGTGATCCGTCTGTCAAATCTGTCGCTCCATTCTCCCCCACTCGTGAATAAGACCCCAAGATACTTAAACTCCTCCACCTGGGGCAAGAGCTTGTCCCCAACCCGGAGAGGACAATCCATCTTTTTCCGGCTGAGGACCATGGACTCGGACTGGGAGGTACTGATTCTCATCCCAGCCGCTTCACACTCAGCAGAAAACCGCCCCAGTAAGACCTGTAGGTCATTGCTGGATGAAGCCAGCAGGACAACATCATCTCCAGACAACAGAGATGAGATCCTGTGGTCACCAAGCATGACACCCTCCATTCCCTGGTTGCGTCTAGAAATCCTGTCCATAAAAATTATGAACAGGATCAGTGACAAAAGACAGCCCTGACGGAGTCCAGCTCTGACTGGGAATGAGTCCGACCGAGTGTTGGCAATATGAACCAAACTCTCACAATGGTCGTACAGAGACCGAATAGCTCATAACAAGCCCGATACCCCATACTCCCAAAGCACCCCCCCCACACACACAAAAAAACACGAGGGACGCGGTCAAATGCCTTCTCCAAGTCCACAAAACACATGTAAACTGGTTGGGCAAACTCCCACAAATCCTCGATGATTCTCGAGAGGGTAAAGAGCTGGTCCGATGTGCCACGACCAAAACGAAAACCTTATTGCTTCTCCTGAATCTGAGATTCAACCAACGGCCAGACTCTCCTCTCCAGTACCTTGGCATAGACCTTCCCAGGGAGGCTGAGTAGTGTGCTCAACCTAAAGTTGGAGCACACCCTCCGGTCCCTTTTCTTGAAGAGTGGAACCACGACCCCGGTTTGCCATGCCAAAGGCACTGCCCCTGACCTCCATGCAATGTTGCAGAGGCGTGTCAACCATTACAGCCCTACAACATTCAGGGCCTTGAGGTACTCAGGGCGAATCTCGTCCACCCCGGGGCCCGACCACCAAAGAGATTTTTAACCACTTTGGCGACCTCAGCCCATGTGATGGGCGAGTCGTCCCCCTTGTCCACAAGCCCTGCTTCCTCTGTAGAAGGCGTGTCAGTGGGATTGAGGAGATCCTTGAAGTATTCTACCGCCCGACCATATCCCCAGTCGAAGTCAGCAGTGCCCCATCCGCACCATACATGGTGTTTGACAGGGAGAGGGAGCTGCTTCCCCCTCCTGAGCCACCAGACAGTTTGCCAGAATCTCTTCGAGGCGGACCAAAAGTCTTGTTCCATGGCCTCACCAAACTCCTCCCACACCCAAGTTTTTGCTTCAGCAACCACCCGAGCTGCACTCCACTTGGCCTGCCGATACACCTCAGCTGCTTCGGGAGTCCTACAAGCCAGCCAAGCTCAATTAACCTTTTGCCAGTGACGTCCCGTGTCACGTGATTTTTGTTGATACCGCCACATTGGACAGCAACTCGGGTGCTGTGTGAGTGCGTTTCAGCATGGTGTCCGCTCAGTCAGATGTGCCGGCTTTGTCCGATGTAGCGCAACTACTAGATAAAAAACATTGTGACAGGTACACGGAAAAGATCAGTGTTATCGGCGTGGACCCTTACAACTTGTCGCTTGAAAAATTCACCAGTTTCATAGATTTTTGCCCCAAACCTGACGTACACTATATGGACATCTACAACTACCTGGTCAACACACCGTCTAGGTACACTGGAGAGTCTCTGAAAGCCTACAAAAGTTTGGACGCTTATAGTTATTTTGTTGCTGGGCTTGTGAGAAATGTGCTGATATCCCCAGTCATCACTTCAACGGTCAGCTATGTCGTGAAGGCCCTACTGTATAGATTTGTCATGTTATATAGAATCTATTAAGTGATAAATTATTAAAATTTTATAAAATATTCAATTATTATTATTATTATTATTAGCAGCAGCATATATAATATCTCAATTAAATTAATTAAAAATAATTAAATATTTTTATAGATCTATATATTCTGTAAAAGGATTTATAAATATTTGTTGTATCAATAGAATACTGGATAAACAACTCCCAACACTATTAGATATATTACAAATTTTATTGTCCAGTCTATACAAGAAAGACTTATATCCAGATAAAAAGTCATCATACCCACATATTAATTTTTTTTTTTGTATTTAAGTTTTTGTAAAGGGTATACAGGTCATTACAGCATTGCATTGTTTACATTTTCATCACATGTTCCCTTATTTTTTGCTATTTGACAACATTGGAAGAATAATTCTTACAACACCCCCCCCCTTTTTTTTTAAAGTGAAAGAAGAAGTGAAATTAAAGAGAATAAAAAACAAACAAACAAAACAAAAGAGCAAAAACAAACAAACAGAAAAATAAGAAATAAACAATTAAAAGCAAAAGAGCCTCTGAGTAGCGTTGGAACAAAGAGCGGAGCCATTATTGAAATGGTATTTGTCAAAGATTAGATCTAATGGAAGACACATATGCGATCCAGGGTTGCCAAAAGTTCATGAACCCATCCATGTCTTGTCTCAGTGCGAATGTCAGCTTTTCCATCGAGTAAATGTCTTGGATCACATTAATCCAACCTTCAGGTGTAGGACAGTCCTTCAACATCCATTTTTTAGTTAGGGCTTTTTTACTTGCCAATATTAAAACATTGAATAGGTATTTTTCTCCTCGTCTTTCCAGTGAGTCCAGTAGTAAACCCAAATACAAAGTTACAAAAGAAAAGGGAACTGTTATTTTGAATATTTTCCCCAATATTGTCTGTACATTGGTCCAATATTGGTGGATAACTGGGCATGACCAAAACACATGAAAATTATTTGCAGTCTCTTCACCACACAAGCGCCAACAATTCAACCCCTTACGAGTAAATTTGTTTTGTGCAGGTGTTCTGAAAAATCTTACCAAATTTTTCCATCCAAATTCTCTCCACTGCAGGGATGAGGTACTTTTCCATTGCTGTTTGTTTAGCTTTTCCCATATTTCCAGTTGTAAATTGATATTCCCCTCTTTTTCCCATCTCTCTTTTATATATGATGTGTTGTCTCCTTTTAAGTCTTGAAGACCTTGGTATATTTTAGAAATGTATCTGATCCCTGGGATCCCTTTATATGTCATTAAGAAGACCTTCAGAACACCTGACTGGGCCCTTTCCAAATCCTCCTTTTTAAGTATATTGTTTATGTGGTGTCTAAGCTGAAAGAACCTGTAAAGGTCTTGATTTACTAGGCCTTGTTTTTTCAAATCTTCAAAACTTCTTAAAAATTGACCTTTAAAAAAATCGTAATATTTTATCAATCCGTTCTCTTTCCACTTTTTAAATCTAGTGTCTGTTTTATTAGGAGTAAAGTCTTGATCATAGGCAATCCATTGCAGAAGTCGATAGGGCTCTTTAGTTTGATTCTCTCTGACTATCTTAAACCAAATTTTTAGCGGGGTCTCTATCCACGGGTTAGTGTTATTCAAAAGTTTAGGCAAGGTATTGTTCCCTATTATCGCCTGTAGGGGGGTGTCACTTGTTATTTGGCATTCGATCTCCTTCCATTGTGCAGTGTAGACTGGGTTACATATCTCCATTAAAGTTTTAATTTGTGCGGCTTTAAAATAGTCCCTGACATTTGGCAGCGCAAGCCCACCTTTGTCTTTGTTTAGCTGTAAGGTTCTATATCTGATTCTAGGTCTCTTGCCCTGCCATATGAATCTTGAGATCCTTCTGTCCAGCTCCTGCCATGTTTTTTGGGGAGGTTCTACCGGTATTGTTTGGAAAAGGTATAGAAGATGTTGAAGTATATTCATTTTGACTGCTTCAATTCTTTGTGCTGTACCCAAGAATGGTATCATATTCCATCTTGCTAGGTCAGATTTTATTTTTGTCACCAGTGGATCATAGTTTAGTGTTATAATTTTGTTGAGTTGTTTCGGGATATTGACCCCCAGATATTTCATAGATTCCATCTCCCAGTTAGTTTTGAGTTTGCTTAGTGAATAATGATTTGGGTCATAGTTGAATGTTAAAACTTGGGTTTTGTGCATGTTTAATTTGTACCCTGACAAATCTCCATACTCTGAAAAAACTGAGATTAGTTCTGGTAAAGAGGTGTCCGGCTGCCCTAGGTATATTAAAATGTCATCAGCAAAGAGTGCTATTTTATGTTCCTTCTGACCAAGTGTAATACCTTGAATTTTTTGATTCTGTCTTATCCATTGGCTCAGAGGTTCTATGAAGATTGCAAGGAGCAGTGGAGACAGGGGGCAGCCCTGACAACATCCTCTTTCCAGCTCAAAAGATGATGATAAATTACCGTTAATCCTTATTTTAGCTGTTGGTTTTTTTATATAGTGCCTGGATAGTTCTAATGAAGTTGTTATGAAAATTGAAACTGGATAAGATTCTATATAGGAAAGACCAGTCAACCGAATCGAATGCTTTTTCCGCATCTAATCCCAATATGACTGCATTTAAGTTATATTTTTTTATATGATGAATTATGTGTAAAGAGCGTCTAATGTTGTCTTGTGTCTGTCTTTGTCTTATAAAACCTGTTTGGTCTAAGTGAATTAAGTCTGTCAGTATATTTTCTAACCTTTTGGCAAGGATAGTTGTAAAAAGCTTATAGTCCTGATTTAATACACTGATTGGTCTGTAGTTGGAGCATTCTAGTTTATCCTTTTCAGGTTTAGGTATAACTGCAATGACCCCTTCTTTCCAGGAGGGGGGGATTTCCCCTGTGTGGAGGACATAGTTAAATGTTTTCAGGAGGAGAGGAGATAGTTGCTGTTTAAAGGTTTTGTACCACTCTGCTGTATAACCATCTGCTCCTGGGGATTTGTTAGCTTTAAGTTTCATAATTGCTTTATCCAATTCTTTAGGTTGTATTTCTGACAGTAGTGTTTTATTTTGTGACTCCGTAAGTTGGGGAAGGTTTAATGTGTTTAGGAATGCCTCGGATGCGTTTTTATGATTTTTGAGGGAGTATAAGTTCTTATAGTAGTTCTCGAAGTTTTTAAGAATATCCTGAATTCTGAATTTTATTTCCTTTGATACTGGATCTCTGATTTTGTAGATTGCTCTTTCTGTTTGTTGTTTCCTCAATTTATAGGCTAGTAATTTTGCCGATTTACTGCCTGCTTCATAGTATTTTTGTTTCAGAAATGTAAGCTTCTTCTGGATTTCTATTGTGTAGATCTCATTTATTTGATTTTTAATTTCCTTAATCTTGAGCGAGTCATTAGAATGAGTGTTGCCTTTGTGTTCATTTTCTAGGTTCTTCAGTTCTGACTCTAATGTGGTTAGTTTTTCTTGTCTCAGTTTCTTTTGGGTTGCCAGTTTTGCAACAATCTTTACCCTTATTACAGCTTTGCATGCATCCCACAGTATTAAAGGAGATACTTCTCCATTATCGTTTTCTTCCAAATATCTGAGAATATCTGATTCCAATTCATCTTTCAGTGGTCCTTTCAGCACATTTGAATTTAACCTCCAAGAAAATGTATTATTTGTGTATTTTTGGATACTTAAGTCCATATAGATCGGACTGTGGTCAGAGAGATCCATCAGTCCTATTTTACATGTTTTTACTCTTCCAATGTCTCTATTAAACATAAAAAAATAGTCAATCCTTGAATAAGATGAATGTGGCGTTGAGTAAAATGTATAATCTTTTACACTGGGGTTGAGTTCCCTCCACACATCACAGATTCCCATTTCTTTTAGTAGCATCCGAGTTTTCCTGCTTTGAGTGTTATTTTGATGTGGAGAATTACCTGATGCATCCCAGTATGGATTCAGTCTTAGATTGAAGTCTCCACCACGTATCACTAAACCTTGGGCTTTAGTTATCATTAGGTCAAATACATTTTTATAAAATTTCCAGTTAGCCCCTGGGGGTGCATATACATTCAGCAGGGTGATATCTTCTCCCTCTAGCCGCCCAGTTTCCAAACTGTATTTCCCTTCTTTATCTTTGTGTTCTGATTTTTTTTCAAATGTAATTTTGGTTGATATCAATGTCGCTACTCCCCTCCTCCTCCCTGACTTATATGAAGATGAAGAGATCATTTTAAACCCTTGTCTACTGAGTTTAGTGTGCTCCACGTCTGTTAGGTGGGTTTCTTGTAAAAATATTATTCCTGCTTTGTCTTTTTTCATTTTGCCTAGAATCTTGGATCTTTTAACTGGATTCAGGATTCCTTTTACATATATGAGATTATTTTGGTTACACCCTGTTTCTCCATTGTGTTGTCTTATTTAGTATAACAGTGTGGTGGCCCTCTTTTGTGCTACTCAGAAACTGAAAGAACATTAAGAACATAAAAAACATTAAGAACATAGTGTATAAAACTTTAAAACAAAAAACTGACAAAAGAACTTCCTGAGCTGAGGTCTTTTTAGAGACCTTGGAAGAGCCTTGATGGAGTGTAGGCTCTGAGGGAAATTCCTCAAACTCTGTTACATGTTGAGGGCCCTCTCTTACCCCTGTAAGTTGTCCCATGTTTTTAACGTGAATTTCAGAACCCAATCCGAACTTGTAATGATTTTATTTTTTTTTTTTATGCCTATACCCTGTGAAATTGTGTGCACCCTCCCACCCCCATCACAGCGGACATTCACGCTAAAACAGTATTTGTTAGTGTGGGGAGAACATGTGGATCATTGTCACATTTCTATTTTAACAAGTTTTTTTTTTTTTTTTAATTAAAAAGACTTATTTGTTTCTAATATTATGACTGTTCCATGAAATGTTTTACCACATGCTGAATATGCATTTCCTTTAATGTTTGTTACCTTGTATGAGGGGGGTTGGATGTGCAGATTGACTAAAAAATTTTAAAAAAAAGGTCGCTATTCCAACCTGAAAACGGCCAGTTTATCCGTGACGCTCTGGCGGTGGGTTTCCCGCTGCTGGCCCGTGGATTTTGAAGGTCTCTGTGTGGTCCACGTTTGAGCCTTGATCCTATTGCTCGGGTCTGCTGCGGGTTTAAACACCGTTACTGGGAGCCCTCTTCTTGCCATGTCAATTGTTGCTTCTTCCGCCGAATTATAGAGACATGTCTCCTCACTGTAGAAGACCCTTAACTTCGCAGGAAATGGCGCCTGAAAGCGCAGTTTCTTCTCTCGTAGCACCTTTTTGGTGTCATTGTATTCCCGGCGCTTTTTAAGGACCTCCGGGACGTAATCGTGTTCCATGAAGACTTTTCTCTCTTGGTGCATAAATCCTTTTTTCTGCCAAGCCAGTCTTACAACCTCTTGTTTTATTTTGAAATTGGAAAATCTCACCAACACCGAACGTGGGGGCACTTCCGCCGCTGGCCTTGCGGCTAACGTACGATGGGCCTTTTCTATCTTCAAGTCGGTGGTTTGGGGAATATCCAATTTCTCTCTTAGTAAAAATTCCACGCAGTCTGCCATTGAGTTGAAACCATCTTCGGCTCCTTCTTTCAGACCATGAATTCTTATTTTGTCTCTTCTTTGTCTTCTTTCTTGGTCGGTTAGCTTAGCCTCTGTTGTTGACTGTCTTTTGCGTAGGTCCAGCATGGAATCTTCAAGCACTTTTATTCTTTCCTCTGCTTCCAAGATTCGGTTCTCGGCCTGGTCCACTCTGCTGTTTGTCCTTTTTAATTCGTCTCTGAATTCACGAAATTCGGCCCAAACCTCTCGGCGAAATCGTCGTAGTTCTTCAAATAGCGTTTTCAAGCTAACCTTCTTGTTAGCTACATTCAGCTCCTCGTCTTCTGAACGGAAATCTTCCGGTTCAGATTCTCCGGCCGATGCGTGTCCTGGCCTGGAGAATTTCGGTTTCTTCTGTTTTCCTTTAGACATGATGATTTTGTCTTTTGCTTTTCACTCTTCCAAAAATCTGTTAAATCTGATTTTCAAGATATTTTCTTGGATTGGGTCTGGGAGCTTCAGCGTTAAGCTGCTATCACCATGGCGTCCAGACCGGAAGTCCCCACATATTAATTTTAAGAATATTTATCCACTACAGGTACATCACTCCCAGAAGATGTCGGACCCCCCATCTTGATCATGAAGCAAGATGGTGTCATATTGTCTTCACACTTTAACACCAAATCAGTTTAATTGAAAGGTACAACAGAATCATTTACATTTATCAATGCACAACAAACTCCAGAAGACATTTCTACGAGTACACTGGCAGCAAGTGAGCGATCCAAGTTCTCTCTCTGTCTTTTTTTCCTTGCTTGTGTTTTAATGTACCGATGGAAGCTGGCGTTGTTTCTGTCTATCGTTGGAGTAGACGTGAAGGTGAAGACTGATGGTATGTAATCTGGGGAAAGAGGGTCACTGCTCTTCTCACCTGGAATATGGAGTAGGTAGAATATATGGTTTATACAGTTTGAGAAGCAATATAACGATTTATCATGTTTATATCATTCTTTTAATCCATTTAGACCTATTTAGGTGGTACATTGAAGTACAAAGTAATAAACAATGGTGGGAGGTTTAACTGTATCGGTGAATGTGAGTTATTGTAAAAATACTCCTTTTTTTGGTAAATTTAATAAATTTTTTTATTCATTGCAAAATAAACTCAGCCATATTGATCAACACATTAAATTTCAAACAGGAGCATGCATTCATGATCATTATCTTGTCATCTAGCAGTTGTCTAGTGCTAGGTCACAGATGGTAGGCCTTGGTGGTGCACACAGGGAGGGACATACCCATTTACCAGTGTTTACAATGATATAACATTACATCTATAGACACTGATACATCAGACATACCCGATATAAAATGTTGATTGCATAGCTGCGAGTAAGGCGACGGGGACCAATCTTTCCTCTTCAGCACTGCCACACACCTCCTGCGCCTGTCTTCGTCAGCTGGGAACCGGTAAAACTTCAAGTTGGATCCCTTTTTCTGGCGATTTGTACACCCAAAGGCACAGCGGTGAAACACCATAGTCTAATCCAATGCCAAAATAAAATAAAACAAAGATGTAGGTTGAAATCAGGTAAATATATCGAGATCTGGTACACCGCTGAACAGCTGCTGAATGCGCCGTCCACTCGCTTCTGCCGTCCAATATGGCGGCGTAAACAAAAGGATGTGACATCACAGCAAATGGTCAATAGGACTCCTTCTTCAGCTTAATAGCCCCCCTCACCACTGGTGTCCACCACTTGGTTCGGGGGTTGCCACTACGAGAAGCACCGACAACCTTGCGGCTGCAGCTTAGGGCAGCCACTTCAACAATGAAGGTGGAGAACATGGCCCATTCAGACTCCATGTCTCCAGACTCCCTCGGAATGTGGTTGAATTTCTTCCGGAGGTGGGAGTTAAAAGTCCTCCTGGACAGGGGCCTCAGCCAATTGTTCTCAGCACACCCTCACTATATGTTTGGGTCTACCAGGTCTGAATGGCATCCTCCCTTGCCATCGGATCCGACTCACCACCAGGTGGTGATCAGTTGACAGCGCTGCACCTCTCTTTATCCGAGTGTCCAAGACATACGGTCACAGGTCTCGTGATATAACAAAATCAATCACTGACCTGCGACCTAAGGTGTCCTGGTGCCAGGTGCACATATGGACACCCTTATGTTTGAACATGGTGTTCGTTATGGACAAACTGTGGTTAGCACATAAGTCCAATAACTGAACACCACTCGGGTTCAGATCGGGCAGGCCGTTGCTCCCAGTCATCCCCCTTCAGGTTTCACTGTCCTCGCCCATGTGCGCATTGAAGTTCCCCAGTAGGACAATGGAGTCTCCAAAAGGAGCACTTTCCAGCACCCCAGTCAGAGACTCCAAAAAGGGTGGGTACTCTGAACCATCATTTGGTGCATAGGCACAAATAATGGTTAGGACCCGTTTCCCAACCCGAAGGCGCTGGAAAGCAACCCTTTCGTCCACCGGGGAAAACTCCAATACAGAGGCAGCAAGGTGGGGGGGGATACAAGAATACCCACCCCTGCTTGTCGCCTCTCGCCCAGGGCAACTCCAGAGTAGGCCAAGCTCCAGCACCTCTCCAGGAGACTGGTTCCGGATCCAGAGCTGTGTGTTGTGGTGAGGCTGATATATCTAGCTGGTATCTCTCAACCTTATGCACCAGCTCAGGCTCCTTCCCCACCAGAGAGGTGACATTCCACATCCCAAAAGCCAGTTTAGGAAGCCTGGGACCAGACCACCAAGGTCTCCGCCTTCGATCGCCACCTGATCCACATAGCACCGGACCCCCATGGTCCCTCCTGCAGGTGGTGAGCCCACTGGAGGAGCCACAACAATATTAACTCATAATTTTTGTTCATTATTATGTACCTGGCAAGTTAAGATGACCGAAATTCACGAAGTCAGTGACTTTAATCTGTCAGCAGCTTTCAAACAAACTAAATGTGCCAAAATTTGGTTTTCAAAATAAGGGAGGTTCTTCCTGCTCTCTGGTTGGTGAGAAGAGTTCTAAAAAAACTATAAATCTATAGGAATATTATAACAGAAATAACGGAATCTTTGGTAATTTAAGTTAATTTATTTCATTAAATATAATTTTATTAATATTTTTTCTTTGAAATCAGAGTTATTGTTCTGTTCTGGCTCTGCAAAATTATGGTCAAAATACCCAGTAGACTGTACAATGATGATTTAGCAGCGGCGATGATGTGGACATGAGATGGGGTGAGACTATCTACACTGTACAAGTGAGCAATGTGCAAATTTAGCAACCAGTGTGCGAGTTCCTATTTGTAAAGCTGTGTTTGCGGAGTTTTGGGAGTTTATTGTTCAGGAGTCTGATGGCAGTGGGAAAGAAGGAGTTCTTCAGTCTGGTTGTCCTGCATTTCACACTTCTGTACCTCCGGCCTGAGGGTAGAAGTGTGAACATTCTGTGCTGGGGGTGGGTGGGGTCCTGGAGGATGGCGGCAGCTCTCCTTTGGAGTCTGCGGTGGTTGGTGCTCTGCAGAGAGGGGAGTGGAGTCCTGATGATCTTCTCCGCTGTCTTCAGCGCTCTCTGCAGGCGTTTGCGGTCCAGGGCAGTAGTGCTGCCGTAGTACGCAGTGATGCAGTTGGTCAAGATGCTCTCAATGATGCAGCTGTAGAAATTGTTGAGGAAACCTGGGGGACATGCCAAACTTCTTCAGCCTCCTCAGAAAGTACAGCCGCTGTTGAGCTCTCTTAACCAGCTCTGTAGTGTTGTGTGCCCACGTAAGGTCCTCACTGATGTGGATGCCCAGGTATTTAAAGCTGCTCACCCTCTCCACCTCAAGCTCCCAGATGAACAGTGGCCGATGGGGTCTCCTCCTTTCCTTCCTCATGTCCACTATCATCTCCTTTGTCTTGTCCGTTTTGAGAGTGAGGTTCTTATCCTCACATCATGTCACCAGGCTGGCCACCTCCCTCCTGTAGGATGCTTCATCACCACCAGTGATGCATCCTATCACTGCTGTGTCAGCTGCAAACTTTAAGATATTGTCCTTGTGGGAGGCAACAGTCATGGGTGAAGAGGCTGTAGAGGATGGGGTTGAGAACACAATCCTGTGGGGCACCTGTGTTCGTGATGATGCTGGCTGAGGTCCTGTATAAGGGGAAAAAAAAGTCCAAATTTTACCATAATCCATTTCAAATTTTGATGTAAAAGCCCTGGTAATGTTATTAAAAAAAAATAGACAAAAATTAGCTCTAAAATAATCCACAAGTTTATAATCATCATCATCATCATCATCATCATCATAGCAGTCTGTCGGGGGTGACAATGACTGTTTCATTTAGGTCTGATCAGATTCCTCCACGCAGCTCTGTCCTTCGCCTTCAGCTGCCAGGAACTCCTGACCTTGTTAACCCGGGCAACGTCCGAGCCAGTTTGAGCCGCTTTCTGACTGACCATTTCATGAAACTGCTTGAAACTGGGCATCCTGGCAGAACTAAAAACAATATCTGTCACAGGTCTGTGGTGGACCACTCCCAGTTACATGGAGTGAGACTGGACATCCTGGCAGATAAGCACATGTGTCGCAGGGTCTGTGGTGGACTTTTGCCAGTCGGTGCATCGTGACATGCACTACACAAAGAGCAGAGATAAACAAACCTATCATCTGGTCAGTCACTGCAACAGATACTGGATTCAGTTTGTCTTGGCCTGTCCTTGCCACTGATGATACCTGTATCTGACAAGAATGTGTCGCTAGTCCAGCAAAAGCTAGTGGTACTCAAATACTTTGCAAGCAGTTATAATAAAGTCTCAAATATTTAACAGGTAGGACTTATGGTACGTGTCCATTGGTCAGGATTTTTCTGAAAGGAATTGGATACCGGAACCTGTGAGGTGCGTAAAAGGGACATGTAGTGAATAGGCGGAGTCAAGCAATGCGGGAGGAAATACTTGAATAATCATTATTAACAATGAGCAGATTGATGTCTGTTTTTAATCGTGCTGGTATATTTGCGCTACAAAAGGTGACTTTGTCGTCGTCGTCGCCACCGGTTTTGGGTTCACCTAATCCTACAGACCCACACAATGCATGGTGACTTTGACCTCCTGGTTCAAGAGCTTCAGCTGGATGAGCCCATGTTCCACTGCTTTCCACGCCTCCTTTGTATGCTGTTTCTATATGATGGCAAGGACTGGTCATCTAGTATTAAGTTGTCTGAAACAGCGGTTATTAATTTCTCCTTCATGTCTTCACAACAACAGGTAACGTACAGCTCTGCTTCTCTCCCTCTCCCCCCATATCTTCTCCTCCAGCTGGCTGCTTCACTGGATTGGTCGACGGGTCCGTCCGTGGGCGGTCTTCAGCTCTCCGCTGCTACCGGACAATATGGCGTCCTTGGTCTCCATATCTTTCAAACAAACTAGCGAAAAGTGTTTCTAACACCATTTCATGCAAGAAATAGTAGGTTCAGTTTGAGTCCGTCATTATTTGACATCAAAAACCGCTGCTTTAAAAGTTCAGGACGAGAGTGCTGTCTCCCGTTCATGACTGGATGGAAAGTGGCACAACCAATCATCCCGAGTATGCAAAATGAGCTGTAGGGGACCCACGGGAGGTTCTGCACACCACAGTCCGGTTTTCACTAGTCTGCACCCAAATGCTTTCTGCTGCGTTTCCAATACACAATGAATCAAAAGCGGAAAAACGATGGAACCAGTGGATACGTACCCTCAGTGTGTCCAAGCAGAGGGCCACAAATCAGACTTTCTCGAGATCCCTAAAGGTGTTCCCCAAGGTTCCATTTTGGCTCCTATTTTACTTTCTATTTTTATAAATGATATTGGTAAAGACATTCAAGCTAAATTGCATTTATATGCGGATGACACAGTGATCTATACATCTGCTCCTTCAGCAGCACAGGCGATTGAAAAACTTCAGACTGCATTTCAGTTACTACAAAGAGTTTTGAAGGGTCTAAAGTTGGTTTTAAATGCCTAGGAAACAAAGTTTATGATTTTATCAAAAGCTCGCCTGAAAAACTTTGACAGTTTAGAGATTTTTACATCTGATGGTGCATTAATTGAAAGGGTGTCCTTTTATAAGTATTTGGGAATATGGATTGATGACAAGCTTTCATTTAATGTACATATTTCTAATCTAGGGAAGAAACTCAAAATGAAGATTGGCTTTTATTTCAGAAATAAATCATGTTTTACATTCTCTGCAAAGAAAAAAACTTGTGGAAGCCACCTTCCTGTCTGATTATGGTGATATACTGTACATGCATGTAGCCTTCTTCACTTTAAGGAGTCTCGATTCAGTGTATCATATTTCTCTATATTTCATTTCAAATGCAAAATTTCTGTCACCATTGCATTCTTTATGGTTTAGTTGGATGGACATCATTAACTATTTGCAGACGATGACACTAGTATATGTTCATCTGTAACGCTCTGCTGGGTAAACTCCCAGACTACCTTAATACTTAGCTCTCTGTCAGCTCTACTTGTTACCATCTCTGCACCTCCAAATGGTTGCTCTTGAATGTTCCCCGGGCTTTGACAGACTTTGGCAAAACAGCGTTTTCCTACCTTGCACCATGGTCATGGAATAATCTCCAAAAAGTTCTTAAATTCAAAACATTCATATCTATCAGTGACTTCAAGAGTATCATAAAGAATGCAGTACGGGAGGAATGTCACTGATTTTCTTGAGAGGCTACTGTGCTTGAATAGCAGTCATTCTGTTTTATTGTTGGTTTGTGTATTATGCAAGTGTTTCACTTGGTTTTGATTCTGGAAGGCTGCTAACTTGGCCAGGTCTCCCTTGCAAAAGAGATCTCTGATCTCAATGGGACCTCCTGGTTAAATAAAGGTAAAATAAAAAATGAAATATACAAGAAGTCATAATTTTACAGGAGGAAATTACAAATGAGAAAAATGGTTGCAAATTTAGATAAATTTACAAAGAAAATAGAAAACTATCAGAAAATTGTTATAAGTTCTGAAGAAAAACCTCAAACCTTCAAGACTGAAGTCATTGCTCAAGTTTTAAGTGGGTGCTCCTTGTACCCTTGACTCAGCTAGAAATTTTTGGTTGTCTACTTTTAATTATTAATTTCATAAGATAACACTGCTTTTACATGAGTAGAATTTCTGGCTACTATACCCATCTCTGATCATATAATTTAAGTATGCATGAGTAAATTACTATTATGAAGGCTGTTTCCATTCTTTTTCCTTCTCTTTCTCAATGGAAAAAAAACCCCTAGAATAAAAATAGAAAAATACACATATTTTTGTCTTTTATGTAAACCATGACCAAAAAAAATCCTGTAGGACAAAATGTAACACTTGGTATTTTCTAACCTGTTTGTATGCCAGCATAGATAGAGAGAGAACCTGAATTAGACAGGGCTCAGAGTGGGAAAGATGAGACAGAAGAGAGGAGCCAAGGAGAGGAACGTATTCAGGCAGAGGGTCCAGGAGAGGTGAGAGCAGAGGAAGGAGAGAAAGATGACACCAGTAAAAAGTCCAAACACAGGACATCTGGGTTGGACCTAACTGGCCCAATATTCCAACATTCAAGCCTTGGTTGTACAATACTTAATATGGTAAGTTCTATATGCAAAGTTACTGTGCAAAATTTTTTAAAAAAAAAGAAATAAATAGTATAAAATTAATATATTCCAGTTACAATAGTGTTATATGTTTTCTGCCCCCCCCCCCAAAAAAAATATGTTGCCTTCACACCAAGGTCAGATGAAACACTGCTTAACATTTAACACTTTATTTAATAATCAATAGGGGCACATGAGTGAACAACGAGAGTTGGCCACACACACAAAAAAGTGAACATTGCATGTACGGATCCCTGTAATATGTGATTGCAACGGTCTTGACTGCTGGTGAAGTCTACCATTTTATTTTCTTATTTTAGCACAGTGCACATTAAGTAAAACACATAAACTATGACCGCTGTAAGACCTTGTGCCTCATTACGGGTCCATAAAACAATTAACGTTAGCGTTCGTAGCTCGACTGTCAGTAAGGGAAAACAAAACCACCGTTATCAAAATAAAAGCCTGCTTTTTTACTTCAGTGCATAAAATAATAAACCTTTCAGGGGGTTATACACCGCAGTTGTTGCGGTTACTCATTATCCTGCACGGTAGGCTTGTCCATAGTGCAGTACTACATAATTGCGGTTATCGCGACAGCCCAACACCTCATTAAATATTCAGTTCTTTATTAAGAAATATTCACATATTGATGTCTAATCTTTTTATTTTTCTCTGGAAAAGGTGATTTAATTGCAGGTAAGTAACAAAAATTAACCTTGTTTTACTCATTAAACAAAAGATATCAACAAAAATGCATATTCTAACTGAAGAAAAAGTTAGGACACCCTACCGCCTAATAACTAGTGTTACCCCCTTTGGCTGAAATAACTTCAGTGAGGCACTTCTTGTAGCCATCTACCACTCTCTGACATCGGTCTGAGGAAATTTTACCCCATTCCTCAACGCACAATTCTTTCAGCTGTGAGATGTTGAGGGATTTCTTGAATTTACAACCCGTTTCAAGTCACCCTACAGCATCTCAGTTGGATTAAGATCTGGGTTTTTACTCGGCCATTTCAGGACTCTTCATTTCTTAGTTTTTAGCCAGCCCTGGGTGAATTTACTGGTATGTTTGGGTCATTGTCATGTTGCAGGGTCCAGTTCCACTTCAGCTTTAATTTTTTTACAGATGGTCTCAAGTGGTCCTCAAGCACCCTCTGATACACTGTAGAATTCATGGTGAATTCTATGATGGTGAGCTGGCCAGGTCCTGCTGCAGCAAAGCATCCCCAAACCATGACACTTCCACCTCCATGCTTCACAGTTGAGATGAGGTTCTTTTCCTGGAATGCTGTATTTGGTCTACGCCAAACACGTCCTCTGTTCTGGTGTCCAGATAATTCAATTTTATACTCGTCTGGCCAAAGAACATTATTCCAGAAGTCCTAGTCTTTGTCTGCGTTCTCTGGTAAACTTCAGTTTGGCCTTCATGTTTCTCTTGGAGAGTAAAGGTTTCCTCCTTGCACGCCTTCCATGCAAGTTAAACTTGTGCAGTCTCTTTCTGATTGTAGAGGCATGCACTTTCACATCAACAGTTGCAAGAGCCTGCTGTAGGTACCGTGATGACATTTTAGGGTTTTTGGAGACTACTTTTAACATCTTGCGGTCTGCTTTCGGGGTGAACTTGCTTGGATGGCCAGACCTGGGCATGTTGGCAGTTGTTTTGAATGTCCTCCACTTGTAGACTATTTTCAGGGCAGTGGAATGGCTGATTTCAAATTATTTTGAGATCTTTTTAAATCCCCTACCAGACTCATAAGCTGCTACAGTCTTTCTGAAGGCCTCAAACAGCTCTTTCGATCTCACCATGGTGTTCACTCTCACTTCAACAGTCAGGAGCACACCAGACTATATGGCTGAGGTTTAAATAGGAGAAGCCTCCTTCAAAATGCTGAGTAACATTGTTCTAATCACGTGCACCGGATGTGATACACGTGTGTGTGATTTTAGCCATTTAAAGTGGGAATAAATGTGTGGGGTGTTCTAATTTATTCCTCACCAGAAATGGCATGTTTTTAGAATTACATTTTACAGAAAATTTTGAAGTCTTTTTTTCCAGTTTTAATTGTGTAGTTATATTACTTGAAACTCTCAGTATTGTTAGAATTGATATTAAATATCCATATGTCCAAATATGTAAAAAAAAAAAAAAAAACAGGCTTTCATAGGGTGTCCTAATTTTTTGACGACTGTATATATCTGTAGCCTATTGTTTGACTTAGATGACTGTTTGACTAAATGTTGTCCATTTTGTCGTTTTAAAGCATACTTGTCAAATGTGAGAATTTATTACTTACTATTTAGAAGTGCAGAAAGACGTCCCCTCTCCAGAGCAGCGGTCTTACTTGCCATGCACTTTGGTTGCACCTCAGCCATCCTTCTGTCATCTCTCATCATCATCATCATAGCAGTCTGTCGTGGACGACAATGACTGTTTAATTTAGGTCTGATCAGATTCCTCCACACAGCTCTGTCCTTAGCCTTCCGCTGCCAGGAACTCCTGTCTATATCCAACTTCTTCAAGTTTCTTTTGACAGTGTCTTTAAATTTGAGCCTTGGTCTACCCTGATGGCATTTGCCCTCGCATAACTGTGAGTAGAGTAACTGCCAAGGGAGACGCTGGTGGTCCATCCTCTCAACATGTCCGAGCCGTCTCAGGTTCATCTGTATTAGCATGTCCTCCATTGATGGTAAACCATCTCGTTTCAGCACTTCTGTGTTGGTTATCTTGTCTTTCCATGAGATGTTCATTATGCCTCGAAGGTGTCTCATCATGTACACGTGGAGTTTCTTTACCTGCACTCTGTAAACATTCCCAAGTTTCAGCACCGTACAATAGAGTAGCCAGTACTGTTGCTCTGTACACTTTGCATTTCACACGGATAGACACATGTCGATTGTTCCACAGTCTCTCTCTCAAGTTTCCAAACACAGCACTCGCTCTTCCCATTCTGAGAGCTAGTTCATCCTCCAGCCTAACATTCTCTGAAACGGTACTCCCTAGATACTTGAAAGTCTTACACTTGACTAGTGGCTCTGTACTAATGCTGATTTCTTCTGGTAGTGATGTTGATAACTGGAACTTTGATGGTTGATAAAGGCACTCTGTCTGGATGTTGATTTTGAGGCTGAATTGGCTAGCTGCTCTTGCAAATTTCTCCACTAAAAATTGCATATCTTCCGCACTATGTGCAGCTAGAGCACTGTCATCGGCAAAGAGCATTTCTCTTACTACCTTTAGCAATGTCTTACTCTTGGCTTTAAACTGTGCCACATTGAACAAGTCTGCTTCTTTCCTTGTTTGAATGTATACTCTTTCTGAAGTGTCTTTGAAGGCCACCTCAAGCATGGCTGCCAGATATAGCGAGAAGAGTGTAGGCACCAGCACACACCCTTGGTTCACCCCATTGCTTACTGAAAAGTCTTTAGATACTGAAACACTCATTGCCATGTTTGCTTGCATACCTGTATGGAGTGCCTCGATCAGGCTGACAAACTTGTCTGTACAGCCATATTTCTTGAGTACCTGCCAAAGTCTTTGTCGCGAAACAGTATCGAAGGCTTTACTGAAGTCTGTGAAGACTACATAAAGCGGCATGTTCTGCTCGATACACTTTTCTTGAACCTGTTTCAAGCAGAAAATCATGTCCATTGTGCTTCTTCCACTTCTAAAGCCGCACTGGGTTTCCGGTAGTACATTCTGCGAGATGTGTTCATTGAGTCTACACGTGAGAATCTTAACAGTGGCTAGCAGTGGTATACCTTGGTAATTTCCACAATCTTTCCTGTCACCTTTCTTGAACAAAGGCACAATCCTTGCGTCCTTCCAGTCTTGAGGTACTTTCTGGGCATCCCATATCTCTTGGATGAGCTTGTGCAGGCAGTTGGTCAGCTGAACACCACCAAATTTCCACACTTCTGCTGGAATTCCATCCCTTCCTGGAGCTTTACCATCCTGTGTTGTCCTAATAGCTGCCATTAGTTCATCAAGATTTAGTGGTTCATCCAGACTTGATACAGCTGGTCCCTACACTAGAGCTTCTTTAGCCTCTTCAGTGAGATCTCCAGGGTTGTTTAGTAGTTGGTCAAAATGGTCTGCAAATCTGTCCAGGATCTTGTCTTTTTCCTGAAAACCATTTCACCATCCATAGCCTTTAGTTGGATCAATCCTCTTAGTTTAGGGCCATAGATTTCTCTCAAACCTGTGAAGAATGTTTTCATGACCTTCCTGTCTGCTACAGTTTGAAGTTCCTCTGCTTTTTCATTCCACCAGTTGGACTTCATCTCTCTGGTGTACTTCTGTAGCTCACTCTGAGCCTTTTGAGTATTTCTTCTTCTTCAATCTTGTGTCACATTGTAGGTTTTCCTGCCTAGCTGTATTCCTCGCTTCTAGTAGTTTCTTCAGGTGTTCATCATGCTCATTAATCTTGATATTTCCTCTCAGGGTAGCCTAATACATCACTTGCAGTCTGATACACCGTATCCTTCAGTGTTGCCCATTTCTCTTCTATGTCATTCTCTGAGTTGTTGCTGTCCCAGTCTTTCAAGTTTTCATCCATTTCCTGTGTAAGTTCTTCCTGCTTCTTTTGGCCTTTCAGTGCACTAGTGTTTAGCTTCTGTGGTGGCTTCGCACCCGTCCTGCAGTCCTGTTTTCATCTGCAAATCCTTAATCTAGATCTCAATATGACATGATCAGTCCCACAGTCCACACCTCTCATTGCTTTGGTGTCCAATACATCCCTTGTGTTTCTCTGCCTTACTATGATGTAGTCTAACAAGTGCCAGTGCTTGGATCTTGGGTGCATCCATGTCTTCTTGTGTGTGTCCTTGTGCTTCAGTAGCGTGTTGGTTATCACAAGGTTGTACGCTGAACATAGTGCAAGTAGAAGTTCTCCATTAGCATTGCACTTGCCTACTCCATAACTGCCCAGCACTCCTTTCCATTTCTCAGTGTCCGAACCAACTCTGGCATTAAAATCTCCAATGAGTATCAGCTTGTCATCAGTTGGTACACGCCTGATAGTTTCACGTAAATCACTGTAGAACTCTTCCTTTGCCTCCTCTGTGTTGGTCATTGTTGGGGCATATACACTGATGAGTGTGGCATACATCTTCCGCTGTAGTGGGAGTCTCAGTCATTATCCTGTCATTGATTGGCACCGGTTCCTCATCAAGCATTGCTGCCATCTCCTTTCTAACTGCAAAGCCCACTCCTGCTTCTCTCCTTTCTTGAGTTGATTTCCCACTCCAAAAGAAGCTGTACCCATGGTCTTCCAAGCCACCATATCCAGGCAATCTTGTTTCACTAAGTGCAGCTATGTCTACATTGTACTTGTTCATTTCCAGGGCCACAAGCACGGTCTGTCTTTCTGGGCGCTGTGATGTTGTTCTGTCCAACAGAGTGCACACATTCCATTCTGCTATACACAAGGCTGCTGTTTTCCTTTTCTTTTGTCTTCCTGCTCCTAGCTTACTTTTCACTGCCTGTCGGAGTGTGAACAGATCAGCGCAGATCTTGTTAGCCCGGGCGACGTCCGAGCCGGTATGAGTTGCTTTCTGACTGACCACTTCATGAAACTGCTTGCAAAGTATTTGAGTACCGCTAGCTTTTGCTGGACTAGCAGCACATTCTTGGCAGATAAAGGTATTATCAGTGGCAAGGACAAGCCAAGACAAACTAACTCCACTATCTGTTGCAGTGACTGACCAGATGATAGGTTTGTTTATCTCTGCTCTTTGTGTAGTACATGTCATGATGCACCGACTAGCGCAGTCCACCACAGACCTTGCGATAGATGTTTATCTGCCAGGATGTCCAGTCTCACCCTGTGTAACTGGGAGTGGTCCATCACAGACCTGTGGCAGATATTGTTTTTAGTTCTGCCAGGATGCCCTGTTTCACCCTCCATGCCCTCGGAAGGGTGGGGATGCCGGTTGAGTCACCAGCTGCCCAACCCATGAGACAGGTAGTACCGGTTTTCATAGTTATCCGGTAGCAAGCAAGCCAATGCCTGACCTGACAAAAAAAAGAAAAAAAGGATGTAAGTTTCAGTTAAAAGCTGCCAATTTCTGACCAAAAAAAGGGGGATTTTATGGGTCAAAAGCTGCAACTTTAGCAAAAAGACAAAAAAGGTGTAAATTTCCAACTGTTTATGACCTAAAACGCTGTAAATTTATGAGCAAAATGCTGCAAATATAAGATATGAGTAAAATGCTTGCAAATTTAAGCTTTTTTTAAACTGCAAATTCAAGAGTAAGAAAAGTTCTAAATTCATGAGGAGAAAGCTGCAAAATTATGAATAATAAAAAGCTGCAAATTTCTGAGTAAAATGGCTGTAACTCTGCAGGAAAATCCTGCAAATTTATAAGAAAAGTCCTCACATTTACAACAGAAAGTTTCTAATTTACATGAAAAAGGATGTGATAAATTGGCATGTGTTGGCCATTTTTAAATGGAGGAACTAAATGGTGGTGTTTGGTGGTGTTAAATCCTGCAGATCTGCACTAATCAGCAGGGAAAAGGAGAAGAAGAAGAGGAATAGGTGATCCCCAGCAGCAGAAATAATCCAGTTAACCCAGGAGGAGTAAACACATGACACCCAACAGATTACCCCCCCCCCCCCATGACATCAGTGGGAACAGCTGGGATAAACTTCACACCTCTTTGCATTTACAGTGGGGCAAAAAAGTATTTAGTCAGCCACCAATTGTGCAAGTTCTCCCACTTAAAAGATGAGAGAGGTCTCCAATTTTCATCATAGGTATACCTCAACTATGAAAGACAAAATGAGAAAAAAAAAATCCAGAAAATCACATTGAAGGATTTTTAATGAATTAATTGGTAAATTCTTCGGTAAATTAAGTATTTGGTCACCTACAAACAAGCAAGATTTCTGGCTCTCACAGACCTGTAACTTCATCTTTAAGAGGCTCCTCTGTCCTCCACTCGTTACCTGTATTAATGGCACCTATTTGAACTTGTTATCAGTATAAAAGACACCTGTCCACAACCTCAAACAGTCAGACTCCAAACTCCACTATGGCCAAGACCAAAGAGCTGTCAAAGGACACCAGAAACAAAATTGTAGACCTTCACCAGGCTAGGAAGACTGAATTTGCAATAGGTAAGCAGCTTGGTGTGAAGAAATCAACTGTGGGAGCAATTATTAGAAAATAGAAGACATACAAGACCACTGATAATCTCCCTCGATCTGGGGCTCCACGCAAGATCTCACCCCATGGGGTCAAAATTATCATGAGAACGGTGAGCAAAAATCCCAGAACCACACGGGGGGACCTAGTGAATGACCTGCAGAGAGCTGGGATCAAAGTAACAAAGGCTACATCAGTAACACACTACGCCGCCAGGGACTCAAATCCTGCAGTGCCAGATGTGTCCCCCTGCTTAAGCCAGTACATGTCCAGGACCGTCTGAAGTTTGCTAGAGAGCATTTGGATGATCCAGAAGAGGATTGGGAGAATGTCATATGGTCAGATGAAGCCAAAATAGAACTTTTTGGTAAAAACTCAACTTGTCGTATTTGAAGGAGAAAGAACACCATACCTACTGTGAAGCATGGGGGTGGAAACATCGTGCTTTGGGGCTGTTTTTCTGCAAAGGGACCAGGACGACTGATCCGTGTAAAGGAAAGAATGAATGGGGCCATGTATCGTGAGATTTTGAGTGAAAACCTCCTTCCATCAGCAAGGGCATTGAAGATGAAACGTGGCTGGATCTTTCAGCATGACAATGATCCCAAACACACCACCCGGGCAATGAAGGAGTGGCTTCGTAAGAAGCATTTCAAGGTCCTGGAGTGGCCTAGCCAGTCTCCAGATCTCAACCCCATAGAAAATCTTTGGAGGGAGTTGAAAGTCTGTGTTGCCCAGCGACAGCCCCAAAACATCACTGCTCTAGAGGAGATCTGCATGGAGGAATGGGCCAAAATACCAGCAACAGTGTGTGAAAACCTTGTGAAGACTTACAGAAAACGTTTGACCTCTGTCATTGCCAGCGAAGGGTATATAACAAAGTGTTGAGATAAACTTTTGTTATTGACCAAATACTTATTTTACCGAGGAATTTACCAATTATTCATTCATTCATTCATCTTCTTCCGCTTAATCCTTAGGTTAATTGGCATCAAACTGGGGATTCTAAATTGTCCTTAGGTATGACTGTGAGAGTGAATGGTTGTCTGTCTCTGTGTTGGCCCTGCGATGGACTGGCGATCTGTCCAGGGTGTACCCTGCCTCTCGCCCAAAGATGCTGGGATAGGCTCCAGCCCCCCCCCCCCCGCGAACCGAATTTACCAATTAATTCATTAAAAATCATTCAATTTGATTTTCTGGATTTTTTTTTTCTCATTTTGTCTCATAGTTGATACTTATGATGAAAATTGGAGACCTCTCTCATCTTTTAAGTGGGAAAACTTGCACAATTGGTGGCTGACTAAATACTTTTTTGCCCCACTGTACATGTTCCCTTCTGAGGACAGTTCAAACAGAGCTGCTGCTGAGATGGAAACCAAAGGGTTAAAGGGTGACGTGGCTTTAACAGCAGCACTGATTACCTCCCACCCCACCCCCACTGACCTGCTGGACAGGAACTAACAACTCCTCAGACCTGTTAACACAATTTTAACAACAAAAGAACATGCAAAACAACCAAGATTCCCTTTGATTTAACAGGATAACAGCCTGAATATTCTGGTCTGTGAATGAACAGAGCAGCCATGAGTGTTTCACGAAGTCATTTATTGAATTATAATGGTTAATCTAAGTCACAATTTCAGGAAACATAAACTTCAGGGGACACTTAAACCCATGACACATTGTTTTAAATTTTGCTGAATTTTGCTTTTTTTTTCGCTTCTCTTCCAGTCCTTATGGCCACTTTCTGATTGCTTTGAGTTTTTAAAACATCATTTTAAGAATAATGTTAACTAAAAACAATCAATCTGAATATAACTGGGAGCGTTCAAGAATAAAAATCTTTGGATTCCTTAATAAAGTTCTTGTGCCTGCAAGATCACCTGCACGCAAACATTCGAAGTACCATTCATGGGACAGATCAGATTCCATACAAAAATGTTAAAATTTTGCTTTGGCTTCGACTTTAAGATGTTGCTGTTCCAGTTAAAAGTCTCAAGTGTTGAAGAGTCCACCTTTGTATAAAACGGCCAAGTCAGTACCACAAAAGGCTCAAAGTCGCTAAAGTAATCCAAAGGTTAAACCGGCTGTTGGTGTCATTTAAACCTTGCATGGCTTCAATAACGTGGAACCGGCATTTCACTTTGAAACGGATGGCAGCGACTTATTGGAAACGAGCAACTTTAAAACACACATAACACTAAAGTTAAGAGTATTGCAAGAAGGAAAATAGTTTAATATAAAACAGCTGTCTTACCTTGAAATGTCCTTTACAAATGAAGATATTCAAACTGAAGAATGGAGGAATCTACTGGATATTTTGGACAGTTTTTTTACGTTTTTCCTCCTTCCTCTGTCATCTCTTAATAATGTGTAAAAACGCACAGGGCAAAATCAAACAATTTCCCCACATCATCTCTGCTATTCCAGATTTCTCTGGCTAATCCAGAACAGTGTTTTGTTTTTTTAATGGGAGCTTTTTGGTGTGCTGATTTTCTTTGATTTTTCTGAAGTTGTGATTACTTGTTGCCTTCATTACGCATGGATTTAAAATCAGCTGAGGACTGAAGTCCATAGAATGTTTGGTATCATTACATTCAGCAACTTCTCCTCTTTCAGGTGACATAAATCCAACATTTCACCACAGGGACTTAGAAATGCCTGTAGTTGCAGAGACGCATGCTAGTGCAGAAAACTGTGTAAAAACAATGACTGCTTACCTTTGTCCAAACGACGGTAGGCAAACACACAGCGTGACGTAAGGCAGTTGGTTGAGAGCTGTGGTCCATTTCTTGTGCTCATACGGATCGATCCAGTTTATTTCTTTTATTTTTTGGAGGTAGCGCTTCTTTTCTTCTTTATTCAGCTTCTCTGAATAAGGAATTTTAATTTTCTGTTTGCTCCATTCCATTGCACATATGTGTGTTCCCATTAGTAGTTGTCTTAGACTACAGGTAAACAAAGAAGCGTGACAACAGCAATGGCAATGACGGCCCAAATGCAGCACGGCATGATGTCATTGCCCATTCTCTATTGGCTGCTGCCTTTCAGAAGAGCAATTGTTAATCTCCACAATGCTCTGTAACTTTTATTTCTTGAATTTTGTCTTATTCTGTTTTAGCTTGTTTGGGTTTCTGTTTAATTAGGTTTCAGTTTGCTTTTTTTAAATTTTGATGTGCTCTTATATTTCTTTTGCATCTTGCTGTGATGCTTTAATGTTTTATGTAAAGCACTTTGAATTCTTGTGTACATGAAAAGTGCTATACAAATAAATTTGCTGTAATAAATGAAATCATCTTTTAAAAATTGCATTTTGTGTTTACTTGGGTTATCTTTGTCTAATAAAATTTGTTTTATCTGAGACATTTAAATGTGACAAATATGCAAAAATAGAAGAATACAGGAAGGGGGCAGATACTTTCCACAGTGCTGTAGGTTCACAGCCTTTGTTTGTCTTTCTTGCTACAGGAACACGAAAGCGAAAATGACGTCAAACCTCCAACCAAAGCAGACAAAGCTAAATCACACAGTGCCAGGAGTGGAAAAAGAAGACACAACACTGGCGCTAAACGATACTTTTGTGAAGAATGTGGAAGACATTTCATGCAGTTGGGTAACTTAAAAAGACATAAACTGATCCATACTGAAGTTAAACAGTTTGAATGTGATCAGTGTGGAAAAGCCTTTACTCTGCTGAGTTCCTTAAGAATACATGAACTCCATCACACTGGAGTTAAACAGTTGGTGTGCAGTCAGAATGGAAAGGCCTTTACTTGGAAAAGTCACATAAGAACACATGAACTCATTCACACTGAAGGTAAAACATTTGTGTGTGATCAGTGTGGGAAGGCCTTTAGTAGGGAAAGTCACTTAAAAACACATGAAGTCACCCACACTGGAATTAAGCAGTTTGAATGTGATCAGTGTAGAAAGACCTTTAATAGGATGAGTAACTTGAGAAGACATAAACTGATCCACACTGGAGTTAGGCAGTTTGTGTGTGGTCAGTGTGGGAAGGCCTTTACTCAGCTGAGTACCTTAAGAACACATGAACTCCTGCACAGTGGAGTTAAACCATTTGTGTGTTGTCAGTGTAGGAAGGGCTTTATCCAGAAAAGTCGCTTAAGACAGCATGAACTCCTCCATACTGGAGTTATACCCTTTGTGTGTGGTCAGTGTGGGAAGACCTTCACTCTGCTGAATTCTTTAAGAAAACATGAACTCATCCACACTCGAGTTACACCCTTTGTATGTGGTCAGTGTGGAAAGACCTTCACTGTGCTGAGTTCCCTAAGAGCACATGAACTCAACCACAGTGGAGTTAAAAAGTTTGTGTGTGGTCAGTGTGGGAAGGCCTTTACTCAGCCAAGTTACTTAAGAACACATGAACTCATCCACACTGGAATTAAACAGTTTGTGTGTGGTCAGTGTGGGAAGGCATTTACTCAGAGGGGTTCCTTACGAAGACATGAACTCATCCATACTGGGGATAAACCATTTGTATGTGGTGAGTGTGGGAAGGCATTCATTCAGATGGATCACCTAAAAACCCATGTTGTTACCCACACTGGAGTGAAACCGTTTGTGTGCGGTCAGTGTGGGAAGGCCTTTGCTCAGCCCAGTTACTTAAGAAAACATGAACTCATTCACACTGGAGTTAAACAGTTTGTGTGTGGTCAGTGTGGGAAGGCCTTTACTCAGATGAGTCACCTAAGAACTCACGAATTTATCCACACTGGAGTGAAACGGTTTGTGTGTGGTCAGTGTGGGAAGGGTTTTACTCAGAAATATGACTTGGGACGACATCAACTTACTCACAGTGAAGTTAAATAAACACGTGCTGAATGTGGAAAGGCTTTTACTGGACTGAATCTCTTAAAAACACATTGCTGTCTTGTGAGTCAGGAAGATTAGAATCCTTGATCAAAACGGACTAGATTCAAATCCCTTAAATGTTTGAACCAACAGAATCTAATTTAGAAAGCAGAGATGGTCCATTTTTTGATTCTATGTCTTGACTTTTTAGTCTCTGCTGGTCAAAGCCCAAAGGGGGATTATGTTATGGGTCCGTCCGTCTGTCCCATTTTTGTGAGACCAAATCCTCCTGCAGTTTTTTGGTAACATGGTTTAATACAGTGGGGCAAAAAAGTATTTAGTCAGCCACCAATTGTGCAGGTTCTCCCACTTAAAAGATGAGAGAGGTCTCCAATTTTCATCATAGGTATACCTCAACTATGAGAGACAAAATGAGAAAAAAAAATCCAGAAAATCACATTGAAGGATTTTTAATGAATTAATTGGTAAATTCCTCAGTAAAATAAGTATTTGGTCACCTACAAACAAGCAAGATTTCTGGATCTCACAGACCTGTAACTTCTTCTTTAAGAGGCTCCTCTGTCCTCCACTCGTTACATGTATTAATGGCACCTGTTTGAACTCATTATCAGTATAAAAGACACCTGTCCACAACCTCAAACAGTCAGACTCCAAACTCCACTATGGCCAAGACCAAAGAGCTGTCAAAGGACACCAGAAACAAAATTGTAGACCTGCACCAGGCTGGGAAGACTGAATCTGCAATAGGTAAGCAGCTTGGTGTGAAGAAATCAACTGTGGGAGCAATTATTAGAAAATGGAAGACATACAAGACCACTGATAATCTCCCTCGATCTGGGACTCCACTTAAGATCTCACCCCGTGGGGTCAAAATGATCACGAGAACGGTGAGCAAAAATCCCAGAACCACATGGAGGGACCTAGTGAATGACCTGCAGAGAGCTGGGACCTAAGTAACAAAGGCTACATCAGTAACACACTACGCCGCCAGGGACTCAAATCCTGCAGTGCCAGACGTGTCCCCCTGCTTAAGCCAGTACATGTCCAGGCCCGTCTGAAGTTTGCTAGAGAGCATTTGGATGATCCAGAAGAGGATTGGGAGAATGTCCTATGGTCACATGAAACCAAAATAGAACTTTTTGGTAAAAACTCAACTTGTCGTGTTTGGAGGAGGAAGAACACCATGTGAAGTATGGGGGTGAAAACATTGTACTTTGGGGCTGTTTTTCTGCAAAGGGACCAGGACGACTGATCCATGTAAAGGAAAGAATGAATGGGGCTATGTATCGTGAGATTTTGAGTAAAAACCTCCTTCCATCAGCAAGGGCATTGAAGATGAAACGTGGCTGGGTCTTTCAGCATGACAATGATCCCAAACACACCGCCTGGGCATTGAAGAAGTGGCTTCGTAAGAAGCATTTCAAGGTCCTGGAGTGGCCTAGCCAGTCTCCAGATCTCAACCCCATAGAAAATCTTTGGAGGGAGTTGAAAGTCCGTGTTGCCCAGCGACAGCCCCAAAACATTACTGCTCTAGAGGAGATCTGCATGGAGGAATGGGCCAAAATACCAGCAACAGTGTGTGAAAACCTTGTGAAAACTTACAGAAGACGTTTGACCTCTGTCATTGCCAACAAAGGGTATATAACAAAGTATTGAGATGAACTTTTGTTATTGGCCAAATACTTATTTTACCGAGGAATTTACCAATTAATTCATTAAAAATTCTTCAATGTGATTTTCTGGATTTTTTTTTCTTATTTTGTCTCTCATAGTTGAGGTATACCTATGATGAAAATTGGAGACCTCTCTCATCTTTTAAGTGGGAGAACTCGCACAATTGGTGGCTGACTAAATACTTTTTTACCCCACTGTATATACTGAGGATACCCATATTGCAATTCGGTTCTGATTGGTTGATTTTTGTAGGAATTGTAATCCCTGACCTATAGAATAGAATAGGCTTTATTGTCATTTTACAGTTGTACAGTGTAATGAAATTGTGGGTGCTCCACCAGGCTACTGCGCAATAAAGTAAGAGAAAAGGATTAGATAAAACACTGTTACAGAACACACAACTGAAATAAAAATAGCACAGGATTATGGAAATATACACGGGTATTGTGGCTTCATGGATGGAACTATGTACATAAGAATGTAGAGTGCAGAACACACAGTTGAGTGAAATGGCCCAAGGACTATGGAAAATATACAGTACATAGTGGTTTCACAGATGGTTCAATATACATGAAAGTGCGGAGTGCAAAGACAGGTGTGTTATTGTGATAATTTAAAAAGGTCCTCAGTTCTGTGCATATAAGCATTCGGAGGGAGGGGGTGGGGCCTCTGTAGTTTGGATGACCCAGGGGAAGAAACTGTCGGTCTGAAGGTGTGGGACCTGATTAATCTGAACCATCGTCCAGAGGGAAACAGGTCAAACAGGTGGTGGGCGGGTTGTGAGGAGTGCCCTGTGACCTTGATCTTTCTGACATAGGAGGATCTGAAGATATCCTCCAGGAAGGGCAGAGGGCCACTGATGGGGTTTTTGGGTGGTGTTGATGACCCTCTGCACAGCCTTCCTGTTCTTGGCCGTGGAGCTGGCGTACCACACACCCAGACAGTAGGTGAGCATGTTCTCCACTGAACACCGGTAGAAGGCCAGCAGCAGCTTCTGGTCCAGGTTGTTCTTCCTCAGGACATGGAGGAAGTGCAGCCACTGCTGGGCTTTCTTCATCAGGGCCTTGGTGTTGACAGTCCAGGAGAGGTCAGAAGAGAAGTGGGTACCCAGGAACCTGAAGGTGGGGACAGTTTCCACGCAGTTGCCATTTATGGGGGGAAGGGGGGGGGAATCCTGTCAGTTCTTTCTGAAGTCCAGTAGGTCTTCTTTGATTTTTTGGACATTTAGTTTTAGGTTGTTTGTTTGGCACCACAGGAGCAGATTCTCTACCTCCACCCTGTATGCCTTCTCATCGTCATCAGTGATGAGCCGAACCAAGGTGGTATCGTCCACGTACTTCACAGTAACGGTGGTTGGGTTGGTTGGAATACAGTCAGAGGTGTACAGGGAGTACAGTAGAGGGCTTGGCATGCAGCCCTGGGGGGAGCCAGTACTGAGAGACAGTGTGGAGGAGTGGTGGGGGCCAAGTCTGACTGTTTGTGAACAGTTGGTGAGAAAGTTTTTTTTATCCAGGAGCAGGTGGGGAGGGGGATCTTGAGGAGCTATGGTTTATTGATCAGGATGTCCGGGATGATGGTGTTGAAAGCTGAGCTGTAGTCCACAAAGAGCATCTTTACGTAGCTCCTTGGGTTCTCCAGGTGGCTCAGCGCTCTGTGGAGAGTGGTGGCGATGGCGTCTTCCGTAGACCGGTTCCCCCTGTAGGCGAGCTGGCTGGGTCTAAGGAGGGGGGATGACGGTCTGTGATGTGCTGGGACACCAGTCGCACAAAACACTTCATGACTACAGATGTGAGTGCCGTTTCACCTCCTGTTTCACCTCACTTCATAGACAGTAACTGTCTTGTGAAATCAACTCCTCCTTCAGTTTTGTTCTGATTGTTTTGAAACTTGGTTACCATGGTTTTACATCCTCTGATGGTGTGCATGTTGCAATTTGACTCTCACTGGATGACCCTGAGCTCAGAGGTCAGATTTTCCCCTAAATCTTCTAAACACAATAACTACTGAAAGAAATGTAGGCTTTTTATATACAGTGTGATACAGTATCTAATACACATCTTGGACAACTTACACCCTCACCTAACTATGGGTTTGAGGTCAAGGGGTCATAGGTCAAAGTTAACATTGCAGTTGCTCAATGGTAAATGCTACATTTACTATTAGTATAAAATGAGTAAAGCTAGGGCCACCAAACCTTGGGATCTGACCTCAGACTATGAGTTTGGGGGTCAAAGATTAAGGTTAACATTCCCGATGCCTTATGACTGTGCAACAAGTAAAGTTAGGGTCACCAAACTTGGCACACAGGTTCACCCTGTGACCCTGAAGTGTGACTTTGGTTTTTGGATCACAAGGTCAACATCAAAATGGCTTATAAAGTACTGTATATCTCAACAACAAACAAAACTAGAGTCACCAACCTTGGTACACAAGTTCGCCTTGGGATCTGACCTCTGACTATGGGTTTGGGGTCAAAATGGTAATAGTAATGGCATTCACTTATATAGCGCTTTTTCTCATCTCAGGATGACCAAAGCACTTTACAGATCCTGCTATCCACCCATTCACGCACACATTCACACACTGATGGCAGCAGAGATATCATGTACCGGTGCTGGCCTGATCCACCAGGAGCAACTGGGTGTTCAGTGTCTTGCTCAAGGACACTATGACATGCAGACTGCAGACAGTGGGAATTGAACCACTGACCTGCCGATCAGTAGTCGGCCACACTACACCTGCACCAAACTTGGTGCACAGGTTCACCCTGTGACCCTGAAGTGTGACAGGTTTTGGGATTGCAAGGTCAAAGGTCAACATCAAAATGCCTTATAAAGTATATCTCAACACAAAGAAAGCTAGGGACACCAAACCTGGTACAGAGCTTCACTCTGAGACCATTCCCTCTGACTCCAGGTTTGGGGTCAAAAGATCAAAGGTCAAGGTTGGCACTCCCAATTATCTCTTACTATAGAATGTGGAAAGCTGTCTTGGGTCACCATACTTGCTACATGGGTTCACATTGGGATCCTGACCTACAGCTATGGGCTGTATACTTTGTTGTATATTCGTAGAAGATGGACTTATCATAATTTGAGTGCTGTTGTTCTTCTCTGTTGTTGCTCAATCAACTCAATTCAGTTAATTTCATTTAATTAAAATCAGCTTCATTTGTATAGTGCCAAAACACAACCAGGGTTCCTACAGGTGTTTGAAATCCTTAAACATCCTTTGGGCTGGGTGTATGATTCTATGCACATCATTTTTGAAATGGTCTGTCTAATACAGGGGTGTCAAACTTATTTTAGCTCAGGGGTCACATACCTCCAGATTTTATGTCAAGTGTGGGCCAGACAGTAAAATAATAGCGAAACACCCTCATGGCAACTCCAAATTTAGTCCAAGGAAGTACAAGTACTTCATGAAATGTCTACATTTATTGAACTGTTAATCTTTTACAAAACATGAACAACCTGAATGATGAATCATCAAAGTATGAACAACCCGATTTCTTTTTCTGCTCTGTTTTGAACTGAAGCTGCTGCTGAACAATATTTTGATCACGATAAAAACAAATGCCATTTCAGGAACCAGATATATCGCTGTCATATACTGTTTAGTCCTGGAACTTGTTTGTCGTTTGAATAATGGCCCCAGTTACATGGTCACAATAAACTGATTACTGGCAATAAACTGATAATGCCAATAATCAGTTTTCTCGTGTTTACATGCACTGAATAAATGGATTACTGGAGGACACTTGAGTTAATGACCCCAGTTACATGGTCTTTATCAGATTGTTCTGTTTACATGGCCACTTGAATAACACGGGGTTAGAAAAACATTTTTTTGTAAGTTGTCTGTTTTTTCAACTGATTTAAGACAATTTTGCACTGCTGAATCCAAAAATGACATCCGTTTCTCTCCATCAGGTGCTAAGTAAAAACCTGTACTTACTTAGTACTTACTTAGTACTGTGCATGTACTTACCTTTATATAAAGGTAAGTACATGTAAATTGAATGTTACCTCATCATTGTTCAAAATTCAGAGAATTTCGAGACATAAAAATGAATTTTGCATCATATAAAGCGAAAATACCCATACATGTAAACAAAAATGTATAAAACAACATATGGCCATAATTCAAAAAGTTGACCTGATTGAGAAAAACCAATGTGATTTTTGGATTCAGCACATCAAAATTGTCCTAAATCAGCTAAAAAAAACTTAAGACAATAAATTTGGTGTTGACCAGTGAATCAGATAACTGCAGAAATCCAGTCATATCCGGTTAATTAGTGTACATGTAAACATGACCATTGACCATGTTTACATGCACATGATTAGATTTCTGGAGTTTTAATCCAGATTAGAGAGGGGCCATTTGGCCTTTTTGGCTAGAAAACCCATAGGGGGACCATCAAGTGGCCACAAGAGGGCCAACGTCTGGGACTTCTAGTGTTAAGATCAATTTTTGCCAGGCAAAATACAGAATTATTGTCCTTTGAGACTATTTCACAAGTATGAGAGAGCAAATTACAGTATTCACAATTTAATTCTGAACTAAACAAAATCATTTTTAAAGCATGCAAACTGTTTCAATCGATATTAAAGACACACTCCGGCAGCTCAAAAACCGATGTGTATTGCCCAAAATAGTATAGTGTGGCTTTTTATACACAGAAAAACTTTCATTGCCTTAGAATGGCGTGGAAAGAGCTTTTACATCTTCTACCTACTTAAGTATGTGTGGATCTATGAATATTCTAATTAGCTTCACCCATACTCCCACAACCAATAGCGGGAAGAAGACGAGGACTGAGAAGGCGATCCAACTTGAGGAAGTAAAAGTCTTAACAAGGTTTCCACAGGTTCACCTGTGTTCACCAATAAATCCATTATTGGTGGAGCGGAGAGTCGCTGCCCAGCCCCACATGGAGGCTGGAGGGTTTCCCGTCGGTGGGGCTGGTGAGCAGTTCGCCAACCTAGGCGTCTGGAAAGAAAGAAAGTTATACGTGCCTTATCATTGTCTGGATATAATTATCCTACTAGTCATCTTTTTCATCGTTACAGTCTCCCAAAACTTGCTGAGCATAATTACTTCCAGAATAACTGCCTGTATAATCTATCAGGTTGTCCACAAACTCAACTATAAATTTTGTGAACTCATTCCAATCTTCCTTCCCATGCACACCTGGAAATACCAAAAATAAAAACCAAATTACTGTGAAAAAAACAAAGACTGAAATCTTCCAGCTTTAGTATTGTGTGCAGAGGACCGCAGATTTGGAACGAGCTTGATGAGAATCTAAAAGTGTCACCTTCCATCTTCAAGAAAAAATTAAAAATGCAACTCCTATCATTATATAACTAATCCAATATTTGTTACACAAAACTTGCTTACTGATGAGTTGTCACCCCATTGTTATTTTTGTTTTATATATTGATGTCACTCCACTAGTATTTAATAACTTGCCGATGTATCTTGACCTTACCTACTAATTCAATGTAAGCAAATGCTGGGATTATGTGTTATACTGTATGTCTGTTCCTGCACACAAAGACCTTTTCACACTCCAAATCAAAGTGAAAAAAATCTTATTGTATACTGCAATTCATGCTGTGGATAATTCGTACTGTAATTCATTCATTCATGTTGTTGATAATGTGTGATGTGCGTGTGAATAAACTGTTAACAATGTTTTCTTTTTATTTTATGATTAAGAAGGCCTTAACCCTGGGAATATACATTTTTTTGTAGCTGTAACTGCAAGAGGAAATTCTGTTTGTGAACTGAATATATTTTTATATTTGGTTTTTAGCCCTGAACCTCTACAGCAGGGGTGTCAAACTCAAATTCACAGTGGGCCAAAATTAAGCAGTGAGGTAAAGTCACGGGCCAAACTCAATATTTATTGAAAAATTAACTGCAACTGATATGTAATGTTTAACCTTTTCATATGGAAACAAACTTTAGTTTTGCTTAAACACAGAATCTGGAACAACCAAAGCTTGATATTACAAACACATGAGAAATTAAATTTGAAATAAAAGACACATCAGTGGTATTCATTTCTTATTTAAATAAAGTATGTCTCTCCCCGTATCCTTTCAAGTTCCTTTTTAAAGTAAATCTTTTTCAAAGCCAACAACAAAAGAACCAAAAATAATAATGTCATTCAATAAAAATCCAACATTTCAACTATTAACAGACCATGCCTTGCAGTAGAAAAAGTGCATAAATAACAGATGTATTCAAGCTCAGTTTGCTACACTCTGATTTACTCTGCACATTGGTCTAAGCCAGATACCTGGCATCTTTTCTTAGATGCAAGTTCATCAATGTCTGGGGTCAGGCTCTGAGCTGAGGAAAACCTCAGGACGGAGTGAAGGTGTTCATCAGTGAGTCGACTTCTGTGAGGTGTTTTGTTCACCTTCATCATAGAGAACAGTTGTTCACATAGATATGTGCTGCCAAACATTGAGAGCATCTGAGCAGCTTGGGTGCGTAATTGAGGCATTGTGTCGGGGAGGAAACATGGAAACCGCGCAGCACCAACAGAGTCATATTTTGATTTTTGCATGTCATTACATTGGAGTTCAGTTGGCTCCATTTGGAGGCTGGTTGGTGCGCTTTCCACGTCGATCGCAAACGGGTTACTGAGCAGTTCAAATCTCCCTTTCTGAGCCTCAAAGTTGGCAAATCGCCGGGAAAACTCGGCGCTGAGCGCGTTGATTTTTTCAGCAAACTGTGCGCTAGGCAGCACAGCAGGAGAAATTTGCTCTGCCATGGTTTGGCAGCACGGAAAATGACCCAAGTTTCCTTGCAGCATCTGAGTCTTCCACAGACACAACTTAGTTTTAAAGGCCCTCACTGCTGCCTACATGTCTGTGATGATGTGGCCCCGTCCCTGAAGCTGCAGGTTAAGCACATCGAGATGGCTCACAATGTCAGACAGAAATGCAAGCTCACACAGAAACTTTTTATCTCTCATCTCTGTTGTGTCCTTCCCTTTGTTTTCCATAAACTGACAGATTTCCTCACGTAGCTCAAAACATCTGTTCAGTACTTTTCCTCTGCTTAGCCATCGCACCTCTGTGTGATAGGGCACATCTCTGTATTCCGAATCCAACTCCTCCAGAAAAGACTTGAACTGCCGGTGATTCAAACCTTTGGCTCTTATGAAGTTGACTACTCGTTTTATAGAGCTCATAACATGTTCCATTTGCATAGCTTTGCCACAGAGCGCTTCCTGATGTATGATACAGTGATAAACTGTAAGTTCACCTGCATCTTCCTCCCGCATCTTCTCCTGAATCCTGCCGACCAATCCACTGTTTTGACCGCACATCGCGGGCGCACCATCTGTCGTCAGTCCCACAAGTTTATCCCAAGGCAGGCTCATTTCAGTTTTACATTTGGATACCTCTTCAAAGATATCTTTTCCTGTGGTGGTGCCATGTATTGATTTTAATCCTAAAAGTTCCTCTGTGACGCACAGGCTCGAGTCTACTCCACAGATGAAGATTGACAGCTGGGCAGTATCAGACGTGTCGCTGCTCTCATCCACAGCAAGGGAGTATGCAATAAAATCTTTCCCCTTTTTTATTAGTTGTTCATGTAGATTAGTGGAAAGCTCACACACGCGCTCAGCCACGGTGTTTCTGCTCAGGCTCACATTTAAAAATTCTTGCTTTTTATCGGGGCACACGATGTCGCAAACTTTGACCATGCACTTTTTGACAAACTCTCCCTCATTAAAGGGCCGGGCTGATTTTGCTATCTCTGCTGGCCTTTACAGCAGCTTCCCTTTTTGATTTTGCTTTCATGAACATAGTCTGCCGGCAAACCAGACTTCTTTTCATCTCCTCCACCTTCTGCAGCTTCTGCTTTACGTCCAGGTCCTTGTACTTTTCATAATGTTTTGTTTCATAGTGTCTTCTTATGTTATATTCTTTCCTTACAGCCACCTGTCTTGAAAGCTCCTGTTGTCCATCTTTCGTTTGGCCATTTTTGTGGAGGGTGAAATTAATTTGTCCGATGTGACTGGAGCATAGTTGTCAATGACTGTCAACAGAAAAAAGGAGCGCTTGCCGGTTTTGACTACGCGCCAACATACTAGCAAAGCATTGTGGGATTTGTAGTATTAGCGGTACAGTATATACCGCGGGCCAGCTCTAATGCACATTTGATATGATCTCGCGGGCCAATTATAATTACACTGCGGGCCAAATTTGGCCCGCAGGCCTGAGTTTGACACATGTGCTGTACAGGCTGAAGGGGTAATGTCACCCCGCTGGGTGGATGGGCAGTGGTTCTTGCGTCAACACCTACCTTGTGAACGCAATAACTAGAGACAGAAATGACGTGACCTTTTCAAATTGATACCATAGGTGTATCTATGAAAAATAGACAAGTTTGAATTTGGGTAACCTCTGACCTTTCAGTCAAGGTCACGGGTCAGTTTCCCTAAATCTTGTGAATGCAATAGCTAGAGAAAGAAATGGCGTGACCTTTTCAAATTTGGGACCATGGGTGTATCTATGACATATCTCGGACAAGTTCAAATTTGGGTGACCACTGACCTTTCAGTCAAGGTCACGGGTCAAGTTTCCCCTAAATCTTGTGAATGTGATAACTAGAGACAGAAATGATATGGCCTTTTCAAATTGATACCGTAGGTGTATCTACAAAAAGTCTCAGACGAGTTTGAATTTGGGTGACCTCTGACCTTTAAGTCAAGGTCACAGGTCAATTTTTCCGAAATCTTGTAATGCAATAACAACACAAAGGAATGATGTAGCCTTTTCAAATTGATATCATCATGTCTAAGACGAGCCTTGGATGGCTTACACCCTGACCTCTGACTATGGGTTTGGGGTCAATGGTCAGTGTTAACATTCTCTTTGTACGATTACTATAGAACAAGTAAAGCTTGAGTCACCAAACCTGGTACATAGATTCACCTCTTACCCTAACATCTGCCTTTGGTTTTGGGATTATAAGGTCAAAATTCTACATCAAAATGCCATATAAACTCAATAATGAACAAAGAGGCTGAGAACTCTCACTGCCAGCCACCAGTATTTTTATATTCTGTTTTTTTTACTTGCATAAATTATGTTTGCTTTTATGTACTGCTTGTGACATATTGTAAATGGTGTGTAACATGGTAAATGGTGTGAGGCAGATTCAGTGGTTAATGCATGCTGGCCGCTTCAGACTTCCCCTTTTATGAGTAGCACTTTAATCTACATTTTTAAAGTAAAAAGAGAAGTCTCTGAATTCTTATTAAAAATTATATTTTGGTAAAATTATCCTTGATAAACAGATGGAGCAAGAACTTGGGTGTTTCGAGTAAGGTAAAGAACACAGCTGAAAGCTGTAAGGCTGAAGAACACAGCTAAGTTGTAATTCCTCAGACTTACCCCCTGAAAGAACACATGGGTCCTTAGGACACTAATAAATACATAATTTTACCTATATGCTTAAAGAACAAAATAGACCAATTTTTTTGTGAAATAATGTAAAGAATAACATTCGTTGAATATTTTTCCAACTTTTAATATCTTTTTTGATTGGATATTTCACAGATTGTGAAACCCTTTGAGACCAGAATTTATCGCCCCTTCTCCCCTTTCTCTTATAGGACAGGAATTGCTGTCACTGAACACAAATAGTGTCTTAATGATACTTGCCTGCCTAAGTCTCTGTTTCTCTGAGAGAAGCTCTACAAGTTTAGTTAGGAAGGGTCCCCAGAATGACAGGATGCCGACCCCCGGAGCTGGTGAGATATTGAACTGTGTTACTTTATTCTTGCATGGCTGGTACTCATATATGCTAAATTTAGAGAATAACCAGGCAGTTTTCAACAGCAGTATAAGGTGTCAAATCCTTCCCACTCCTCGACTTCACTGACCAGATGAAGGACCTGGTCACTGTGGCCACAAAAGTAACCCCATGCCGTAGTCCAATTTTCTCACCCTGAAACCTCCCACTTCACCCCCCCTCATCTCCCCCCTCCAGCAATTCCTCAGTGAGCTCTGACACAACTCCCAAACCCATAGCGCCCTCAGCCCCACAGCGAAACCAAAACACCAGCTGGGTATGATATGTACTGGGTCCAGGCTCTGATACCACTGGTACTCATGGCTCTTCCCAAGACAAGCCGGGACCCAGTATGGAAGTAGTTTACTTTATTCCTATTTTAATAAGTAGCAGGAAAAAGTTGGTAAATTTACAGAGAAACAAGATCCATCCTACACATTCTGTAAATTTATCAAATCTAGTGTTCATTTCTCACCAGTCACAGCTTAAACAAAATGAAAATCTGGCAGATGATGCTCTTTGAAACTAGCTTTATTAAATATTAGGTCTTTAGCAGGAAAACATTTTTAATTAATGATGTCATTATAAAACACAAACTGGATTTTTTGTTTTAACAGAGACCTGGTTAGATGATAACAGTGGATCTCTTATTGAAGTAGCCCCTCCCAACTACAGCTTTATAAGTGAACCCAGGCCGCATAAGAAAGGAGGAGGAGCTGTTTTGTTTAATGATTCCCTCCAATGCAGGCAGATGTCTTATAAGTTGATTTCATTTGATTATGTGGCTCTTCAGCTGAATTCCTCCTCCCATGTGTTGTTTAATGTTTACAGACCACCTAAATACCATGCAACCTTTTTTAATGATTTTACAAAGTTGCTGTCTATTATCTGTGTTGACTTTGACTGTGTAGTTGTTGTTGGTGATTTTAACATCCATGTTGACAACCCTCAGGACAGAGGGACCAAAGAATTGTGTTGTGTCTTTGATAACTTTGGAGTGACTCAGCATGTGACAAAAAACACACAACAGAGGATACAGTCTGGACTTGATCATCTCCGAAGGTCTGAATATCTCTAAAGGTTATGGTGATGGACATTGCTCTGTCCGACCTTTCTTGTGTTTTCTTTGAGAGTGCTATTAATGTCAACAGAAACATCCAGACAGAGGTCATCAAAAAAGGTACGTCAGTGATAATCAGTGCTGAGGAAGTTACTAAAAAATAGTAACTAATTACAGTTATTAGTTACTTATTTTCAAAAGTAACTGAGTTACTTACCAGTTAGTGCATGATTAAAGTAACTAGTTGCTTGGAAAAGTAACTTACTTGTTACTTTTAAATGCATATTTAAATTGCACACATAGCAAGATAACTAATGGATTACATTACGTGCTTATTAATGCCAGGCTGAAAATGGACAGTTTCAGACAGCTTTTAGAACATGTTCAGTCTGCTTTATCCTGCGTGGAGAGTTCTTATTGTGGGAAAAATCTGAAGAAAATCAACACAAAATTGCCAGTAATTTCCTCATTTTGGAGTGAGAGAGAGGGAAAAAGAGTGAGATGGTAACACTACATAAAGCTGTTAATGTTTCTTACCTTTATATTATGGATTTACAGTAATCCGATGTGCAGTCATTCAGAGAAAATGTCCATTATCCATAGTCCAAATGTCTGTTGTGACAGACATGATCCAGTCCCTTAAATTCCTTTTGTAGATCAAAATCCATTTTGGAATAATCTTTATCCAGGTAGCAAGAAAATGTGTTAACCCCTTGCACGCTGGTCAATTTCCCTAAAAACACCAAAAAATAACGTACCCAAAGTAAATCAAAAGCTGTTCTTCAACCCTTTGCAGCATCTTCATGGGGTTGGTCTCATTTAAAAGAAAACACTTTGAATTTTTTGGCAAAACAGTCAATCTGTCTTAAGTGCTCCGGCCACTGAGTAACAGTCATCTAAACATACTGAACTTGAAGAAAATAAATTTCGCCTGGGTGTTTTTTTGGATACAAATGCTTGCAAATAACACACAGCTTCAGATACTGGCTGGAAAATGCAACAGAAATGTAGAACCAAATGTTATCCAGCTGAGGTCAAAATTTTTGTAACAATACCACAAAAAATGAATATATTACACAGAGTTTTTGAACTACACGTTTTTGAATTACACAACGTTTTTGAACTGTGCCAAATTGTGCCAAATGGCACAGTTTGGAAAAACGTCTAACTTTTGAATGATTCAATTAAGAAGGTTCATCTTGGGCTCTAATGAAAGGTGAAGGGCTGTGTGTGTGTGTGTGTGTGTGGGGGGGTGTTTATTCATTCATGAATGAATGAATGAACAAACAAGCCCCCACACACAAAGAAGCATGCCACGTAAAAAATGTGTGGCTTTTTTTTACAAGAAAAAATAACCTACAGTGCACTAAAAATTATACGAAAATATCTGTAATGTAGAAGATAACAACTCCCACCCACCCCGCTACAGAGGACGGACATCGCCCATCGCTACATGACGGAAAGCGGTGACTGTGCGCCACGGTCTACTACACACAGTTGGACTAAAATATCTGCAATATATCTGCAATCCGCTACAGAAGAGTAGCGGGGGGGGGGGCGTTCACAACATGACGGGGGGGGCCGTTCGCAACATGACGAAGCGGTCCGGGTCCGTCATGTTGCGATAACGCAGTTATAATTTACCGATCGGTCAAAAGTCATTTGGATCACAATTTTTAGGGATAAAGAATAATTTAGCTTATAACACTTACCTGTCCACAACAGCAGTCTCGCTGGCGAACTTCTCTTCCTCATTGTCAGACGAACATGACACTGGTCCGCTTGTCACGGACTTGTGGTTCTGGTCACGCGACCCGGTCAAACCATAATTCCATTATTGCGGTTTTGCGCTTCCATGATTGCGGTTTTGGCAAACGATTTTTCAAAACAAATAAGAACGGCAATAAGAAAAAAAGACTGGCGAACGCCTGTGTGTCACCCAGCCTTGCACAAAACAGCTTTCGAACTTCTGTGCTTCAATTGGCTGGCTGTATTCACAGCCGTTGGTAGGCGGGTCCTTCTTGCTAGGTTTTCAGTCATTGGTTCTTCAAGGTTTCAGAAACCCAATTCAAGGCTCTTATTAGTCGAATGAGAGGTCAATCACATCTAAACCAATCGGAGCACTCCGTTGGCTTTCTGTTCGCGGCTGCGTCTGTAGTGGAAGAACGGAAATGCAGCTTTTTTTTTCAGTGCGCTCTAGGACGCAGCGCCCTCGTGCGCTCTAGGACACAGAGACATGTCCGCCCGCGGTACACCGGAGTGCAAGAGGTTAACTTCAGTGGATCACAGTTCAGCTGTCTGATGGGAAATGAATGAATGAATGAATCTTTATTTCGGATAGATTAGAAGTAAAGATTAAAAAGAAACAGAATAATATAACAAAGGGGAAAAATCCAACAAGGTCAAATTAAACAATAACTCCTCTGATTATACAGTTCAACATAAGTTATCCGAAATGGGTGATTGCTGAAGCCGCAGCTTATATTGCCCACCCATATTCCATACAAAAATTCAAAAGAAAAACAAAACAACAGCGATTACAAGTGACTGTTATCAGATCTTCATTCTGTAACAACGTATCTGGCAATCAGTCAGCTTAATTCTTGCTGGGTCACAAGCTGTCCAGATGCAAGCCTGTGCTTGAAATCTAGCCATGGGTGTTTAGATAACGTAGATCCACGAACACGGTGTTGTTAGCATATCATTGTTGGATCTTGTTGCTGTTCTCAGGTGCTTTTGAAGATTGCAGTCAGTCTCAACCGCACTTTAGCTTGCAACCCACCAATATGCTTTTGTCCTGAACCATGACAAAGGAAAAATAATCTATTTCCACAAAAACAAAGTAGCTTCATCTTTTCCCAACAGGAGCAAGCTCCATTTGTGGCTGCTGGCTGCAACAGTAAAGAGGCTCTTTGCAACAGGTTACGTTGACTGACAGCTGCGTTAGCTACGTAGGGTCAGTTTGTATTTATTTGTGCTAAAAATATCTATCCATATTAATAAAATGAGTAACGCATCTGATCAAATTTCAGTAACTAACGCATTACTGAATTTTTAAACTAATTTTGTTACACAGCACGTGACTGCAAAAGTAGTGATAATACCAGTGAAACATTCATCCAAGCTTTCTCTTCCTCAGCTCCCCTCTTCACCTTAAGTAAATGAGCTTGCATAAAATTTCAATGGTAAAATTACAAATATTATCAATGCCATTGCTCCTGTCAAGGTGAAGGTGGTCACTATTAAAAAGAAACCTCCGTGGAGAAATCCCAAACTAGTAAGAGCTGAAAAAGTGTCAAAGCGAACACAGGTGGTGAAAAACTAAATTACAGGTTAACTATGAAATCTATAATGAGAGATTGAGCATTTATAAACTGGAGCTGAGAAATGCAAGGCAAACATATTTTTCTGACATCATTGCTAAGGACAACAATAATGCACGCACCTTGTTCACAACTATTGACGGGCGAACAACCCCCCCCCCGTGTTAATCGCTCCTGAACTTCAACCATGCCTGCAATGACTTTGTTTAATTTTCTGAATTTTGTCAGTAAAGAAAAAGGAACTCAGTGAGTGCTCCTATGCCAGGTGCTGGACATGCGCTTCCTCTGTGTCCATGGAGAGAAGATGTATACACCATGGCAACATTTTTTTCCAATCAATCATAAAAACTTGGATGACATCATATACCACCTGAAATCCACTACCTGCTGCCTTGATACTCACCCAACAGGGTTTTTTAAAAACACTTCATATTGCATTGCCTCAGATCTTCTACAGATCATAAATATGTCTCTGCATTCAGGTATCTTCCTTCAGTGCTTAAAAACAGCTGTTATCAAGCCACTTCTACAAAAAGAGCAGCCTACTGTAGATGCTTCACTCATGAACAGATATACAGTATCTTCTTGATTTCTCATTTTTTGTATGTGTGTCACGCTTAAATGTTTCAGATCATCAAACAAGTTTAAATATTAGACAAAGATAATACAAGTAAACACAAAATGCAGTTTTTAAATGAAGGTGTTTATTATTAAGGGGGAAAAAATCCAAACCTACATGGCCCTGTGTAAAAAAGTGATTGCCCCCTGAACCTAATAACTGGTTGGGCCACCCTTAGCAGCAACAACTGCAATCAAGCATTTGCAATAACTGGCAATGAGTCTTTTACAGCACTGTGGAGGAATTTTGGCCCACTCATCTTTGCAGAATTGTTGTAATTCAGCCACATTGGAGGGTTTTCGAGCATGAACTGCCTTTTTATTAAGGTCATGCCACAGCATCTCAATCAGATTCAGGTCAGGACTTTGACTAGGCCACTCCAAAATCTTCATTTTGTTTTTCTGAAGCCATTCAGACGTTGACTTGCTGGTGTGTTTTGGATCATTGTCCTGCTGCAGAACCCAAGTGCGCTTCAGCTTTGAGGTCACAAACACGTAGCCGGACGTTCTCCTTCAGAATTTTTTGGTAGACAGCAGAATTCATGGTTGCATTTACCACAGCAAGTCTTCCAGGTCCTGAAGCAGCAAAACAGCCTCAGACCATCACACTACCACCACCATATTTTACTAATGGTATGATGTTCCTTTTCTGAAATGCTGTTACTTGTATGCCGGATGTAATGGGACACGCACTTTCCAGAAAGTTCAACTTTTGTCTAGTCAGTCCACAGAATACTTTCCCAAAAGTCTTAGGGATCATCAAGATGTTTTCTGGCAAAAATCAGATGAGCCTTTGCTCTTTTTGCTCAGCAGTGGTGTTTGTCTTGGAATTCTGCCATGCAGGCCATTTTTGCCCAGTCTCTTTCTTATGGTGGAGTCATGAACACTGACCTTAACTGAGGCAAGTGAGGCCTGCAGTTCTTTGGATGTTGTGGGGTCTTTCGTGACCTCTTGGATGAGTCTTCGCTGTGCTCTTGGGGTAATTTTGGCCACCCGGCCACTCCTGGGAAGGTTCGCCACTGTTCCATGTTTTCGCCATTTGTGGATAATGGCTCTCACTGTGGTTTACTGGAGTCCCAAAGCTTTAGAAATGGCTTTATAACCTCAATTACTTTGTTTCTCATTTGTTCCTGAATTTCTTTGGATTGCAGCATGATGTCTAGCTTTTGAGGATCTTTTGATCTACTTCACTTTGTCAGGCAGGTCCTATTTAAGTGATTTCTTGATTGAGAACAGGTGTGGCATTAATCAGACCTGGGTGTGGCTAGAGAAATTGAACTCAGCTTTCCAAAGATGTGACAAACCACAGTTAATTTATGTTTTAATGGGGTGGGGGGCATATCACTTTTTCACACAGGGCCATGTAGGTTTGGATTTTTTTTACCATTCATAATGAAACACCTTCATTTAAAAACTGCATTTTGTGTTTACTTGTGTTATCTTTGTCTAATATTCAAATTTTTTTGATGATGTGAAACATTTAAGTGTGACAAAAATGAGAAATCAGTAAGGGTTCAAACACTTTTTCACACCACTGTAGGACTATATCAAACCTCCCCTTTCTTAGTAAAATAATAGAAAAGCTGTCTTTCAACAATTGTACAACTTCCTGACATTAAATAACTGTTTTGATGCCTTTCAGTCAGGTTTGCGGCCACACCACAGCACTGAGACAGCTCTAGTTAAGGTCCTTAATGACATCAGCTCCAATACAGATAGTGGCAACATTTCAGTCTTGGACCTCAGCGCTGCCTTTGCCATGGTCAACCATAACATCTGACTACACCAGCTGAAAAACTGGGTGTGACTTTCTGGTACAGCACTTCGATGGTTTGAGTCCTGTTTAAAAGACAGGGTATGGCAATGCATATTGATTCCGCCAGTGTTACGTAGTGTCCGTAGAATTTACCAAGTGCATTCTGGGTAGGGTAGGAACCGTTAGTTCGCTGAGATCACGTCAACGTAGGAGACATCGTTACAAAGCAGCTGTGTTTTAAACTGTAATAGTCGTTCTCACAACCGCCGTGGAGAAAAGGTAAACCACGGAATAGGCTTTTATCGTTTTCCAGCATAGAAGAAGAACAGCACAGCTCACGTTTCGGATGTAACTAAGAGGCGACGCCTGGCCTGGATTACAGCAGTCAGAAGACCCAACATAACTTTCAAACACACACCTGTATCAATGGTGGTGCGCTCAAAGCATTTTCATAAAGGTACGTTATGATTTATTGTGTATGTCTGTTGTTAAAACTTGCTTGTGTTGTGGTTAAGACTTGCCTGGTCATAGCTTTTACCCAGCGTCAGCAGTGCTAAGCTAAACAGAGCTAAGCTAAAGAAAGACTCCGATATCCGAGTAGCGAGAGAAAGTTACCACTCACACACCTGTGTGAGCGGGTTTAATTTGTTCTACACCAAAGTATTTTCTTACCGTTTCCTTTGCTTTAACAGCAGACCAGCTTATGAAATGCTAGACTGTGATCCTGACTGGGCACCTTCTCTAAACCTTGGCCATGCAGAGCTTCCAGCTACCGCTCCTGACAGGTTTAACCGCTTATGCAGAAGGACAAGATTATGACAAAAAGAATCAGCAGGGCAGGCAAGTGACCCCCCAGCACAGACCCCCAACATCACTGGCACTGTGACTGAGATGGATAATGTAGCTCCTTCAGGTAGTCTTTTTTTTTTACCTATGTTTTTCTTCGTAAAATGTGTCTTGGGATTCCTTTTGATTACAAAATATATTAACTACAGTTGTTTATTGTCCTGATCAGCAACAGATAACATTACACCTCTGGCTGAGATGGAGGAGACGACATCTGATGAAGCAGCACAGATCTGTCAGGCTGATAATGCTCCAGTGGAAAATGTGCAAGAACTACAGAACTGCAGCATGTGTCACCTTAGGCACCTTAGAAATTTTACTATTGCAAGAGGAGAACAGAAAGTTAAAGGGAGAGCTCTCCAGAAAGACACTGGATGAGAATTTCCTCAAAGATAATGACTCAAAGGTGAAATACTACACTGGGCTTCCATCTTTCAGTTTAATGGCTCTGCTGATGCAATTTTTTCCCAGCCTACCAAAGACAGAAAAATTTCCCAATTTCAAATTCTCCTTTTAACTATGATGCGTTTGCGGATTAATTTGCCTCTTGAACATATTGCACACCTTTTTGACATAAGCAGACAAACCGCATCCATCCTGTTCTGCGACACCATAAATGTACTCCATGCACACCTCAGCCCTTTGGTGTACTGGCCAAAGAGACATAGTTTGTCTCTTGTCTCATAGTTTGTCTTTGTCTGTTAGTGATGGTACTTTATGTCATTTATTTTTCTCCTGCCCCTCGCTTAAAAATTTCTGGTCTCAGATTTTTAATTTGTACAGTGTCATATATAAAAAAGTCATAATACCTGATGTCTTAACAGTAATACTTGGTTGTTCAGATCAAACTTTGCTCTGCTCACAGTCACTTCAGCATGCTATTAGGTTTGGCATGATTGTTGCGAAGAGGGTCATTCTGAAAGAATGGAAGGCCAATACGCCGCCCAGTTATATTAACTGGCTTAATGATTTGGCATCTTGCTTGTACATTGAAGAGATTCGATATCATTTGTCTAATACTCAAGATATGTTTACTAAAATTTGGGGACCATTTATGGATCACATTAAGAAAAAGAAGACTCAGCCTGTAACATGAAAGGATTGTATCATGAAACTTGCTTAGCATGGACTGCTTACACTTTTGTAGTTATATGGGCTTTGTGTAACAATCACTTATTTCATTGTGTATTTTCTTGTGCACTGGCAGTGTTTTTTTGTTTTGTCTTATTTTCAAAAAAACTGAATAAAATATATATTGAAAGAGACATAGTTTGCAGGCTAGCATGCCACATCAGTATGCTGAAATGTTTGGCAATAAGGTCACAGTTATTATTGACTGCTTTGAACTTTTTAGTTTTAGAATGTAGGCCATGACATGTTTTTGGTGTGGTTTAGCCATTTTGACATCATGTCTTTAACTGTGTCAATAATATTGAAGCAGTTAAAGCAGCACCTCTTTAATTTTTCTTATTGCTCAAACATTTTGCTTTCTTTCCTCTTTTTATATATGTAAATCACACTGAGTTGCCCTTGTGTATGAAACATGCTATATAAATACACTTGCTTGCTTTGTAACAATTTTTGTAATAAAGTATACGATGGCTTACAAACTCCAGCTCTTTATTTCAAAGATGCAAAACTGTAACCATAACCTGTGGAGCGTGTAAATAATGAGGCGGATTTGGTTCAGGCGATTTATTACACGACTCACACAAGGAGCATAGACAGAATGGCATACAAGTAGGAACTCTTCCCTTAAATAACATGACATCCTTCTAGACTCTTCTCACACACAAAAGATAATCCCCGTCTAGACTCTTCCCACACACAAAAGATAATCTCCCTGTCCGACTGCAGTCAGTCCATTCATCCTTGACACCTCCCTGTTATCTTACTAGGGCATCTAGAAACATCTCACACACAAAAGGTTAATTCCGCATCCTTTGTTCCTGTCTAAGGTGGTAAACCATTATGCACTCCCCAGGCTGCCACACCACCACCCCCAGCAACTTAGATAGGACAAAAGGGTAACAGTCCACATGCTGTGATAGAACCATTAACATCAGTCCACATGCTGTAGAACAATCAACATCAGTCCGCATGCTGCTTGGGCTTCAGTCTTCTGCCGTATCTGCTGTAGCCAGGATTCGCCGCCTCCGTGGCGTTGTCATGCTGGGGGGCTGATGTCTGGGGGTGAAAACTTTTTGACTGTCCATGTGGGTGCTCTGGAGAATCTTTTCTCTGGGAAGCGCCCCGTGGGGGTCTTCCACGCTGAGGGGCCCTCGCCAACAGCACTTGCTCGTCAGCCACAACGAAAGCAGGTTTGAGTCTGTCTATGCCAATTTTCTCCCTCCTACCCCCCAAGTCTAGCAAAAAATGCTTATCCCCTGTTTCCAGCACTCTAAACGGTCCATCATAAGGTGGGCGAAGTGGGGGGCGGTGGGCATCGTGTCTGACAAACACGAACTCTGCGTTTTTCAAAGCTTTAGGCACAAAAACGTGCGGAAAACTGTGGTGGGCAGGGCCCGGCAGCGTGCTTGAGTCTATGCAACGCTGCAGCAGCTGAGACAGGGAGCTGCCCGGCGCAGGATTATCTGGCAGAAACTCCCCAGGCAGCCGGAGTGGTTGTGCAAAAACGAGTTCTGCCGGGGAAGCTTCCAGATCCTCTTTAGGTGCAGAACGTAACCCCAATAAACCCCAGGGTAGCCTGTTTACCCAATTTGCATCCGTCAGTGAAGCCCTCAGAGCCGCTTTTAACGACCTATGAAAACGTTCGCATAACCCATTAGCCGGTTGTAAGCGGTTGTGCGGTGAATTGAGACACCTAGGCTGCGGGCCATGGTTGACCAAAGTTCAGAAACAAATTGAGAGCCTCTGTCGGACGTAATGTCCGACGGAACTCCAAAACGCGCCACCCATGCTGTTAAAAACGCGCGTGCCACCTCTTCGGCCGTGGTTGTCGCCAGCGGAACCGCTTCTGGCCAGCGCGTGGTGCGGTCCACCATTGTCAGGAGATGCGTGTACCCCTGTGATGGCGGAAGGGGGCCTACGAGGTCCACGTGGACATGGTCGAACCTCTTAGCTGGGATGCGAAATGGCTCCAAAGGAGCTTTCGTGTGTCTGTGAATCTTGGCTCGCTGGCACGCCACGCAGGCTGCCGCCCACTCTTTCACTTGTTTGCGCAGGCCTGGCCACACATATTTCTCTCCTACCATTTTGACCGACGCGCGCACCCCTGGGTGTGCCAAAGAGTGAACCGACTCAAACACGCGGCGGCGTCACGTGGCCGGAACCACAGGCCGTGGGCGACCCGTGGAGACGTCGCAGATTAAGGGGGGAATGTCGTTAAGCAGCGTCCTCTTCTCCAGCCTTAACCCTGTTGGTCCAGACTGGAGTGCGCGCACGTCCACGTCACTAGCCTGCTCCGCAGCCATGGCTGCGTAATCCATCCCTACACAGACCGGGGCCACAAAGGCGCGCGAGAGGCAGTCTGCCACTACATTCAGTTTGCCCGACACATGGTGAATAGGTGAATATTGGTAGTAAACTCTGAGATCGCAGCCAGCTGCCTCTGCTGCCGGCCCGACCAAGGTTCTGAAACTTTGGCCATCGCGAATGTTACTGGCTTATGGTCAACGAACGCAGTAAAATTGCACCCTTCCAGCCAGAACTGGAAATGGCGAATGGCCAGGTGGAGAGCCAGCAACTCTCTGTCGAACGCGCTGTATTTACATTCATTGTCGCGCAAGGTTCTGCTGAAAAAGGCAAGCGGCTGCCAAGCCCCAGCGACGCGCTGCTCCACGACAGCCCCTATGGCCACGTCTGAGGCCTCAGTGGTGAGGGCTATGTGGGCCGTTGGGTCCGGATGTGCCAACAATGCAGCGTTTGCCAGGGCTGCTTTAACTTCCGAGAACACCTGCTCTCGTTCCGGGGTCCATTCGACCCTATTCGCGGGTTTCTGTTTTTTGAGCGCAGCGTACAATGGCTGCATGAGCTGCGCTGCGTGGGGAAGGAAACGGTTGTAAAAGTTCACCATTCCCAAAAATTCTTGTAGCGCCCTGACCGTTTTGCGGTCGGGGAAAATCTGTCACTGTGTGCACTTTGTCAGGCAGCAGAACCGCTCCTTCGGGAGAGACGCGGTGCCCTAAAAAATCAATCCCCGTCACCCCGAACTGACATTTCGCTGGGTTGATTATTAAACCGTGCTCTTCCAACCTTCGGAAAATGGACATGATGGACGCGGTGTTGCGTGATCTCCCCTTCGTGTTCGTCTACCTGGACGACATCTTGGTAGCCAGCGCGTCCGAAGACGAACACGAAAATCACCTCACAGCAGTTTTCCGGAGGTTGGGAGAGCATGGGTTAATAATCAACCCAGCGAAGTGTCAGTTTGGGGTGACACAGATTGACTTTTTGGGGCACCGCGTCTCTCTAGAAGGAGCGGTTCCTCTGCCGGACAAAGTGCGCGCAGTAACAAATTTTCCCCAGCCACAAACGGTCAAAGCATTACAGGAGTTTTTGGGAATGGTGAATTTTTATAACCGTTTCCTCCCCCGCGCAGCGCACCTCATGCAACCACTGTATGCCGCGCTTAAAAAAACAAAAACCCACAAGTAAAATCGAATGGTCTCCGGAGTGGGAGCGCACATTCTCGGAGGTCAAAACAGCCCTGGCAAACGCTGCGTTGTTAGCACACCCAGACCCAACGGCCCGCATAGCGCTCACTACTGACGCGTCGGATGTGGCCATAGGGGCGGTCGTGGAGCAGCAGGTTGCCAGGGCTTGGCAGCCGCTCGCTTTTTTCAGCAGGACTTTGCGCGACACCGAGCGAAAATACAGCGCGTTCGACAGGGAGTTGTTAGCGCTCCACTTGGCCATTCGCCACTTCCAGTTCTGGCTGGAAGGACGCTGTTTCACTGCTTTCGTCGACCACAAGCCGCTGACTTTCGCGATGGCCAAGGTTTCAGAACCGTGGTCAGGCCGGCAGCAGAGGCAGCTGGCTGCAATCTCTGAGTTTACTACCGATATTCAACACGTAGCGGGTAAACTAAAGGGCCTTTTCCACTAGCATGCTTTAGCGCGACACGGGACGGCTCAGCACGCTTTGTACGCTTTTCCACAAGCCCCAACACGGTTTAACAGCCGCGATTCTCAGCCCCGCTAAAGGGTAGGGTACAGCAGTGCTGAGCTGTGCCGTGTTGTGACGTTAACAGACTGGTCGCCGCTGATTGGTCAGGTCGTAACCGGCGCTGATTGGTCAGGTTGTAACCGCCCCTCTCCTCCTCCTCTTCTACTGAATCTTCACGACCTTCTCAATAAAGTTTTTGGGAAAAAAAAAAAAAAAAAAAAAAAAAAAAAGAATCTTCACGACCGCCATTACTCAGCCCGCAACCACTGTTGGCGGTTTCTTTTCAGTGTATTGCTGTGCTATTTTCATTTATTCTCTATCAAAAATGGCTTCGCGTAATAAGGGTGTTCCATGGACCAATAAGGAGCTGCAGTGTCTGCTCACTGCATTGTCAGACGAACGTATCCAGCGCGAGTTAGACGGAGCCGCCCGGAATGAAAAAATATACCAGGAGGTCTCGACATCGGAGTCCTTTAACGGTGAGTTTTAATTTTTTTTTATTGTGCGTTTTTTCGCAAATATATTCGGTAAGACGCTCAGTTTATTTATGCAATAAAAAAGCTGTTCATTTGTGGATGATGATCGCTGCTTTATCGCAGCACACTGCGGACTAAAGCTTTTATTTTAATTATTCATGTGAACAATACGCTGAAATAAGCTTATGTAATCTTGTTAAAAACTATTGTCTTTTCTGTATATCTTGCACTTTCGTGCTGTATTTTATTGTGTGCATTTTCCTTGTAGAATCATCCCACGCGTCCGCCGCGACAGCCCGTCCGGATTCATTCAGCCGAGCCTTCCTGAACCAGAGCTGGCAGAGACGGCTTCACTGAACCGAGCCTTGCTGACCCAGTTTGGGAAGCTGGTGTAGAGGCACTCAGTGGTCAGCGTGTATAAAATGTCGATTAACCTTCATGTTGTGTTGCAAAGTTTTTTTTTTTATTTTAATATTTTGTATATAATAAAATGGAATTGTTTTGGAAAGTGTGGTTTGTCTGTTATAACACTGAATTATAAAACAGTATAATTACATAGAAATTCCATTGCCTAGTCTGATCAAAATTATGCTGATCATCCTGTCAGGGGTCAACCATTGTAGAGGTAATGTAATTTTTAACTAGACCAAAAAACAAATGTTTTTGTAAGCTTTCTGTTCTTTTTATTGAAATATCATAAAAAATTAGCACCAAGTCAAAGTAGGTACAAGTATATGTAAATTGAATGTTCTATCGGCATTCCAAATTCAGAGAATTACAATACTTTAGAAGGAGTGTAGCATCATCTAAACGGAAAATAATAATACTGTTGTTCCAAACGTTGACCTGAAGGTGAAAAACATGATTTTTTTTTATTCAGTACATCCAAAATGCCCTAGGATGTAAAAAATAATACAATTTGGTGTTGGCCAGTGTGCCACTGTCTCATTATTTAATACGAATAAAAACAAGTTTCAGCTCATTATTTCTAGGTCATTTGGCAGTTAATTCAAAACAAAAGTGACTTGTGTTGTTGCAGCTTAATTATGAGATAAAATTAATTGTGAGATAAAACCACAGAGCGAGCAAGGCAATAATCCTTGGATCCTCCATTTTTTGTCTCGTGTAAATAAGGACTCAGTCGGGTGCATAACGTCACGGGAGTGTGGCCCCGCCTCGCTGAGAATCTGCCGCCGCCCCGCTTCTAAAACCTCCTAACACAAACCATCACAGCACATGCACAGCACCGTGCTAATGGAGACAGAAGCATTCCGAGCCGTACTGAAGTGAATCGAGCCGTACCGAGGTGTGCTGGGCTAGTGGAAAACAGGCTTAAATGTAGTGGCAGACTGTCTCTCGCGCGCCGTAACTACTCCAGTCCGCGTAGGGGTAGATTATGCAGCCATGGCCGCGGAGCAGGCTAGCGGCGCGGAAGCGCACGTGGCCCCAGTCCGCGTGGGGATAGACTATGCAGCCATGGCCGCGGATCAGGTTAGCGATGCAGACGTGTGCGCGCTCCAGTCTGGACCAACAGGGTTAAGGCTGGAGAACAGGGTGCTGCAAGGTGGTATGCCCCCCCAATCTGCGATGTCTCCACGGGACGACCGCGCCCGGTGGTGCCGACCGCGTGGCGCCGCCGCGTTTTTGACTCAATTCATTCTCTGGCGCACCCGGGGGTGCGCGCGTCGGTCAAAATGGTAGGAGAGAAATTTGTATGGCCGAGCCTGCGCAAGCAAGTTAAGGAGTGGGCAGCAGCCTGCATGGCTTGCCAACGAGCCAAAATACACAAACACACTAGAGCTCCCTTGGAGCCATTTCACATCCTGGCTAAGAGGTTCGATCATGTGCATGTCGACCTCGTAGGCCCCCTCCCGCCGTCATAGGGGTGCACACACCTTTTGACAATGGTGGACCGCACCACGCGTTGGCCTGAAGTGGTCCCCCTGGCATCAACCACAGCCGAGGAGGTGGCACGCGCGTTTTTAATGGCATGGGTAGCGCGTTTTGGAGTTCCGTCGGACATTACGTCCGACAGAGGTCCTCAGTTTGTTTCCGAGCTTTGGTCAGCGATGACCCGCAGCCTGGGGGTAACGATCCACCGCACTACCGTGTACAACCCGCAGGCTAATGGTTTATGCGAACGTTTCCATAGGTCATTGAAAGCAGCCCTCAGAGCATCACTTACGGATGCAAATTGGGTGGACAGGCTACCATGGGTTTTATTGGGGTTGCGTTCTGCACCTAAAGAGGATTTAAAAGCCTCCCCAGCTGAATTAGTTTTTGCGCAGCCACTCCGGCTACCCGGGGAGTTTCTCCCAGATAATCCTGCGCCAGAGTGCTCCCCTGCTCAGCGATTGCAGAGCGACACGGGATCGAGCACGCTTCCTGGCCCCGTTCATCACAGTTTTCCACCCGTTTCTGTGCCTAAGGCTTTAAAAAATGCGGAGTTTGTTTTTGTCAGACACGATGCCCATCGCCCAACCTTGTGACCACCTTATGATGGCCCATTTAGAGTGCTGGAAACAGGAGATAAGCACTTTTTGCTAGATTTGGGGGGCAGAAAGGAAATGATTGGCATAAACAGGCTCAAACCCGCTTTTGTGATGGCTGACGAAGCTGTGCAGTTGGCGAGGGCTCCTCGGCACGGCAGACCCCCTAGGGAGCGTTCCCCAGAGCTCCCACAGGAATTGACTAACAGTTCTCATCCTCAGATAGCAGCTCCACAACAGGATGGCGCCGCAAGAGTGGTAAAGCCCGCTTACAGCAAGTTCGGAAGAAGATTGAAGCCCAAACAGCACGTGGACTGATGTTTGTGATTTTATCATGATATGCAGACTGTGTTATATTGTTCCATCTTAGACGTTTGGGGGGGGGGGGGGGGGTCATGTGGGACACACATGTGGGTTTCATAGGATTCATATGTATATTACTGTTGCTTCACGTCTCAGAATGAACAATAGGACTGAGTCTCCTAGGGATAACAGGGGGATGCGAAATGTGATCTTTGTTATGCAAAGAGATGGCCTTGAGGGATTTCCTGACCACCAGTGGCTTTAGGTGGAGGGGAGAAGACCTGGAGGAAGATGTATTGTGTCTTGGGATTAAAAGACAATGTGACTCTGTACTTTGATGTCCTGGGGTATAAAAGGGACAGATGTGGGGGGATGCTTTCTCTTTTCTGTTTGGAGCATGTTGGAGATACGTGAATAAACCTGAATTGAGAAATACTCAGCTTCAGCCTCATCCTTTCACGCTCTCCACAATAGCAGTGTATTCTCTGTGGCTCAGGCATCGGGTTTATTATGGATTATCTTTATGTATTATGTATTATCTGGTGAATCCTGAGCGTAAATCCATTCATCATGACCCTCCGTGCGTTCTTACGCAGGGCACAAAGAGGGAGGATGAAATAAAGAGGATTTACGTGCAGGGTTCACCACAGCACATTTAATACAGAACGGCAGACAATTCCCAAAAAGGTGAAGACGTACAAAAACACAAACACACTTACTGATGGTGTTCGGGGGCCGGCATCGCCCAGCAAACGAATGAGAGGAGACGCGTTAGCCAGCCGACATCGCTTCAAGGACGCACGAGAACCACGGCGAACATGGAGTGAGTAACACGTGAGTGCTGAAAATACTGGCAGACTAACAGCACGGATGACAATACTATGGACCAGCAGTGCGTGACTGGCAAACGGCCGCTAAGTACACGCACTGCTGGTGATGGTGTGATGAGAAGCACCTGGGCGAAGACCGGGAAAGATGATCAGTGGAATTTTTAATCAGCTGGTGATAATGATAGAGGGGACGTGGTCGGACTGGCGAGCGTCAGCATGCAATCACAGAAAGTAGGTCAAAGCTGCGCGTAAGTCCATTAATCCTTCCCCTCCTTGTGTGCTCCTCCTGCGTAAAAGCACACGAGGAGGCTTTTGACAGTTGGAGCTGAAGCGTGTGATGTGGTCTTTCACGGCCTACTGTTTATCTAAGCCTGCGACACAACGCGAAGGCATAGCCATAAAATTAAAACAAGAAACCGGAGAAACTGTGAGCTACAAAGCTGCTGTCATTCCAGTCAACAACACTGGCATCTGTTCTGTCGCTTACTTCATGGTGGTGCCGCCCTTCATTTGGTGGGCAGCACCACAGTCCAGTGCAGTTTTTTGATGATAACTAGTTTATGCAGGCGCAGTTGTAAATATTATATTGATCATCGACAATGACTTTTGGGTTTACACAACATGCTAAAAAATGTCAAAATCATGTAATCAGACCTTTAAGCTGTGTGTGTTTTCATTCTAGAGTCCTACCGCAGGCTGAAGATCTGCTGAACCGGGACCAGCAGCACATCCAGTTGCTTCTCAGTGAGGCAAGAGAGCATGAAACGGGAGCAGGTCAAGTGGACCCCTGACCAAGTGAGCACCCCATGTGAGCAACCCAAGTGGACCCTGGGGTCTAATCTGTACATGTACAAGTACATTTTCAATCCAGTGATTTACAAACTTATTCAGAGCTTTCTAAAGCCTCATTCAGAACATTCTAGTCCCACATACCTATTCTGTGGATTTTCATCTGGGGGCAGGTAGTGGTGACGAGCAGCAGCAGTGGAGAAGAAAAGACTTTTGAATACATAAACAGAGCCAAAACCTTCTCTGGGTCAGCTTAGTTGTCATCTTACATTTATATACTGTATATATATTTTTTACACTTCTTGGTGACCAGGAAAAGTCTTTCCAACAGTTTTACACAAATTTTTGTTATTGTTCTCCTTCTTGGCGTTTCCACATCACTGGACTGAGAATGTACGTGTACAGATTGGATCCTGGGGTCCACTTGGGAGTGCTCACTTGGTCAGGGCTCCACTTGACCTGGATCCCATGAAACTACCTTGTGAAGGGAGGAGATGGCTCAGAATTCTGCCTTCAATCAAGCGTTCCTTGGTGTGCTGGGCCACTTTGCAAAGGAGAGGAGTCAGTGAGTGTGGCTGGCATGTGTGACCCATTCGGAGTTTTTTTTACAGTTTAAAGTTTGAATTTTGCACATTCTAAATAATCTGGATTTTGCTGGTGACTGTAATAAACAATTTAGTGACTTTTGTGTTTGCATCATGATTTTCTATTTTTCTGTTAAGACACCGATGGAAAGAGTCAACAGTACAAACCAAACATTTATCAATGACGTTGAAAATAATAGCTCATTTTTAAGAAAAAAGTATCCAAAAACAATTATTTTATTTACTGAAGACTGTATTGTTGGATGTGCAAGTGTAGAAGACACTGCACACTTTAGTGATAGTACCAGTATATGGAGGAATTCTGGGCCTTATTGGCATCTGTATTTCCTAATAATGAGTTGGGGTTTAATGGGATTTAGCATGTTTTAACACAAACTACTTTATGGTTCATAATTCTATTGACAAACTTACACCAAACCAAAAGTGAATTCTCAAACTGCTGGATTATTTAGATAGCTTTGCCAATCTTTTAGCATTTAATTTATGTCACTAAATCTTGGTAACCTTTACAAATAAAACCTAAACAAAAGTGGAGACATATCTGCAAAAGGCACAAAAGTTTATTGTAAAAATTCCTAGTGCAATACAAAAGGGGTACATAGTATATTATTCACACACAGAATACAGTGCATCCGGAAAGTATTCACAGCGCTTCACTTTTTCCACATTTTATGTTACAGCCTTATTCCAAAAGGGATTAAATTCATTTTTTCCTCAAAATTCTACACACAATACCCCATAATGACAACGTGAAAAAAGATTTTTTGAGATTTTTGCAAATTTATTAAAAATAAACTAAGAAATCACATGTACATCAGTATTCACAGCCTTTGCCATGAAGCTCAAAATTGAGCTCAGGTGCATCCTGTTTCCACTGATGATCCTTGAGATGTTTCTACAGCTTCATTGGAGTCCACCTGTGGTAAATTCAGTTGACTGGACATGATTTGGAAAGGCACACACCTGTCTATATAAGGTCCCACAGGTGACAGTGCATGTCAGAGCACAAACCAAGCATGAAGTCAAAGGAATTGTCTGTAGACCTCCAAGACAGGATTATCTCGAGGCACAAATCTGGGAAAGGGTACAAAAAAAATTCTGCTGCTTTGAAGGTCCCAATGAGCACAGTGGCCTCCATCATCTGTAAATGGAAGAAGTTCAAAACCACCAGGACTCTTCGGAGAGCTGGACACCCATCTAAACTGAGCGATTGGGGGAGAAGGGCCTTATTCAGGGAGGTGAACAAGAACCCGATGGTCACTCTGTCAGAGCTCCAGCGTTGCTCTGTGAAGAGAGAAAAACCTTCCAGAAGGACAACCATCTCTGCAACAATCCACCAATTAGGCCTGTATGGTACAGTGGCAAGATGGAAGCCACTCCTTAGTAAAAGGCACATGGCAGCCCACCTTAAGTTTGCCAAAAGGCACCTGCAGGACTCTCAGACCATGAGAAACAAAATTCTCTGGTCTGATGAGACAAAGATTGGACTCTTTGGCGTGAATGCCAGGCGTCATGTTTGGAGGAAACCAGGCACTGTTCATAACCACGCCAATGGTGGTGGCAGCATCATGCTGTGGGGATGTTTTTCAGCGGCAGGGACTGGGAGACTAGTCAGGATAGAGGGAAAGATGATTGCAGCAATGTACAGAGACATCCTGGATGAAAACCTGCTCCAGAGCGCTCTTAACCTCAGACTGGGGCGACGGTTCATCTTTCAGCAGGACAACGACCCTAAGCACACAGCCAAGATATCAAAGGAGTGGCTTCAGGACAACTCTGTGAATGTCCTTGAGTGGCCCAGCCAAATCCCAGACTTGAATCCAATTGAACATCTCTGGAGAGATCTGAAAATGGCTGTGTACCGACGCTTGCCATCCAACCTGATGGAGCTTGAGAGGTGCTGCAAAGAGAAATGGGCCAAACTGCCCACAGATAGGTGTACCAAGCTTGTGGCATCATATTCAAAAAGACTTGAGGCTGTAATTGCTGCCAAAGGTGCATCAACAAAGTACTGAGCAAAGGCTGTGAATACTTATGTACATGTGATTTCTTAGTTTTTTATTTTTAATAAATTTGCAAAAATTAAAAAAAAAGTTTGTTCACATTGTCATTACGGGGTATTGTGTGTAGCATTTTGAGGAAAAAATGAATTTAATCCCTTTTGGAATAAGGCTGTAACAACAAAATGTGGGAAAAGTGAGGTGCTGTGAATACTTTCTGGATGCACTGTATATATTTATACAATACACGTATATATCCAGTAAATCCATGTATTTTCCATGTAACCTTGTGACTATTATTTTACTTTTAATCCTAGATGAAGTTTGTTTTGGGTTAAAAATGCATCATAATTGTTAAATATACTTTATTATACCTAACTCAGTACAGTTTACCTGCTGAAATATATATTTTACAGCTAATATAACCCCATAACTATAATATGACACCTGGTGATCAATTTTTGGCAGCTGATCATTTTTTCCCACGACACCACCAGCTGGAGCAGGTACATCCCATGATGTCTCAAAAGTCTCCCCATGATTTTCACACAGATGAGTAATTTGTAGCACAGGAAGCTCAACATTTCTACAGACATTCTGAAGTTCTGCAATCACTGCGGTTCGTGAAGCTGGGATGACATCCCATCACTAAGAGGCTCGGTAGAACGGCCAGACCGATGGTTTGAAGCAATAATTTTGCCACAAGAGAGCCATCTGAAACACGCACACACAGCATACATATTTTAGTACGGTATCTAATAGCGATAACTTGTCATGATTACAATGTAGTCCGGAGGACTTATTAGGGCTTAACTAGCATTAGCAATCATTAGCTTACCTTCATATGTGATCTAGTTCATAGTCTCACGTCTTCTGCTGCCCCATGGCTTCCTAAACTCTCCAGTACTTTTCCAGAGTTTTGTCTTGTAGACTTCTCTGGCTCTCCTTTTTTGCTTTTATTCTGACAAAAAGTCAGCGAAGAGCAGGCTCGCCTCCATATCCATCTTGTGTTTTGCTTGTCACATACAAATGATGTCATAGGAGTGTCCGGCTGCCTTGCTGTCAAGATCTCACTCACTTAAGGTGGTATTCAGTCATAATAGATAACGAACAACACCGTGTTGAGTCGGAATGAGTAGATGCTAGTTGAATAATTATTATTCTCAACACCGGGTCTACAGCTATTTGCCGTCCAAAATGGCAGAACAACAAAGTGGCACGTGACCACTGACGTCACGTGCAACCACTCTATAGGTAACTACAAATCGGAGCGAACAAAAATAGCCCGTGGAGTTCCCCAAGGTGCCATTTTAGGACTTTTGCTTTTCAACATCTATATGATCCCACAAGCTCAAATCATAAAAAAACAATAAAATATATTACCATATTATGCAGATGATACACAAATCTACATAACTGTCTCACCAGGAGACTGGTCCAATTAAAATCCTGATCCAAATGCACTGGTCAAATTAAAGAGTGGAGTGCCAGAATTTTAAGTTAAATGAAGACAAAACCGAAATAACAGTCTTTGGAGCCAAAGAAGAAAGACTCAAAGTTAGTACTTAGCTTCAATCAATGATACTAAAAACCAACAGCCAAGCCAGAAATCTGGGTGTGGTTCTGGACTCAGACCTGAATTTTAACAGCCACATTAAGACAGTCGTGAAGTCAGCCTATTATCACTTAAAGGTGCAAGAGATAGCATTACGACCTCCTGACCAGTAGATGTCGCATTCACTGTTGACTCATAATCTCGTACTGGTTGCAAGGTAGAGAGATAAACAGCACTTCCTGGAGGCTAACATCAATGTACTGCAGACTGCTAAAATCTCAGAACTTTGCTGATTATGAGCCAGACAGCGTGTCAAGCGAGGACTCTTGTGGTATATAATTCTCTCTGATGCGCATCTCCGGTAAACATTTTTTAACCTGTTGCACTTCGGTGTACCGCGGGCGGGCACGTCTCTGTGTCCTAGGACGCACGAGGGCGTCCAAGTACGCACACTGTGCGTCCTAGGAGGCACTGAAAAAAACCCACCTGCATTTCCGTTCTTCCACTACAGACACAGCCACAAACAGAAAGCCAAAGGAGTGCTTTGATTGGTTTAGATGTGATTGACCTCTCATTCGACTAATAAGAGCCTTGAATTGGGTTTCTGAAACCTTGAAGAACCAATGACTGAAAACCTAGCAAGAAGGACCCGCCTACCAACGGCTGTGAATACAGCCAGCCAATTGAAGGACAGAAGTTCGAAAGCAGTTTTGTGTAAGGCTGGGTGACACACAGGCGTTCGCCAGTCTTTTTTTCTAACTACTGTTCTTATTTGTTTTGAAAAATCGTTCGCCAAAACTGCAATCATGGAAGCGCAAAACCACAATAATGGAATTATGGTTTGACCGGGTCGCGAGACCAGAACCACGAGTCCGTAACAAGCGGACCAGCTTCACGTTCGTCTGACAATGAGGAAGAGAAGTTCGCCAGCTACGCTGCTGTTGTGAACAAGTAAGTGTTATAAGCTAAATTATTCTTTATCCCTGAAAATTGTAATCAAAAATGACTTTTGACCGATCGGTAAATTACAGCTGTGTGTCGTAGACCGTGGCGCACCGTGACCGCGGCGCAACGGGCGATGTCCGTCCTCTGTAGCGGGGGGGGGAGACAATCCCCCCCCCCACACACACACACACACACAGCCCTGAATGTCACCTTTCATTAGAGCCCAAGATGAAGCTTCTATATTGAATCATTCAAAAGTTACAGACGTTTTTCCAAACTCTGCCATTTGGCACAATTTGGCACAGTTCAAAAATGCCTGGGAACAACCTGAGAACAAAGCTGTGTAATATGTTCATTTTTTATGGTATTGTTACAAAATTTTGACCTCAGCTGGATAACACTTGGTTCTACATTTCTGTTGCATTTTCCAGCCCGGATCTGAAGCTGTGTGTTATTTGCAAGCATTTGTATCCAAAAAAAACACCCAGGCCAAATTTATTTTCTTCAAGTTCAGTATGTTTAGATGACTGTTACTCAATGGCCGGAGCACTAAGAGAGATTATGACTGTTTTGCCAAAAAATTCAAAGTGTTTTCTTTTAAATGAGACCAACCCCATGAAGATGCTGCAAAGGGTTGAAGAACAGCTTTTGATTTACTTTGGGCACGTTATTTGTTGGCGTTTTTAGGGAAATTGACCAGAGTGCAAGGGGTTAAATAACTATGTCGTATAGTGTTATTGACAGTAATGCTAATGTAGCACAGCGGGATCGAACCGGATAGCTCTCTAGTCTTGACAACGTAATTATGACAACACTTTAGTTCAGATTGTAAGGACGTTGACTGCTGTTAGTGGCTTGTATAAATATGCTGAATCACACTTTTATGGTCTATTTATGTTCATCCATTTTAGCTACGCATACTTAAAAAAAAAAAAACGGTTGTTGCTATCTACCATATTCCTGGGGGTAGCACTGTAGGAACGATTATATGCGGAACTTCCAGTTTCAGCTGAAGTCATGTTCAATCAAGTCAGCAAGAGTGGAGTTGTGGGGCATTTAAAATAGCGTTTTTAAAAGTTTTTCAAACTCATTTTAATGTATAATCCACATGCGTGTTTTGCACTCAAGTGGCAGCTAATTTCAGCCCTTGTAGTTTTTGTATTTTTTGAATGTTCTGGCGTAGTTCTGGTACTTGTTGCAGGTGTTTGTAGTTGTGCCATAGACTGTATAAATGAAGGCTTTGTTATATCTTGAAATGAGGGAGTTGGAGGCAAGACTTCATGCAACATAGAACTGCCATTTATTATACTGAACTTGGGGTTTTTATACAGGGGGGCTGTGCCAACCTCACGCCACCCTAAGGGGTGGGCACTGCCATACATACACATACACACACATCCAACATTCTCTCCCCCCTTAGAAAAATGGGAAATCACACACACCATTAAAACCCGAATCACACACTAAGAACCAGGGGAATAACATATTGCAATAAAACAAGCCTATCACATCACACAAAATCATTCAAAATGGACCATGTCTCTTTAAAACACAAAATAATCCCATATTCATCACATTCACTCCCATGCACACCAGCAAACAAATATATACACATGTTGAAATATATCTACATATAATAAGTAAGTGACCCCAATGTCTCTGGCCAGCCACCATCTCTTACACTGCCATGGAGGACCCAGGCAGCCCCACGGCACATGTGCCCCTAGCCGTTTTCTCCCTCCAGGGTCGAAGCCCCCTCCCTGACAAAAATGTCTTTAACCGGAGGCCCAGGACAGCCCCATGGCATCTACACACCCGGCCGCCATCTACCCCCAGGGTCAAAGTCCCCCTCCTTGGCAAAAATGTCTTTACCCGCCATAAAGGGCTTCTTCCCTCTCAGGTCACCGTGTTGTTCAGTGCGCCGCCTCTCCATGCCTGACGAGCTGCTCCCGACTGCCTTACGCACTGCCGTCATGGTCTGAGACGCTACGGCCCCCAGTGGCCACACCTCGGGGAGAAACGAAGCCTGTTCAGTGGCGTCATCCACTGGCTTGGGCACCTCACCGTACCGTCCAGCACCCACATCCAAGCCGCATGGGGCTCTGGCACTGAGACACTGCCCGAGCTCCATAGCGCACGGCTGCTGCTGCTCACCTCCGGGGCTCACGACGTCACCCTTGCTGGTCACATCCTCCAACCCCGGCTCCTCACCGCTGCCTCCAGCACACACGGTCTCAGTCTCCCGCTGTTGGAAGTCAAACAGCGGGGTTGACTCCTGCTGCACCTCCTCTCTGCCGTCTTCGCACACCGCAACGTCAGAACCATCAGCGCCGTGGTCCCACACCAGACTGGGCTCCACAGCTAGCCTGCTGTCTTCAGCAAGCGGGAACATTTCTACAACCTGTCCCGGCCACTTCTCCTGGCAGCTGTCCCCCTGAGAGCATGGAGCGGGTGCTCCAGTGTCAGTGCTTTGCTGCGTCGTCACCATACCAGGCTGTGGCTGCCATCCCTTGGGGCCCTTGGTGACACTCCCATCGGCCCCATCCTCCAACCCGGGCACCTCGTCCCCATTCTCGGCACTCTCCTCCAGGACGCACCGCTGCATTATCACCAAGTCCGGCTGCAGCTGCTCCCCCTCTGGGCTCTCAGCACCATTCCCATTGACTCCACTGTCCGTTTGCGGCTGTTCTCCACTGGGGCTCTCAGCACCGCTCTCGTTGGTCATACCCTTCAACACAGACGGCTTGACGCTGCTGTCAGTACCCTCATTCCAGTTGTCCCGCTGCGCCGTCTCTGCGTCTTGCGGTTGTTCTTCCCCGGGGCCTTCAGCCTGCATGGTCTCGCACTCCTGCTGTGTAGCTTCCACAAGCAGCTGTTCACCTAGCATGCAAACCTCCGCTCTCGGCAGGAAATCGCACGCGGTCGGCCCCTTGCTAGCTTTAGCCAGTAGCTCGCGTATGGCTCCGGACTCCCAGTGTTCCACCAACTCCAGCACTTCCTCCAGCAATGGTGGCACTCTAGTCAGTCTCAATGTCAAACTCAGCCAAACGTCACTGGTGCCATGGGCCAACTTATCCCTCAATAGGCCATCCTCCAACTCTCCCCACTCACACTTCCTAGCTAGGTTACGAAGCCTCGACAGAAATGACTTAAGGAACTCGCCCGTCCGCTGTTTAAGATCGTAAAACTTGCACCGTCTCCTAGAGATGAAGGTTACTTGCGGAGTCCCACAGTGTTCAGTTTTGGGGCCATTGTTATTCAATATGTATATAAATGATATATGTAAAATTTCAGAAAAAAATGGATTTAATATTGTTTGCAGATGACACTGATTTATTATGCAGTGGAAGCAATTTGGAACAACTTTTGGATACACTCGGAAAGGAATTAGGAAAGCTTAAACTGTGGTTTGATTCAAATAAATTAACGCTCAATTTAAATAAGACAAAATTTATAATTTTTAACAACCATCACAACAACTTAGTATCTAAACTCAGTGTAAATGGTGTAGAGATTGAAAGGGTATCCGAAATTAAATTTCTTGGAGTAATAATTGATAATAAACTGTGTTGGAAGTCACATATTAATTATATTAAAGGTAAAATATCAAAATCAATCACAATACTACACAGAGTGAAATATTTGCTGAATCAACCCACACTATATACTTTGTATCATTCATTAATACTCCCATACATGACATATTGTACTGAAGTATGGGGAAATACATATAAAACAAACATATATCCAGTCTTTATGCTTCAGAAGAGAGCTATTAGAATAATAAACAAAGCTGCTTACAGGGAACCAACAAACCCACTTTTTCTTAAATTAAAAGCTCTCAAGTTGAAAGATCTGGTTGACTTTAAAACTGCAGTAATAATGTTTAAAGTGAAGAATCTATCACTGCCCGCAAATATCCAAAAGTTGTTCCAAATAAGGGAGAAACAATATCATTTCAGAGGAACGTGTATATTTCAAAAACCTTCAGTGAGAACTACCACCAAGCAACACTGTGTTTCAGTGCAAGGAGTCAGATTATGGAACGATTTTGGACCTGAATTAAAATCATGTACAACGCTTGGACAATTTAAACAAAAACTGAAGGAAGAAATACTCCAAACATATATACAAGACAACATGTAAAATCACATAAGGATTATCATATTCAGTCTGTGTTGTGCTGTTGCTTAGTTTTGTTTTGTTTTTTTGTCACGTTTTGTCTTAGCTTTGTTCTAAATTGTAATCGCTCCTGTTTTGTTTTTCTTTTGAATTCTTGGATGGAATATGGGTGGACAATATAAGCTGCGGCTTCAGCCATCACCCATTTTGGATAACTTATGTTGAACTGTATAATCAGAGGAGTTATTGTTTAATTTGACCTTGTTAGATCCCCCCCCCTTTTTATTATTCTGTTCCTTTCTTTTAATCTTTACTTTTAATCTATCCAAAATAAAGATTCATTCATTCATTCATTCAGATAGTGCCATAGTCTTCACATGCGTTCTCTCCAATTTACCTCGTCACCAAATGTTATATCTTGAAATGAGGGAGTCGGAGGCGAGACTTCATGCAACATGGAACTCACCTTTATTATACTGAACTTGGGGTTTATATACAGAGGGGCTGTGCCCACCTCACGCCACCCTAGGGGGCGGGCACTGCCACACATACACACACATCCAACAGGCTTCTCACTGGCAGTGTGTCAATCATGCAATGAAAACTAAAAAGGACTGTTGGTGTGATCGGTGGGACACACCCAGGAGCACCAGGCATGTTTTCCCTTGTATGAATGTCACAGATCTGACATTTATGTGTCATATGTCACCAGATGCAAGGCTGGATGAAGTAAAATAATAAATAAAAAATAGTAACAGTTTGCTTCCGAAGGCTAAACGATTTAAGAAAGATATCAAATAGTTTTTTGTTTTGTGTTGGGGTTTTTTTTGGGGGGGGTGCATATGTTGCACTGCTTTGAAACGATATGGGCTTGATATTAGCAGCTTCAACATACATTAGTTTTTAAATTATCACAAAATATACACTACCGTTCAAAAGTTTGGGGTCACCCAGACAATTATTTTGTGTTTTCCATGAAAAGTCACACTTATTTACCACCATGAGTTGTAAAATGAATAGAAAATATAGTCAAGACATTGACAAGGTTAGAAATAATGATTTGTATTTGAAATAATAATTTTTTCCAGATACTCAACCTGCTCAAAGGAAAGTCAGTTTTATAGCTTCTCTAACCAGCTAAACTGTTTTCAGCTGCGCTAACATGATTGCACAAGGGTTTTCTAATCATCCATTAGCCTTCTGATGCAATAAGCAAACACATTGACCATTAGAACACTGGAGTGATAGTTGTTGGAAATGGGCCTCTATACACCTATGTAGATATTGCACCAAAAACCAGACATTTGCAGCTAGAATAGTCATTTACCACATTAGCAATGTATATTAGATATTAGAGTGTATTTCTGATTAGTTTAAAGTTATCTTCATTGAAAAAAAACAGTGCTTTTCTTTCAAAAATAAGGAAATTTCTAAGTGACCCCAAACTTTTGAACGGTACTGTAGATCAATAAAATTTTGAACAACTGTCAGAGAAGGTCTGTACGTGCTAAGTTAAATAACAAGCATTTATGGCATGACAGCAGCATGAGCGTTTTAATTTGGGGGTAAAACAAAGGGCTGCAGCTGTCAGTATATACAACAGCCAAGCACGGTGTTGTGGTGTACGTCTGCTCTGAGGTAAATTTGATTCTGTCTGTGGTCTATATTAATCATATATTCCATAACCAACATATGTTTAAGCATGTGAGGATGTTTGGTGATTACATATGTAAGGCGACTTCACACCTCAGAACAGGACAAAGAGTCTCAACCGCCAGTGAAGATCAAAGAGCATCCGAGGCGCTGCGGTGGAGACCGGATGGGTTGCCCTGACCCCCCAGGGCCAGGCGGAGGAGTACGAAGACAATGGGGGGATTAAGATAATGAGGGATGTCAGCTTTTGATATGCATGTCTTTTGTTATGTGCGAGTATAAGTTCGTAGAGCCGAAGGTGTTCGCTCTCTTTCCTTCTTCTGCTGCTGCACCTAGATGAGACTTGTTAGAGGAGCTGATAATAAACTTTGGTTTATATATCACATCGCCTCGTTCTTTCAAGCTCTTCTACACTGGTGACCCTGACGCGAGCATGGACCAGAGGCGTTCCCCCGCGATCGACTCATCTGTGGCGACCCAGGCAGACGCCGGCGCCCACGCAGACAGGGGAACAGATGGACGACGTTCCCCCACGGCAGAAGTGATAGAGAGGGCTCAACCGAGCACCAGCACCGCTGAGAGAGCCGAAGCTAGGCACTCTCACCCTGCGGACACATCAATGACGGTCCACGCAAACGCCGTCACTGTCAAGCTGCCGGACTTCTGGCAGGAAGACCCCGCCTCGTGGTTTCAGCAAGCTGAAGCCCAGTTTACACTGGCGGGCATCACGGCTGACGATACGAAGTTCTATCATATCGTTGCCAAACTCGACGCCGCCACTTCGAGGTGTGTGCGGAGCATTATCCAGCGGCCACCGGCCCAAGACAAATATAAAGTACTGAAAGCAACCATCGTGGCAAATTACGTCCCCTCAGCCGAAGAGAGAGCCGAGAGGATCCTAGCGGTCTACGGCCACAGAGGATGCAGACCCAAGGCCCTCATGGAGGACTTGCTGCAGCTTAAAGAAGAGGACAATGACAACTTCCTCTTCCAATTCATATTCCTCAATACGCTGCCGCCACACATGAGAGGGACGCTTGCCAACATGCGATGCAGCACCCAGCAAGACTTCCGCGTGCTGGCTCACGAAGCTCAACGGCTCGTCAACGCCTGCAGGGAGCAGACACCCACAGCAGCATCCGCAGACTTCAACGCTGATGCCCGGAGCCACAGGGAGCCACAAACCACCGAGCAGAATCAGCCCGCGGTGACAGCGACACGGCCAAAACGTAACAGACGGAGCGACGTTTGTTATTACCACCACCGCTTCGCCGAGAAGGCTCACAAATGCGTTCCCCCCTGCAAATTCACGATTTCGGGAAACGCCAAAAGCCGAGAGCCGTTAACAGCAGCGGTTCTCGGCGAAAAAAGCAAGCTGTTATATGTGACGGACGGACACACTGGCAAGCAGTTCCTTATTGACACGGGAGCTCAACTAAGTTTTGTCATGCCCTCCCAAGCAGATCGGGCCATGGGCACCCGGGGCAATGGAGCGGTGGCAGCCAACGGCTCCAGCATCGACACTTTTGGCGAAAAGAGCCTGCACCTCCGCATCCACGGCCGCAACTACAGATGGACATTTGTTGTAGCGGCGGTGAGTTTTAACTTGTTGGGCGCAGATTTTTTTGTGTGCACATGGGTTATTAGTTGATCTAGCGAACAGACGCTTGGTTAATGCACTGTCCTTTGCTTCTATTCCCTGCGCAGCTCGAGTTTCTCCACCACCCGTGCAGGCCAGCGTCACCACAGCAAGAGGTAAGTTTGATCAACTCCTCACCCAATTTCCAGCACTCACAATTCCCAAATTCTCAGCCACAGTGGCTAAACACGGGGTCAAACACTTTATTCCCACAACGGGCCCACCCGTATTCGCTAAAGCTCGGCGCTTAGACGCGACCAAGCTCGCCATAGCTCGGGACGAGTTTACTACCCTTGAAAAATTAGGCATTATCAGACGCTCGAAAAGCCCCTGGGCGTCACCACTTCACATGGTCCCGAAATCCGACGGTTCTTGGAGACCGTGCGGCGATTACCGCAGATTAAACAATGCGACAGCGCATGACCGCTACCCAATTCCTCACATTCAAGATTTTTCACTACATCTGGCGGGTGCGCGCATTTTTTCAAAAATAGACCTGGTCCGCGGTTATCATCAAGTCCCAGTTCGAGCAGAGGACATTCCTAAAACAGCTGTAATAGCCCCCTTCGGCCTTTTTGAATTTTTGCGGATGCCTTTTGGCCTCAAAGGCACTGCTCAAACCTTTCAGCGGATGATGGACGCAGTATTACGCGACCTCCCTTTTGTTTTCGTCTACCTCGACGATATGCTGGTAGCCAGCCCGTCTGAGGAAGAACACGAGCGGCATCTCACTATGGTTTTTCAGAGGCTAGAAGAGCATGGGTTAATAATCAATCCAGCCAAACGCAAATTCGGCGTGTCACAAATTGATTTTTTAGGACACAGAGTTTCTCCGAAGGGGGCAGTCCCACTGCCAGACAAAGTTCACGCGATAAAAAGTTTCCCACGGCCACAAACGGTCAAATCGCTGCAAGAATTTTTAGGAATGGTTAATTTTTACAACCGTTTCCTCCCCCACGCAGCTCAGCTCATGCAGCCCCTATATGACGCGCTCAGAAAACAAAAACCTTCCAACGCGGTCGAATGGACCCCGGAGCGCGAACGCGCCTTCGCGGAAGTAAAAAGTGCCCTAGCTAATGCCACATTGTTGGTTCACCCCGATCCCGCGGCCCGCATTGCGCTAACCACAGACGCTTCGGACCTGGCCATAGGGGCAGTTGTGGAACAACACGTCAGCGGAATCTGGCAACCTTTGGCATTCTTCAGCAAATCGCTAAACCAAACTGAGCGTAAATACAGCACTTTTGACAGGGAGCTGCTCGCGCTTCATTTATCCATCCGCCACTTCCAGTTCTGGTTAGAAGGGCGGCGTTTCACGGCTTTTGTAGACCACAAACCGCTCACCTTTGCGATGGCTAAAATTTCCGAACCGTGGTCAGGCAGGCAACAAAGACAGCTAGCTGCGATTTCAGAGTTCACCACAGACATTCGACATGTGGCAGGCAAACTTAACGTGGTAGCAGACTGCCTCTCTCGCGCTGTGACATCGCCAGAGCGCGAGGAGACAGATTATACTACCACAGCCGCAGAGCTTTTCACCAACACGGACACATACGCAGCACCAATCCACGCAGGGATAGATTATGCAGCCATGGCAGAGGAGCAAAGTAGTGACGCGGACGTGCGTGCACTCCTGTCTGGACCAACAGGGTTAAGGCTGGAGGAAAGGGGTTTACGAGATGGTGTGCCCCCCCTAATATGCGATATCTCAACCGGCCGACCTCGCCCGTTAGTCCCAGCTGCATGGCGCCGCCGTATTTTCGACTCGATTCACTCCCTCGTGCACCCAGGTGTGCGCGCTTCGGTTAAAATGGTCGCCGAAAAGTTTGTGTGGCCTGGCCTGCGCAAAAACGTAAAAGAATGGGCAAAAACTTGCATTTCTTGTCAGCGCGCCAAAATACACAAACACACAAAAGCCCCTCTGGAGCCTTTTCCAATCCCTGCTAGAAGGTTCGACCACGTTCATGTCGACCTCGTGGGGCCGCTACCTTCCTCCCAAGGTTTCACACATCTGTTAACAATGATAGACCGCACCACGCGCTGGCCAGAGGCAGTCCCTCTGGCGTCAACCACAGCGGAGGAAGTCGCTCGCGTTATTTTGACAAACTGGGTGGCACGTTTCGGCGTCCCATCGGACATCACGTCCGATAGGGGGCCTCAATTTGTCTCGGAGCTTTGGTCAGCCATGGCCAGCAGCCTAGGGGCGACAATTCAACGCACCACCGCTTATCACCCTCAGGCTAATGGGTTATGCGAGCGTTTTCACAGATCTTTAAAGGCCGCCCTCAGAGCCTCACTAACGGATACAAATTGGGTAAATAAACTTCCCTGGGTTTTATTGGGGTTGCGTGCTGCACCCAAAGAGGATCTAGACGCCTCTCCAGCAGAATTAGTTTTTGCACAACCTCTCAGGCTCCCGGGTGAATTTTTACCAGAGAACCCAGAACCAGGGCATCTCCCTGCGCCGAGGTTTTTAGGCAGCAACGGACTGGACTCTCTCCCCGGACTGGCACATCACTCTTTTCCACGGGTTTTTGTCCCACAAGCTTTAAAGAACGCTGAATTCGTTTTTGTTAGGCATGAAGCTTTAAAACCAACTTTCCGCCCACCATACGATGGGCCATTCAGAGTGCTGGAACCTGGTGATAAACACTTTGTGCTTGATTTTGGGGATAGAAAAGAAACAGTCAGCATTGACAGACTTAAACCTGCCTTCTTGTTGAGAGACGAGCCTGCACGGTTGGCGAGAGCACCTCGGCGGGGTAGACCCCCCAAGAGAAAAGACTCAGCCCCCCTGCAGGGAACAAATAATCACTCTCCTTCCCAAGCTGCGGATTCCTTACAGGAAGGTCCCAGCAGGACGCCCAAGTGGACCCACAGCAGATTCGGGAGAAGATTAAAACCCAGACGGCACAGAGACTGATGCAAACTACTCAACAGTTGTTCACTAATTGTGCTGTAACAGTTTAGGACTGACTTGTGATTTTACTATGCTGTTATGATTACCACTGAACTCTCTTAGGAGCATGGCTGCTGGAAAGTTTCTTCTGTGGCAAGAGGTGTAGCAGTTAGTATGTCATAATAATTATCTTAAACTGTGAATTTTTCTATTGTCCTTTTCTTAGTCGTTTGGGGGGGGGCTGTGGTCTATATTAATCATATATTCCATAACCAACATATGTTTAAGCATGTGAGGATGTTTGGTGATTACATATGTAAGGCGACTTCACACCTCAGAACAGGACAAAGAGTCTCAACCGCCAGTGAAGATCAAAGAGCATCCAAGGCACTGCGGTGGAGACCGGATGGGTTGCCCTGACCCCCCAGGGCCAGGCGGAGGAGTACGAAGACAATGGGGGGATTAAGATAATGAGGGATGTCAGCTTTTGATATGCATGTCTTTTATTATGTGCGAGTATAAGTTCGTAGAGCCGAAGGTGTTCGCTCTCTTTCCTTCTTCTGCTGCTGCACCTAGATGAGACTTGTTAGAGGAGCTGATAATAAACTTTGGTTTATATATCACATCGCCTCGTTCTTTCAAGCTCTTCTACACTGTCCATCATTTAACAAAATGGATCCGACTTTACTGGACCTCCTCCCAGTTTTTCTAGCCCCTGCCGCCGATCTGGTTTATTGTTTGGCTCGGAAAGTGAGATGGCGGAAGAGAGGAAGACGAGCGGGCGCTCTCGTGCGACTTCGCAGGAGAGGCTCGCGAACGGCGCTGCCTGGCATATTTCTGTCCAATACCAACTCTCTCACTAACAAGGTGGATGAACTGAGACTGCTGATGCGTTTTAAGGACCTCGCCTCCTCAGCTGTCCTCTGCTTTACTGAGACCTGGCTCCGGGAAAATATACCGGACAGCGCGCTGCGCCTCGACGGCTTCCAGCTCTTCCGTGCTGATCGTGACACAGAGCTTTCCGGCAAGACCACAGGAGGCGGAGTCTGCTTCTACATCAACTGCATCTGGTGCTCTGATGTAACGGTAATTTCCAAACACTGTTCTCCTGCCTTGGAATTTCTTGTTATCAATTGCAAGCCCTTCTATTCCCCGCGGGAGTTTGCTTCTTTTATACTGATCGCTGTGTACGCCCCTCCCGACGCAGACACGCGCGAAGCTCAGCGCGTGCTCGCGGATCACATTCAACACACAGAGCGGAGTTTTCCAGACTCGCTGATTATTGTGGCTGGCGACTTTAATCAGTGCAATCTGAGCCACGATCTCCCCCGCTACAAACAGTTTATTAAATGCCCCACCAGAGGATTAAACACACTGGATCACTGTTACACCACAGTGAAAGACGCATATCGCGCTGTCCCTCGAGCTGCGCTGGGATTATCTGATCACGTGATGGTTCACCTCATTCCCACATACAGACAGAGATTGAAGCTCACTAAACCTGTTGTGAGCACTACGAAGATACGGACCAGTGAAGCTGAGGAGAAGCTGGAAACGTGCATGGAAATATCTGACTGGGGCATGCTTAAAGGAGCCACGCATGATCTGGATGAGTACACGGACACTGTGAACTCATATATCCACTTTTGTGAAGAGAACATTCTTCCATCACGCACCAGGGTGAGTTACTCTAATGACAAACCCTGGTTCACAGCTAAGCTCAGACAGATCAGGAAGGAGAAGGAAGCAGCGCTGAAAAGTGGAGACAGGGACTGCTACAGGGAGGTTAAATACCGGTTTAACAGAGAGCTGAAGAGGGCTAAATCTCTATACTCAGAGAGACTCCAGCAGCAGTTCACTGCTAATGATTCGGCTTCCGTGTGGAGAGGACTGAGGCAGATCACCAACTATCGGCCTCAGGCTCCTAAAGGTCAGGATGACAAAGCCCTTTGTCAGAGACTGTCCCAACACTATGCCCGTTTTGACACCTCGTCATCTGTGTCCAACTCCCCCCCTCCCTCCAGCTCCACAGCCTCCACATTCCCTACTTCATTTAAGGCACACACCCCCTCCTCCCCCCCTCCCCTTATCATCAGTGAGCAGGATGTGCTCAAACAGTTCTCCAGACTGAACCCGCGCAAGGCCCCCGGCCCAGACGGCGTGTCTCCCTCCACCCTGAGACTCTGTGCGAAACAGCTGGCTCCTGTATTCACAGACATTTTTAACACCTCCCTTAAGTTATGCCACGTGCCGTCCTGCCTCAAATCCTCCACCATCATCCCTGTCCCCAAGAAGCCACGGATCACTGGACTTAATGACTACAGACCTGTAGCGCTCACCTCTGTAGTCATGAAGTCCTTTGAGCGCCTGGTCCTGTCCCACCTCAAGTCCATCACCACCCCTCTCCTGGACCCGCTGCAGTTTGCCTACCGAGCCAACAGGTCTGTAGACGATGCAGTCAACCTGGCCCTCCACTCCATCCTGCAGCACCTGGACTCCCCGGGAACCTACGCCAGGATCCTGTTTGTGGACTTCAGCTCCGCATTCAACACCATCCGCCCCGCTCTGCTCCGGGACAAGCTGTCCCTGCTCAACGTGCCTGACTCCCTCTGCAGGTGGATCATCGACTTCCTGACGGACCGGAGGCAGCATGTGCGGCTGGGAAAGACTGTCTCAGACTATACTAGCATCAGCACCGGATCACCCCAGGGCTGTGTACTTTCCCCCCTACTCTTCTCCCTTTACACCAACTCCTGCACCTCCAGCCACCAGTCTGTCAAGTTGATCAAGTTTGCGGACGACACCACCCTCATCGGGCTCATCTCCAACGGCGACGAGTCCGCCTACAGGAGAGAGGTGGCCCAGCTGGCGTCCTGGTGCAGCAATAACAACCTGCAGCTGAACGCTCTGAAGACAGTGGAGATGATTGTAGACTTCAGGAAAGTCACTACTCCTCTGCCCCCCCTCACCCTCTCAGGCTCTCCCATCACCACTGCTGATTCCTTCCGCTTCCTAGGCACTACCATCACCAGGGACCTCAAATGGGAGCTGACCATCAGCTCACTCATCAAAAAAGCCCAGCAGAGGATGTTCTTCCTGCGGCAGCTGAGGAAGCTCAAGCTACCCACCAAGATGTTAGTGCAGTTCTACACAGCCATCATCGAGCCCATCCTCACCACCTCCATAACCGTGTGGTACGCAGGAGCCACTGCCAGGGACAGACTAAGGCTGCAGCGCGTCGTGCGCACTGCTGAGAAGGTGATCGGCTGCAAGCTCCCATCTCTCCAGGATCTGTACATCTCCAGGACCCGGAGGCGTGCTGGCCGGATCATAGCCGATCCCTCACACCCTGGTCACGTACTGTTTGCCCCCCTCCCCTCTGGTAGAAGACTTCGGTCCATCCAGACTAAAACCTCCCGTCACATGAACAGCTTCTTCCCCTCTGCCATTAGACTGCTGAACACTAAGTGACTCTCGTGCACCATGTACAGCAGCTCAACCAGACTCATGTCAATCATCACTGTTTTCTTCCTGCATTACCGACTGCACTATATAGTTCTCCACAGTATCTGCTGCTGGCTAATATATATTTTAACTGTTGACCAGTATCACTTAATCTTATCCTACACTTTATTACATGTATAGTTTATTTCTCTTATCTTATCATGTTTAATGTTGCAGCATTGTACCGAGACAAATTCCTAGTTTGTGTACTACATGAACAATGGCAATAAACCTGATTCTGATTCTGATTCTGATTCTGATTCTGGGGTGGAAACATTGATATATCTCAGAGCTTTTATTTGTTTACAGCGTTAGCACTTTAGCAGCAGAGCTAACAAACAGAGCTACTGTCTGCCAGGACACTTTTTAAGGCCCTCTTCTCATCCCTTGATAGTTGTGGGAAGTGGTATGATTATATTACTATTTTTGAGGTGCAAAAGGCCATGTTCCTGCATTTGTGATGCCAAAGTCATTGTTTTTTAACAAGGAAAAGTGTCCCGTTTCAGTGACAACCATACATTCTAAACTAGTACCGGAAGTTGCACCCATAATTCAGCAAGGCATCATGGGGGCTAGGAATAAGGTGGATTAAGGCCAGCAGTCATTTATGTCAGTTCCAGTTTATTTTAGGTTGTAAATGTGTTTTGTTTTTATTGGTTTAAAATATATAAATAAATTTTGTGAAATGTTGGATGCCTGAATTCATTTGTCCCCTTTCAGTTACCTATAGAAGATGAAATCCATTGTTTATTCAGTGTGACAGTTTCACAAAGTAATAGTTTACCTTGTGGCCGCACATGGCCAAAACATAATGAGCAGCATCTTCGATAAGAACAAAGGGCAGAGTTTCCTTGGAGATAACAGGAAGCTGTGAAAGTGTGATCTTTTGTGTGTCAGAGACTGTTAGGAGGATCCTTTGTGTGCCAGAGACTGCGAGGGGGATATTAAGGGATTAAGGAAGTGCATGCAATGTGATCTTTGATGTGAATGCAATGTGACCTTTGATATGTAGAAGGACCTGAGTATTTAAGAGAAGAGTTCTGTATGAGATGTCCTCTTTTCTACCATGCTCATGTGTGAGATGTGTAATAAACTGCCTGAGACAAACTTGCCTCATCATTCACATACTCCACACTGGTGACCCAAGACGAAGCATGCAACACGAAGAGAATTCCCCGGAGCCAGCCTCGTTGGGAGCCCCCAGCCAAACGTATGCCGTTACAATCCAGCTACCGGATTTTTGGCAGCACAATCCGCGCTCCTGGTTCCACCTGGTTGAGGCGCAGTTCGTCCTCCGGGGGATATCGGTGGATGACACGAAATTCTACCATGTGGTCGCAAAGCTCAACACCCACACGGCTCAGCACGTGGAGAGCCTGCTGGATCAGCCACCAGCCAGCGACAAATACGGTGCGTTGATGGCCGCACTCATCCAGCACTACACACTCTCGGTGGAGAAGAGAGCAGAGAGACTCCTGATGCGGACCGGGTTAGGAGATTGCACGGCTATTGACCTGATGGAGAGGATGCTGAGGTTGAAGGGCTCTGACGACGACCACTTCATTTTTATCCACCTCTTCCTCCGGAACCTTCCGTCAGCGACGAGAGCGGCCCTGGCCAGTTCGCCATTGCTGGCCAAGCGGGACTACCATGCGCTGGCCCGGGAGGCACACCGGATCATCATGGCCAGCAGAGAGCTCGCGACCACGGCGGCAGCAACGGAGCTCGGCGCGACGGCCGGAGACGGCGAGGAGCCATCAACGGCGGTAGCAGAACCACCGACGACGGCGGCGGCGGGGGCCAAGGAACGCGGAGGAGACACCCTTTGTTTCTACCACCGCCGCTTTGCAGAGAGGGCACGCAAATGTATACCACCGTGCCAGTTCAAGCGCTCGGGCCAAGACCGGGGGTCGGTAGCAGCTGCGGCCCTCGGGGAGGAGAACAAGCTGCTCTACTTGACGGACGCACGCTCGGGGGGGCACTTCCTCGTGGACACCGGCGCCCAGTTGAGTTTCATCATACCGTCCTACGCCGACCGGCTGGCAGGATCCAGCGGCCCCGAGATGGCAGCAGCAAACGGCTCGGAGATTAAGACCTTTGGTGAGAGGACTCCACTTCTGTCTCTACACGGCCGTGCATTTGAGTGGACTTTTGTCATAGTAGCATTGAATTTCAATATATTGGGGGCTGATTTTTTGTGCTCACATGGTTTGTTGGTTGATGTCGCTAACAGGCGCCTGGTTAATGCACTGTCTTTTGATTCTATTCCCTGTACAGCTCGAGCGTCCCGGCCAACAGCACAAGCCAACGTCACAACTGCAAGCGGTAAGTTCCACACACTGCTCACTCAGTTCCCAGCACTCACGGTCCCGACATTTTCGGGAGCCATCGCTAAATACGGGGTGGAACATTTTATTACCACCACCGGGCCGCCCGTTTTTGCAAAACCTCAGCGGTTGGACGCAGCTAAACTGGCCATAGCGCGCGAGGAGTTCGCCAACCTGGAGAGGTTGGGCATCATCAGGCGTTCAAACAGCCCATGGGCTTCCCCGCTACACATGGTCCCTAAAGCTGATGGTTCGTGGCGACCTTGCGGGGATTTCCGCAGGTTGAACAACGCCACAGAGCATGACCGCTACCCAATTCCTCATATCCAAGATTTTTCCGTTCATTTGGCAGGAGTGCACGTTTTTTCTAAAACAGACTTGGTCCGTGGTTACCACCAAGTCCCAGTGCGGGCTGAGGACATACCCAAAACAGCGGTGATAACTCCGTTTGGTCTATTCGAGTTTTTGCGCATGCCATTCGGGCTTAAAGGGGCTGCACAGACGTTCCAGCGCATGATGGATGCGGTGCTGCACGATCTCCCTTTCGTATTCGTCTACCTGGACGATATTTTGGTAGCCAGCGCGTCCGAAGACGAACACAAAACCCACCTAACGGCGGTTTTCCGGAGGTTGGGAGAGCACAGTTTAATAATCAGCCCAGCGAAGTGTCAGTTCGGGGTGACGCAGATTGATTTTTTGGGGCACCGCGTCTCCCCCGAAGGAGCGGTTCCGCTGCCTGACAAAGTGCGCGCGGTAGCAGATTTTCCCCGACCGCAAACGGTCAGGGCGTTACAGGAGTTTTTGGGAATGGTGAATTTTTATAACCGTTTCCTCCCCCGCGCAGCGCAGCTCATGCAACCACTGTACGCCGCGCTCAAAAAACAGAAACCCGCGAATAAGATCGAATGGTCCCCGGAGCGAGAGCGGGCGTTCTCGGAAGTCAAGGCAGCCCTGGCAAATGCTGCGCTGTTGGCACATCCAGACCCAATGGCCCGCATAGCGCTCACTACTGACGCGTCAGATGTAGCCATAGGGGCGGTCGTGGAGCAGCGTGTAGCCGGGGCTTGGCAGCCGCTCGCCTTTTTCAGCAGGACTTTGCGCAATAGTGAACGTAAATACAGCGCGTTTGACAGGGAGTTGCTGGCTCTCCACTTGGCTATTCGCCACTTCCAGTTCTGGCTGGAAGGGCGCTGTTTCACCGCGTTCGTTGACCACAAGCCACTAACATTCGCGATGGCCAAGGTTTCAGAACCGTGGTCGGGCCGGCAGCAGAGACAGCTGGCCGTGATCTCAGAGTTTACTACCGATATTCAGCATGTGTCGGGTAAACTGAATGTAGTGGCAGACTGCCTCTCACGCGCCGTGGCGGCCCCGGTCCGCGTGGGGATAGATTACACAGCCATAGCCGCGGAGCAGGTTAGTGATGCGGATGTGCATGCGCTCCAGTCTGGACCAACAGGGTTAAGGCTGGAGAGCAGGGTGCTGCAAGACAGTATGCCCCCCCAATCTGCGATGTCTCCACTGGGCGACCACGTCCCGTGGTACCGGCCGCGTGGCGCCGCCGCGTTTTTGACTCGGTTCATTCTTTAGCGCACCCGGGAGTGTGCGCGTCGATCAAGATGGTAGGAGAGAAATTTGTGTGGCCGAGCCTTCGGCCACACAAATGCAGGCTGCTGCCCACTCAAGTGAAAGAGTGGGCAGCAGCCTGCATGGCGTGCCAACGAGCCAAAGTACAGACACCCGAGAGCTTCCTTGGAGCCGTTTCACATCCCGGTTAAGAGGTTCGACCATGTTCACGTGGACCTCGTGGGCCCCCTCCCGCCATCACAGGGATGCATGCACCTTCTGACAATGGTGGACCGCACCACGCGCTGGCCGGAGGTGGTTCCACTGGCGTCAACCACAGCCGAGGAGGTGGCGCGCGCGTTTTTAACAGCATGGGTGGCGCGTTTTGGAGCCCCGTCGGACATTACGTCCGACAGAGGCCCTCAATTTGTTTCTGAACTTTGGTCAGCAATGGCCCACAGCCTGGGTGTCACAATTCACCGCACAACCGCGTACAATCCACAGGCTAATGGGTTATGCGAACGTTTTCATAGGTCATTGAAAGCAGCTCTCAGGGCGTCACTGATGGATGCAAATTGGGTAGACAAGCTACCGTGGGTTTTATTAGGGTTGCGTTCTGCGCCTAAAGAAGACTTGGAAGCTTCCCCAGCTGAACTCGTTTTTGCGCAGCCACCTCGGCTGCCCGGGGAGTTTCTCCCGGATAATCCTGCGCCAGGCAGCTCCCCGTCTCAGCTGTTGCAGCATAGCATAGACACAAGCACGCTGCCGGGCCCTGCTCACCACAGTTTTCCGCGTGTTTTTGTGCCTAAAACTTTGAAAAATGCGGAGTTTGTTTTTGTCAGACACGATGCACGTCACCCCCCACTGCGACCACCTTATGATGGACCGTTCAGAGTGCTGGAAACAGGGGACAAGCATTTTTTGCTAGATTTGGGGGGTAGGAGGGAAAAGGTTGGCATAAACAGACTCAAACCCACTTTTGTGGTGGCGGACAAGCAAGTGCTGTTGGCGAGGGCCCCTTGGCGTGGAAGACCCCACGGGGAGCTTCCCAGAATAAAATTTCCCCAGAACACCCGCAGGGACAGACAAAAGGTTTCTACCCCCAGACAGCAGCTCCCCAGCATGACAGCGCCGCGGAGGCGGTGAATCCTGGTTACAGCAGATACGGGAGAAGACTGAAGCCCAAGCAGCATGTGGATTGATGTGTAATGATTCTGTCACAGCATACAGACTGTTATTCTTTTGTTCGATCCAATATGCTCGGGGGGGGGGGGGGGTGGCCGCACATGGCCAAAACATAATGAGCAGCATCTTTGATAAGAACAAAGGGCAGAGTTTCCTTGGAGATAACAGGAAACTGTGAAAGTGTGATCTTTTGTGTGTCAGAGACTGTTAGGAGGATCCTTTGTGTGCCAGAGACTGCGAGGGGGATGTTAAGGGATTAAGGAAGTGCATGCAATGTGATCTTTGATGTGAATGCAATGTGACCTTTGATATGTAGAAGGACCTGAGTATTTAAGAGAAGAGTTCTCTATGAGATGTCCTCTTTTCTACCATGCTCATGTGTGAGATGTGTAATAAACTGCCTGAGACAAACTTGCCTCATCATTCACATACTCCACAACCTCACCTCCGCAAAACTAAAGTATTTTCAGGCTTTGTATAACATTGTGATAAACAAGAACCTAAAATATATGTATTAGATATACAGTGGTGTGAAAAAGTGTTTGCCTCCTTCCTGATTACTCATTTTTTTGTGTGTTTGTCACACTTAAATGTTTCAGGTCATCAAACAAATTTAAATATTAGACAAAGGTAGCACAAGGAAACACAAAATGCAGTTTTTAAATCCATCCATCTTCTTCCGCTTAATCCTTTTCGGGTTGCGGGGGGGCTGGAGCCTATCCCGAAGGTGTTTATTATTAAGGGGAAAAAAAATCCAAACCTGCATGGCCCTGTGTGAAAAAGTGATTGCCCCTGCTGTTAAAACATAAATTAACTGTGGTTTATCACATCTTTGGAACGCTGAGTTCAATTTCTCTAGCCACACCCAGGCCTGATTACTGCCACACCTGTTCTCAATCAAGAAATCATTTAAATAGTATCTGCCTGACAAAGTGAAGTAGACCAAAAGATCCTCAAAAGCTAGACGTCAGGCTGCAATCCAAAGAAATTCAGGAACAAATGAGAAACAAAGTAACTGAGATCTATCAGTCTAGAAAAGGTTATAAATCCATTTCTAAAGCTTTGGGACTCCAGCGAACCACAGTGAGAGCCATTATCCACAAACGACAAAAACATGGAACAGTGATGAACCTTTCCAGAAGTGGCTAGCTGACCAAAATTATCCCAAGAGCACAGTGATGACTCATCCAAGAGGTCACAAAAGACCCCACAACAACATCCAAAGAACTGCAGGCCTCACTTGCCTCAGTTAAGGTCGGTGTTCATGACTACACCGTAAGAAAGAGGCAGGGCAAAAATGGCCTGCATTGAAGACTTCCAAGATGAAAACCACTGCTGAGCAAAAAGAACATAAAGGCTTATCTCAGTTTTGCCAGAAAACATCTTGATGATCCACAAGACTTTTGGGAAAATACTCTGTGGACTGATGAGACAAAAGTTGAGCTTTCTGGAAGGTGTGTGTCCCATTACATCTGGCGTAAAAGTAACAGCATTTCAGAAAAGGAACATCATACCAACAGTAAAATATGGTGGTGGTAGTGTGATGGTCTGGGGCTGTTTTGCTGCTTCAGGACCTGGAAGACTTGCTGTGGTAAATGGAACCTTGAATTCTGCTATCTGCCAAAAAATCCTGAAAGAGAATGTCAGACCATCTGTTGGTAACCTCAAGCTGAAGCGCACTTGGGTTCTACAGCAGGACAATGATCCAAAACACACCAGCAAGTCCACCTCTGAATGGCTTAAGAAAAACAAAATGAAGACTTTGGAGTGGCCTAGTCAAAGTCCTGACCTGAATCCAATTGAGATGCTGTGGCATGACCTTAAAAAGGCGGTTCATGTTCGAAAACCCTCCAATGTTGCTGAATTACAACAATTCTGCAAAGATGAGTGGGCCAAAATTCCTCCACAGCGCTGTAAAAGACTCATTGCCAGTTATTGCAAATGCTTGATTGCAGTTGTTGCTGCTAAGGGTGGCCCAACCATTATTAGGTTTAGGGGGCAATCACTTTTTCACATAGGGCCATGTAGGTTTGGATTTTTTTTTTACCCTTAATAATAAACACCTTCATTTAAAAACTGCATTTTGTGTTTACGTGTATTATCTTTGTCTTTTGGTGACACATGGGGAGTGCATAATTGTATAGCATCTTAGACGAGAACAAAGAGCAGAGTTTCCCTGGGAGATAACAGGGAGGTGTGAAGGATGAATGCAGTGTGATCTTTTGTGTGTTAGAAACTTCCTCGATGGGAACCCCCAGCCACGCATGTGCTGTTGCGATCAAGCTACCGGATTTTTGGCAGCACAACCTGTGCTCCTGGTTCCACCTAGTCGAGACGCAGTTCGCCCTCCGGGGGATATCGGCGGATGACACAAAATTCCACTATGTGGTCGCAGCGCTCGACGCCCGCACGGCTCAGCACATAGAGAGCCTGCTCGATCAGCCACCAACAGACGACAAGTACGGCGCGCTGAAGGCTGCACTCATCCAGCACTTCACACTCTCGGATGGTGAGAGAGCAGAGAGACTCCTGACTCGGACCGGGTTGGGAGATGGGTCGGCCATAGACCTGATGGAGAAGATGCTGAGGTTAAAGGGCACAGGCGACGACCATTTCATTTTTACCCACCTCTTCCTCCGGAACCTTCCGTCAGCGGCAAGAGCGACCTTGGCCAATTCGCCGTTGCTGGCCAAGCGGGACTATCGTGCACTAGCCCGTGAAGCAAACCGGATCATCGTCGCCAGCAGGGAGTTCACGACCATTGCAGCAGCGATGGAGCTCGGCGCGATACCCGGAGGAGGCGAGGAGCCATCGACGGCAGCAGCAGAGCCACCGACGGCAGCGGCAGTGGGGGCCAAGGAACGCGGGGGAGACACGCTTTGCTTCCACCACCGCCGCTTCGCAGAGAGGGCACGCAAATGTATACCACCGTGCCAATTCAAGCGACTCGGGAAACGCCAAGACCGGGGGTCGGTAGCAGCCGCGACCCTCGGGGAGGAGAACAAGCTGCTCTACTTGACGGACGCACGCTCGGGGAGGCATTTCCTCGTGGACACCAGCGCCCAGAAGAGTTTCATCCGGCCGACCTACGCTGACCGGCTGGCAGGAGCTAGCGGCCCCGAGATGGCAGCAGCAAACGGCTCGGGGATTAAGACCTTTGGTGAGAGGACTCTACTCTTGTCTCTACACAGCCGTACATTTGAGTGGACTTTTGTCATAGCAGCATTGAATTTCCATATACTGGGGGCTGATTTTCTATGTGCACATGGTTTGTTGGTAGATGTCGCTAACAGACGCCTGGTTAATGCACTGTCTTTTGACTCTCTCCCCTGTATAGCTCGAGTGACCCGGCCAACAGCACAAGCCAACGTCACAGCTTCATGCGGTAAGTTCCACACACTGCTCACTCAGTTCCCAGCACTCACTGTCCCGACGTTTTCGGCAGCCATTGCTAAACACGGGGTGGAGCATTTTATCACCACCACCGGGCCGCCCGTTTTTGCAAGACCTTGGCGCTTGGACGCAGCTAAACTGGCCATAGCGCGCGAGGAGTTCGCCAACCTGGAGAGGTTGGGCATCATTAGGCGCTCAAACAGCCCATGGGCTTCCCCGCTACACATGGTCCCTAAAGCTGAAGGTTCGTGGCGACCTTGCGGGGATTTCCACAGGTTGAACAATGCCACAGTGCACAACCACTACCCAATTCCTCACATTCAGGATTTTTCCATTCACCTTGCAGGAGCGCACGTTTTTTCTAAAATAGACCTGGTCCGCGGTTACCACCAAGTCCCAGTGCGCGCTGAGGACATACCCAAAACAGCGGTAATAACTCCGTTCGGTTTATTCGAGTTTTTGCGCATGCCTTTTGGGCTTAAAGGGGCTGCACAGACATTCCAACGCATGATGGATACAGTGCAGCGCGATCTCCCTTTCATGTTCGTCTACCTGGACGATATCTTAGTAGTCAGCGCGTCCGAAGACGAACACGAAACCCACCTCACGACGGTTTTCCGGAGGTTGGAAGAGCACGGGTTAATAATCAACCCAGCGAAATGTCAGTTCGGGGTGACGGGGATTGATTTTTTGGGGCACCGCGTCTCTCCCGAAGGAGCAGTCCCGCTGCCTGACAAAGTGTGCGCAGTGACAAATTTTCCCCAGCCACAAACGGTCAAAGCGTTACAGGAGGTTTTGGGAATGGTGAATTTTTATAACAGTTTCCTCCCTCGCGCGGCGCAGCTCATGCAACCATTGTACGCTGCACTAAAAAAGCAAAAACCCACAAATAAAATCCAATGGTCTCCGGAGCGTGAGCACGCATTCTCTGAAGTCAAAATAGCAGATTTTCCCCGGCCGCAAACGGTCAGGGCACTACAAGAATTTTTGGGAATGGTGAATTTTTATAACCGTTTCCTTCCCCGCGCAGCGCAGCTCATGCAACCACTGTACGCCGCGCTCAGAAAACAGAAACCCGCGGATAAGGTCGAATGGACCCCGGAGCGAGAGTGGGCGTTCTCGGAAGTCAAAGCAGCCCTGGCAAACGCCGCATTGCTGGCACATCCAGACCCAACGGCCCGCATAGCGCTCACCACTGACGCTTCAGATGTGGCCATAGGGGCGGTCGTGGAGCAGCGCGTAGCCAGGGCTTGGCAGCCGCTCGCCTTTTTCAGCAGGACTTTGCGCGACAGTGAACGTAAATACAGCGCGTTTGACAGGGAGTCGCTGGCTCTCCACCTGGCCATTTGCCACTTCCAGTTCTGGCTGCAGTTTCACCACGTTCGTTGACCACAAGCCGCTAACATTCGCGATGGCCAAGGTTTCAGAACCGTGGTCGGGCCGGCAGCAGAGACAGCTGGCCGCGATCTCAGAGTTTACTACCGATATTCAGCATGTGTCGGGTAAACTGAATGTAGTGGCAGACTGCCTCTCACGCGCCGTGGCGGCCCCGGTCCGCGTGGGGATAGATTACACAGCCATAGCCGCGGAGCAGGTTAGTGATGCGGATGTGCATGCGCTCCAGTCTGGACCAACAGGGTTAAGGCTGGAGAGCAGGGTGCTGCAAGACAGTATGCCCCCCCAATCTGCGATGTCTCCACTGGGCGACCGCGTCCCGTGGTACCGGCCGCGTGGCGCCGCCGCGTTTTTGACTCGGTTCATTCTTTAGCGCACCCGGGAGTGTGCGCGTCGATCAAGATGGTAGGAGAGAAATTTGTGTGGCCGAGCCTTCGGCCACACAAATGCAGGCTGCTGCCCACTCAAGTGAAAGAGTGGGCAGCAGCCTGCATGGCGTGCCAACGAGCCAAAGTACACAGACACACGAGAGCTCCCTTGGAGCCGTTTCACATCCCGGTTAAGAGGTTCGACCATGTTCACGTGGACCTCGTGGGCCCCCTCCCGCCATCACAGGGGTGCATGCACCTTCTGACAATGGTGGACCGCACCACGCGCTGGCCGGAGGTGGTTCCACTGGCGTCAACCACAGCCGAGGAGGTGGCGCGCGCGTTTTTAACAGCATGGGTGGCGCGTTTTGGAGCCCCGTCGGACATTACGTCCGACAGAGGCCCTCAATTTGTTTCTGAACTTTGGTCAGCAATGGCCCACAGCCTGGGTGTCACAATTCACCGCACAACCGCGTACAATCCACAGGCTAATGGGTTATGCGAACGTTTTCATAGGTCATTGAAAGCAGCTCTCAGGGCGTCACTGATGGATGCAAATTGGGTAGACAAGCTACCGTGGGTTTTATTAGGGTTGCGTTCTGCGCCTAAAGAAGACTTGGAAGCTTCCCCAGCTGAACTCGTTTTTGCGCAGCCACCTCGGCTGCCCGGGGAGTTTCTCCCGGATAATCCTGCGCCAGGCAGCTCCCCGTCTCAGCTGTTGCAGCATAGCATAGACACAAGCACGCTGCCGGGCCCTGCTCACCACAGTTTTCCGCGCGTTTTTGTGCCTAAAACTTTGAAAAATGCGGAGTTTGTTTTTGTCAGACACGATGCACGTCACCCCCCACTGCGACCACCTTATGATGGACCGTTCAGAGTGCTGGAAACAGGGGACAAGCATTTTTTGCTAGATTTGGGGGGTAGGAGGGAAAAGGTTGGCATAAACAGACTCAAACCCACTTTTGTGGTGGCGGACAAGCAAGTGCTGTTGGCGAGGGCCCCTTGGCGTGGAAGACCCCACGGGGAGCTTCCCAGAATAAAATTTCCCCAGAACACCCGCAGGGACAGACAAAAGGTTTCTACCCCCAGACAGCAGCTCCCCAGCATGACAGCGCCGCGGAGGCGGTGAATCCTGGTTACAGCAGATACGGGAGAAGACTGAAGCCCAAGCAGCATGTGGATTGATGTGTAATGATTCTGTCACAGCATACAGACTGTTATTCTTTTGTTCGATCCAATATGCTCGGGGGGGGGGGGGTGGCCGCACATGGCCAAAACATAATGAGCAGCATCTTTGATAAGAACAAAGGGCAGAGTTTCCTTGGAGATAACAGGAAACTGTGAAAGTGTGATCTTTTGTGTGTCAGAGACTGTTAGGAGGATCCTTTGTGTGCCAGAGACTGCGAGGGGGATGTTAAGGGATTAAGGAAGTGCATGCAATGTGATCTTTGATGTGAATGCAATGTGACCTTTGATATGTAGAAGGACCTGAGTATTTAAGAGAAGAGTTCTCTATGAGATGTCCTCTTTTCTACCATGCTCATGTGTGAGATGTGTAATAAACTGCCTGAGACAAACTTGCCTCATCATTCACATACTCCACAACCTCACCTCCGCAAAACTAAAGTATTTTCAGGCTTTGTATAACATTGTGATAAACAAGAACCTAAAATATATGTATTAGATATACAGTGGTGTGAAAAAGTGTTTGCCTCCTTCCTGATTACTCATTTTTTTGTGTGTTTGTCACACTTAAATGTTTCAGGTCATCAAACAAATTTAAATATTAGACAAAGGTAGCACAAGGAAACACAAAATGCAGTTTTTAAATCCATCCATCTTCTTCCGCTTAATCCTTTTCGGGTTGCGGGGGGGCTGGAGCCTATCCCGAAGGTGTTTATTATTAAGGGGAAAAAAAATCCAAACCTGCATGGCCCTGTGTGAAAAAGTGATTGCCCCTGCTGTTAAAACATAAATTAACTGTGGTTTATCACATCTTTGGAACGCTGAGTTCAATTTCTCTAGCCACACCCAGGCCTGATTACTGCCACACCTGTTCTCAATCAAGAAATCATTTAAATAGTATCTGCCTGACAAAGTGAAGTAGACCAAAAGATCCTCAAAAGCTAGACGTCAGGCTGCAATCCAAAGAAATTCAGGAACAAATGAGAAACAAAGTAACTGAGATCTATCAGTCTAGAAAAGGTTATAAATCCATTTCTAAAGCTTTGGGACTCCAGCGAACCACAGTGAGAGCCATTATCCACAAACGACAAAAACATGGAACAGTGGTGAACCTTTCCAGAAGTGGCTAGCTGACCAAAATTATCCCAAGAGCACAGTGATGACTCATCCAAGAGGTCACAAAAGACCCCACAACAACATCCAAAGAACTGCAGGCCTCACTTGCCTCAGTTAAGGTCGGTGTTCATGACTACACCGTAAGAAAGAGGCAGGGCAAAAATGGCCTGCATTGAAGACTTCCAAGATGAAAACCACTGCTGAGCAAAAAGAACATAAAGGCTTATCTCAGTTTTGCCAGAAAACATCTTGATGATCCACAAGACTTTTGGGAAAATACTCTGTGGACTGATGAGACAAAAGTTGAGCTTTCTGGAAGGTGTGTGTCCCATTACATCTGGCGTAAAAGTAACAGCATTTCAGAAAAGGAACATCATACCAACAGTAAAATATGGTGGTGGTAGTGTGATGGTCTGGGGCTGTTTTGCTGCTTCAGGACCTGGAAGACTTGCTGTGGTAAATGGAACCTTGAATTCTGCTATCTGCCAAAAAATCCTGAAAGAGAATGTCAGACCATCTGTTGGTAACCTAAAGCTGAAGCGCACTTGGGTTCTACAGCAGGACAATGATCCAAAACACACCAGCAAGTCCACCTCTGAATGGCTTAAGAAAAACAAAATGAAGACTTTGGAGTGGCCTAGTCAAAGTCCTGACCTGAATCCAATTGAGATGCTGTGGCATGACCTTAAAAAGGCGGTTCATGTTCGAAAACCCTCCAATGTTGCTGAATTACAACAATTCTGCAAAGATGAGTGGGCCAAAATTCCTCCACAGCGCTGTAAAAGACTCATTGCCAGTTATTGCAAATGCTTGATTGCAGTTGTTGCTGCTAAGGGTGGCCCAACCATTATTAGGTTTAGGGGGCAATCACTTTTTCACATAGGGCCATGTAGGTTTGGATTTTTTTTTTACCCTTAATAATAAACACCTTCATTTAAAAACTGCATTTTGTGTTTACGTGTATTATCTTTGTCTTTTGGTGACACATGGGGAGTGCATAATTGTATAGCATCTTAGACGAGAACAAAGAGCAGAGTTTCCCTGGGAGATAACAGGGAGGTGTGAAGGATGAATGCAGTGTGATCTTTTGTGTGTTAGAAACTTCCTCGATGGGAACCCCCAGCCACGCATGTGCTGTTGCGATCAAGCTACCGGATTTTTGGCAGCACAACCTGTGCTCCTGGTTCCACCTAGTCGAGACGCAGTTCGCCCTCCGGGGGATATCGGCGGATGACACAAAATTCCACTATGTGGTCGCAGCGCTCGACGCCCGCACGGCTCAGCACATAGAGAGCCTGCTCGATCAGCCACCAACAGACGACAAGTACGGCGCGCTGAAGGCTGCACTCATCCAGCACTTCACACTCTCGGATGGTGAGAGAGCAGAGAGACTCCTGACTCGGACCGGGTTGGGAGATGGGTCGGCCATAGACCTGATGGAGAAGATGCTGAGGTTAAAGGGCACAGGCGACGACCATTTCATTTTTACCCACCTCTTCCTCCGGAACCTTCCGTCAGCGGCAAGAGCGACCCTGGCCAATTCGCCGTTGCTGGCCAAGCGGGACTATCGTGCACTAGCCCGTGAAGCAAACCGGATCATCGTCGCCAGCAGGGAGTTCACGACCATTGCAGCAGCGATGGAGCTCGGCGCGATACCCGGAGGAGGCGAGGAGCCATCGACGGCAGCAGCAGAGCCACCGACGGCAGCGGCAGTGGGGGCCAAGGAACGCGGGGGAGACACGCTTTGCTTCCACCACCGCCGCTTCGCAGAGAGGGCACGCAAATGTATACCACTGTGCCAATTCAAGCGACTCGGGAAACGCCAAGACCGGGGGTCGGTAGCAGCCGCGACCCTCGGGGAGGAGAACAAGCTGCTCTACTTGACGGACGCACGCTCGGGGAGGCATTTCCTCGTGGACACCGGCGCCCAGAAGAGTTTCATCCGGCCGACCTACGCTGACCGGCTGGCAGGAGCTAGCGGCCCCGAGATGGCAGCAGCAAACGGCTCGGGGATTAAGACCTTTGGTGAGAGGACTCTACTCTTGTCTCTACACAGCCGTACATTTGAGTGGACTTTTGTCATAGCAGCATTGAATTTCCATATACTGGGGGCTGATTTTCTATGTGCACATGGTTTGTTGGTAGATGTCGCTAACAGACGCCTGGTTAATGCACTGTCTTTTGACTCTCTCCCCTGTATAGCTCGAGTGACCCGGCCAACAGCACAAGCCAACGTCACAGCTTCATGCGGTAAGTTCCACACACTGCTCACTCAGTTCCCAGCACTCACTGTCCCGACGTTTTCGGCAGCCATTGCTAAACACGGGGTGGAGCATTTTATCACCACCACCGGGCCGCCCGTTTTTGCAAGACCTTGGCGCTTGGACGCAGCTAAACTGGCCATAGCGCGCGAGGAGTTCGCCAACCTGGAGAGGTTGGGCATCATTAGGCGCTCAAACAGCCCATGGGCTTCCCCGCTACACATGGTCCCTAAAGCTGAAGGTTCGTGGCGACCTTGCGGGGATTTCCACAGGTTGAACAATGCCACAGTGCACAACCACTACCCAATTCCTCACATTCAGGATTTTTCCATTCACCTTGCAGGAGCGCACGTTTTTTCTAAAATAGACCTGGTCCGCGGTTACCACCAAGTCCCAGTGCGCGCTGAGGACATACCCAAAACAGCGGTAATAACTCCGTTCGGTTTATTCGAGTTTTTGCGCATGCCTTTTGGGCTTAAAGGGGCTGCACAGACATTCCAACGCATGATGGATACAGTGCAGCGCGATCTCCCTTTCATGTTCGTCTACCTGGACGATATCTTAGTAGCCAGCGCGTCCGAAGACGAACACGAAACCCACCTCACGACGGTTTTCCGGAGGTTGGAAGAGCACGGGTTAATAATCAACCCAGCGAAATGTCAGTTCGGGGTGACGGGGATTGATTTTTTGGGGCACCGCGTCTCTCCCGAAGGAGCAGTCCCGCTGCCTGACAAAGTGTGCGCAGTGACAAATTTTCCCCAGCCACAAACGGTCAAAGCGTTACAGGAGGTTTTGGGAATGGTGAATTTTTATAACAGTTTCCTCCCTCGCGCGGCGCAGCTCATGCAACCATTGTACGCTGCACTAAAAAAGCAAAAACCCACAAATAAAATCCAATGGTCTCCGGAGCGTGAGCACGCATTCTCTGAAGTCAAAATAGCAGATTTTCCCCGGCCGCAAACGGTCAGGGCACTACAAGAATTTTTGGGAATGGTGAATTTTTATAACCGTTTCCTTCCCCGCGCAGCGCAGCTCATGCAACCACTGTACGCCGCGCTCAGAAAACAGAAACCCGCGGATAAGGTCGAATGGACCCCGGAGCGAGAGTGGGCGTTCTCGGAAGTCAAAGCAGCCCTGGCAAACGCCGCATTGCTGGCACATCCAGACCCAACGGCCCGCATAGCGCTCACCACTGACGCTTCAGATGTGGCCATAGGGGCGGTCGTGGAGCAGCGCGTAGCCAGGGCTTGGCAGCCGCTCGCCTTTTTCAGCAGGACTTTGCGCGACAGTGAACGTAAATACAGCGCGTTTGACAGGGAGTCGCTGGCTCTCCACCTGGCCATTTGCCACTTCCAGTTCTGGCTGCAGTTTCACCACATTCGTTGACCACAAGCCGCTAACATTCGCGATGGCCAAGGTTTCAGAACCGTGGTCGGGCCGGCAGCAGAGACAGCTGGCCGCGATCTCAGAGTTTACTACCGATATTCAGCATGTGTCGGGTAAACTGAATGTAGTGGCAGACTGCCTCTCGCGCGCCGTGGCGGCCCCAGTCTGCGTGGGGATAGATTACGCAGCCATGGCCGTGGAGCAGGTTAGTGACGCGGACGTGCGCGCGCTCCAGTCTGGACCAACAGAGTTAAGGCTGGAGAGCAGGGTGCTGCAAGACGGCATGCCCCCCCCTAATCTGCGATGTCTCCACAGGGCGCCTGCATCTCATGGTCCCAGCCGCGTGGCGCCGCCACGTGTTTGACTCGATTCATTCTTTGGCGCACCCAGGAGTGCGCGCGTCGGTCAAAATGGTAGGAGAGAAATTCGTGTGGCCGAGCCTTCGCAAACAAGTGAAAGAGTGGGCGGCAGCCTGCATGGCGTGCCAACGAGCCAAAGTACACAGACACACGAAGGCTCCCTTGGAGCCATTTCGCATCCCGGCTAAGAGGTTCGACCATGTTCACGTGGACCTCGTGAGCCCCCTCCCGCCATCACAGGGGTGCACGCACCTTCTGACAATGGTGGACCGCACCACGCGCTGGCCGGAAGTGGTTCCACTGGCGGCAACCACAGCCGAGGAGGTGGCGCGTGCATTTTTAACAGCAGGGGTGGCACGTTTTGGAGTCCCGTCGGATATTACGTCCGACAGAGGCCCTCAATTTGTTTCCGAACTCTGGTCAACAATGGCCCACAGCCTGGGTGTCACAATTCACCGCACAACCGCGTACAATCCACAGGCTAATGGGTTATGCAAACGTTTTCATAGGTCATTGAAAGCGGCTCTCAGGGCGTCACTGACGGATGCAAATTGGGTAGACAAGCTACCGTGGGTTTTATTGGGGTGACGTTCTGCACCTAAAGAGGATCTGGAAGCTTCCCCGGCTGAACTCGTTTTTGCGCAGCCACTTCGGCTGCCCGGGGAGTTTCATCCAGATAATCCCGCGCCGGGCAGCTCCCCGTCTCAGCTGTTGCAGCATAGCATAGACACAAGTACGCTGCCGGGCCCTGCTCACCACAGTTTTCCGCGCGTTTTTGTGCCTAAAACTTTGAAAAACGCGGAGTTCGTTTTTGTCAGACACGATGCCCATCGCCCTCCACTGCGCCCACCTTATGATGGACCGTTCAGAGTGCTGGAAACAGGGGACAATCATTTTTTGCTAGATTTGGGGGGTAGGAAGGAAAAGATTGGCATAGACAGACTCAAACCCGCTTTTGTGGTGGCGGACGAGCAAGTGCTGTTCTATTGTTCTATCCAAGATGCTCGGGGGGGGGTCGTTTGGTGACACATGGGGAGTGCATAGTTGTATAGCATCTTAGACAAGAACAAAGAGCAGAGTTTCCCTGGGAGATAACAGGGAGGTGTGAAGGATGAATGCAGTGTGGTCTTTTGTGTGTTAGAAACTTCTAGAAGGATGTTAAAGGATTAAGGAAGTGAATGCAATGTGACCTTTTGTGTGTTAGAAGCTTCTAGAAGAATGCCATGCTTTTTAAGAGGAGAGTCTCTGCTGAGTATTCATTCTGTCTATGCTTCTTGTGTGAGACGTGTAATAAAATGTCTGAAACAAATCCGCCTTGTTATTTACACGCTCCACAGTCTAATATTTAATTTGTTTGATGATCTGAAACATTTAAGTGTGACAAACATACAAAAAATTGAGAAATCATGAAGGGGAAAATACTTTTTCACACCACCATACACTACCACATCAAACTTGCAACTACATGTATTACTGCTCTACTTTTTCTGTATATAGGATTGCTGGGATTTATCGTTTATTTTTATTTCCACTATGGGATGTCAGGGTCTGTCTTTTGTCGCTATGTGCACTACAGGTAGCATTACTGTACATAGACTGCTCTTGTTGTTTTCCCAGCCTTATCCCTTTTGTTTTTATATTGCACACACCACTGACTGGAGTGGTGGCCTAAGGGTAGTGCATTCGCCCCACAACCGGGAGGTCGGGGTTCAAACCCCAGCTGGGTTATGCCAAAGACTATGTAAAAGTGGAACTTCCTGCCATCCAGCTTGGTGCTCAGCAATAATGGAACGGAGGAGGGAAATGTTGGTTACCCAGCCACAGTAGGTGCACAAGTCAAGTGTGCTCCCTGTGCCGGTCCCAAGCCTGGATAAAATAGGCAGTGTTGCATCAGGAAGGGCATCTGGCATAAAAACTCAGCTTCAACTGTAAGAGGATCCACCCCAACTGTGGGACTAATTGTGTCCTGTTAAAATAAATATGAATTATGATGACTGAAGAGAGAGCGAAACATCATTTCACTTCTCCTGTATGTCCTGTACGTATAGTAGCATTGACAAATAAAACCTTGAATATTTAATTGGGTTAAAGAGTTTTTATTTGGAAGGTTTATTCAAGTTACAATTGGCTCAAGTTCATCACAAAGACATAGGGTCAACAATGGAACCCCACAGGGCAGCGTAATCATCCATCCATCCATCTTCTTCCGCTTCATCCTTTTCGGGTCGTGGGGGGGCTGGAGCCTATCCCAGCATCTCCAATATTATTCTCAATTATGATAAATGATGTCTTCACTCAGATGAAGGGTGATACAGGATGATCTCTATTTGCTGATGATGGAGCAGTGTGGAAAAGAGGGAAAAATATTAATCATATTGAGAGGAAAATACAAGAGACAATAAACACTGTTGAAAATGGTCATATTTATAGGGCTTTAAATTCTCTGTGGAGAAAACCAAGGTACCTCCTCATGGATCGTCACTTTATCGTGGTGGGGGGGGTTTGCGTGCCCCAGTGATCCCAGGAGCTATGTTGTCCGGGGGCAATTTGCCTCTGATAGGGTCTCCCAAGACAAACTGGTCCTGGGTGAAGGGCCAGACTAAGAACGATCCAACAGACTCTCATGATAAATTGTATATCAAGGATTCAGTGTACCCCGCCCGGTATGGGGTTACCGGGGCCCCACCCTGGAGCCAGGCCTGGGGGAGGGGCTCGAAGGCTAGCGTCTGGTGGCCGGGTTTCCACCCATGGGACCCGGCCGGGCTCAGCCCAAAGGAGTTACATGGGTCCGCCCTCCAGTGGGTTCACCACCTGCAGGAGGGATCATGGGGGTCCGGTGCTATGTGGATTAGGTGGCGGTCAAAGGCGGAGACCTTGGCGGACTGATCCCAAGCTTTCTAAACTGGCTTTTGGTACGTGGAATGTCACCTCTCTGGTGGGGAAGGAGCCTGAGCTGGTGTACGAGGTTGAGCGATACCGGCTAGATATAGTCGGCCTCACCTCAACACACAGCTCCGGTTCCGGAACCAGTCTCCTGGAGAGGGGCTGGAGCTTGGCCTTTTCTGGAGTTGCCCCGGGCGAGAGGCGACGAGCAGGGGTGGGTATTCTTGTATCGCCCCACCTTGCTGCCTCTATATTGGAGTTTTCCCCGGTGGACGAAAGGGTTGCTTCCCTGCGCCTTCGGGTTGGGAAACGGGTCCTGACCATCATTTGTGCCTATGCACCAAATGATGTTTCAGAGTACCCACCCTTTTTGGAGTCTGTGACTGGGGTGCTGGAGGGTACTCCTCCTGGAGACTCCATTGTCCTACTGGGGGACTTCAATGCGCACGTGGGCAACGACAATGCAACCTGGAGGGGGGTGATTGGGAGGAACGGCCTGCCCGTTCTGAACCCGAGTGGTGTTCAGTTATTGGACTTCTGTGCTAACCACAGTCTGTCCATAACAAACACCATGTTCAAGCATAAGGGTGTCCATATGTGCACCTGGCACCAGGACACCCTAGGTCGCAGGTCGATGATCGATTTTGTTATCGTATCATCAGACCTGCGACCGTATGTCTTGGACACCCGAGTAAAGAGAGGTGCAGAGCTGTCAACTGATCACCAGCTGGTGGTGAGTTGGATCCGATGGCAGGGGAGGAAGCCATTCAGACCTGGTAGACCCAAACGTATAGTGAGGGTGTGCTGGGAGCGTCTGGCTGAGGCCCCTGTCCGGGAGGTCTTCAACTCCCACCTCCGGAAGAACTTCAACCACATTCCGAGGGAGTCTGGAGACATGGAGTCTGAATGGGCCATGTTCTCCACCTCTGTTGTTGAAGCGGCGGCCCAGAGCTGTGGCTGCAAGGTGGTCGGTGCATCTCGTGGTGGCAACCCCCAAACCAAGTGGTGGACACCAGTGGTGAGGGGAGCCATTAAGCTGAAGAAGGAGTCCTATCAAGCTTGGTTGGCTTGTGGGACTCCCGAAGCAGCTGAGGTGTACCGGCAGGCCAAGCGGAGTGCAGCTCGGGTGGTTGCTGAAGCAAAAACCCGGGTATGGGAGGAGTTCGGTGAGGCCATGGAACAAGACTTTCGGTCGGCTTCAAAGAGATTCTGGCAAACTGTTCGGCGGCTCAGGAGGGGAAAGCAGCTCCCCGTCCACACTGTATATGGTGCGGATGGGACACTGTTGACTTCAACTGGGGATATCGTCGGGCGGTGGAAGGAATACTTCGAGGATCTCCTCAATCCCACTGATACGCCTTCCACAGAGGAAGCAGGGTTTGGGGACGAAGGGGATGACTCGCCTATCACAGGGGCTGAGGTCGCCAAGGTGGTTAAAAATCTCCTTGGTGGCCGGGCCCCGGGGGTGGACGAGATTCGCCCTGAGTACCTCAAGGCCCTGGATGTTGTTGGGTTGTCATGGTTAACACGCCTCTGCAACATTGCGTGGAGGTCGGGGGCAGTGCCTTTGGCATGGCAAACCGGGGTGGTGGTTCCTCTCTTCAAAAAAGGGGACCGGAGGGTGTGCTCCAACTTTAGAGGGATCACACTCCTCAGCCTCCCTGGGAAGGTCTATGCCAAGGTACTGGAGAGGAGAGTCCGGCCATTGGTCGAACCTCGGATTCAGGAGGAGCAATGTGGTTTTCGTCCTGGCCGTGGCACATCGGACCAGCTCTTTACCCTCATCTCAATTCTTGAGGGTTCGTGGGAGTTTGCCCAACCAGTTTACATGTGTTTTGTGGACTTGGAGAAGGCATTTGACCGCGTCCCTCGTGGATTTTTGTGGGGGGTGCTTTGGGAGTATGGGGTATCGGGCTTGTTGTTACGAGCTATTCGGTCTCTGTACGACCGTTGTGAGAGTTTGGTTCGTATTGCCAACACTCGGTCGGAGTCATTCCCAGTGAGAGTTGGACTCCGCCAGGGCTGCCCTTTGTCACCGATCCTGTTCATAATTTTTATGGACAGGATTTCTAGGCGCAGCCAGGGAATGGAGGGTGTCATGCTTGGTGACCACAGGATCTCATCTCTGTTGTTTGCAGATGATGTTGTCCTGTTGGCTTCATCCAGCAATGACCTACAGCTCTTGCTGGGACGGTTTGCCGCTGAGTGTGAAGCAGCTGGGATGAGAATCAGCACCTCCAAGTCCGAGTCCATGGTCCTCAGCTGGAAAAAGGTGGATTGTCCTCTCCGGGTTGGGGACAGGCTCCTGCCCCAAGTGGAGGAGTTTAAGTATCTTGGGGTCTTGTTCACGAGTGAGGGGAAAATGGAGCGAGAGATCGACAGATGGATTGGAGCAGCATCTGCAGTGATGCGGACGTTGTACCGGTCTGTTGTGGTGAAGAGGGAGCTTAGTTCTAAGGCAAAGCTGTCAATTTACCAGTCAATCTACGTTCCTACTCTCACCTATGGTCACGAGCTTTGGGTAATGATCGAAAGAACGAGATCTCGGATACAAGCGGCTGAAATGAGCTTTCTCCGTAGGATTGCTGGACTCACCCTCAGAGATAGGGTGAGGAGCTCAGTCATCCGGGAGAGGCTCAGAGTAGAACCGCTGCGCCTCCACATTGAAAGGAGTCAGTTGAGGTGGTATGGGCATCTGATTAGGATGCCTCCTGGACGCCTCCCACTTGAGGTGTTTCAGGCACGTCCCACTGGGAGGAGACCCCGGGGCAGACCCAGGACTCGGTGGAGAGACTATGTCTCCCAGCTGGTCTGGGAACGCCTTGGTATCCCCTCTGAAGAGCTGGAGCAGGTGGCTGGGGAGAGGGAAGTCTGGGCTTCTCTGCTTGAACTGCTGCCTCCGCGACCCGGACCTCCGGAAAAGCGGTAGAAGATGGATGGATGGATGGATGGATGGATGGAAAACCAAGGTAATGCTTTTCTCTTGGACAAGAAATAAAAACATACAAGTTAAAATATATGGTCAGGTAATATAGCAAGAGTCTTCAGATTTCTAGGGGTTCTGTTTGATCAAAAGTTAACTTGGAATGATCATACTAGTCTTCTAATCAACAAAAGTAAAAAGATATTGAATGTGATGCGATGTTTATCAGAAAGTGAGTGGGGAGCAAGCAGAAGTCCTATGAGATGTACAGTGCATCCGGAAAGTATTCACAGCGTTTCACTTTTTCCACATTTTATGTTACAGCCTTATTCCAAAATGCATTAAATTCATTTTTTCCTCAAAATTCTACACACAATACCCCATAATGACAACGTAAAAAATGTTTTTTGAGATTTTTGCAAATTTATGAAAAATAAACTAAGAAATCACATGTACGTAAGTATTCACAGCCTTTGCTCAATACTTTGTTGATGCACCTTTGGCAGCAATTACAGCCTCAAGCTTTTTTGAATATGATGCCACAAGCTTGGCACACCTATCTGTGGGCAGTTTTGCCCATTCGTCTTTGCAGCACCTCTCAAGCTCCATCAGGTTGGATGGGAAGCGTCGCTGCACAGCCATTTTCAGATCTCTCCAGAGATGTTCAATTGGATTCAAGTCTGGGCTCTGTCTGGGCCACTCGAGGACATTCACAGAGTTTTCCTGAAGCCACTCTTTTGATATCTTGGCTGTGTGGTTAGGGTCATTGTCCTGCTGAAAGATGAACCGTCATCCCAGTCTGAGGTCAAGAGCGCTCTGGAGCAGGTTTTCATCCACATTACAATGCTGCCTCTGTACATTGCTGCATTCATCTTTCCCTCTATCCTGACTAGTCTCCCAGTTCCTGCCACTGAAAAACATCCCCACAGCATGATGCTGCCACCACCATTGGCGTGGCTATGAGCGGTGCCTGGTTTCCTCCAAACATGACGCCTGGCATTCACGCCAAAGAGTTCAATCTTTGTCTCATCAGACCAGAGAATTTTGTTTCTGGTCTAAGAGTCCTGCACGTGCCTTTATGCAAACCCCAGTCTGGCTGCCATGTGCCTTTTACTAAGGAGTGGCTTCCGTCTGGCCACTCTACCATAAAGGCCTAATTGGTGGATTGCTGCAGAGATGGTTGTCCTTCTGCAAGGTTCTCCTCTCTCCACAGAGGAATTCTGGAGCTCTGACAGAGTGACCATTGGGTTCTTGGTCACCTCCCTAACTAAGGTCCATCTTCCCCGATCACTCAGTTTAGATGGCCGGCCAGCTCTAGGAAGAGTCCTGGTCATTTCAAACTTTCTCCATTTTTGGCTGATGGAGGCCACTGTGCTCATTTGGACCTTCAAAGCAGCAGAAATTTTTCTGTACGCTTCCCCAGATTTGTGCCGCGAGACAATCCCGTCTCAGAGGTCTACAGACAATTCCTTTGACTTCATGCATGGTCTGTGCTCTGACATGCACTGTCACCTGTGGGACCTTATATAGACAGGTGTGTGCCTTTCTGAATCATGTCCAGTCAACTACATTTACCACAGGTGGACTCCAATGAAGCTGTAGAAACATCTCAAGGATGATCAGTGGAAACAGGCGATGCGCCTGGGCTCAATTTTGAGCTTCATAGTAAAGGCTGTGAATACTTATGTACATGTGATTTCTTAAGTTTTTTTATTTTTAATAAATTTGCAAAAATTTCAGACTCTTTTCATTTTGGCATTATGGGTTATTGTGTGTAGAATTTTGAGGGGAAAAAATGAATTTAATCCCTTTTGGAATAAGGCTGTAACATAACATGTAGAAAAAGTGAAGCATTGTGAATACTTTCCGGATGCACTATATTTACGTTGCCCTGATTAGATCAGTTATAGAGTTTGGATGTATTGTATTGGCTATGACTCTGCTGCTAAAACATCACTTAAAAAGTTGGCGGTAGTACAGGCTCAAGCTCTGAGACTTTGTTGTGGTGCTTTTAAACAACTTCTGTGGCAACCCTTCAGGTTGGGATGGGTGAAATGCTGCTGTATTTGAGAAGAAAACAATTATTGTTGAATTACTGTGTTAAAGTCAATGAAAAAAAAGTGAATTAAGTGAGTTAAAGTGAATTACTGTGGCACAAAGTCACCGTACTAAAAGGCCAGACCACCGAATGTGTACAATCCTACAAATATCTTGGGACGATTATTGATAGTAATTTAAACTTTGAAGAGAACTGTGAAAGGGTGTGTAAAAAGGGTCAGCAACATTTGCATTGCTTGAGAAAACTTGCACGCTTCCAAATTGACCGAACCATAATGACATTGTTTTATCGGGCTTTTATTGAATCTGTTTTATCCTCTTCTTTAGTGTCATGGTTTGGTCAGATAAAACTGAAACAGAGGAAATCCTTGGATCAGGTAGTTAGATGGTCCAGTCATTTTCTTGGTGAGTCACAGCTGAGCCTGACATCCCTGTACACCAGACAAGTACAGAGGATTGCTACCTCCATTCTAAATGATGACTCCCACCCTTTGCGCTGCAACTTTCAGCTTCTTCCCTCAAGACGGAGGTTTGCTGTCCCAAAAAGTAAAACCCAGCGCTACAAAAACAGCTTTGTTCCTGCTGCTGTCAAAGAGTTGAACAAGCTGTAACAATATATTGCACATAATTTAGGTACCGATTTATTAACTCCATTTTATATTTACTTATTTTTGTAGGATGTTACTTGGGTTCTAAATATTTTATTGGGTTTTAGACCTTTTAGTTTTTAACCTCTTTGACTAGTTTTTAACTTTTAATATGACCCTGTGGCACCTGGGGAGAGCCTGATTGTGTACCATCTCAGACAGGAGACAGTGGGAACAAAGAGCAGGGGTTTCCTAGTGAGATAATAGGGAGGTGTTAAGGATGAGGGGGTTAAATGTAATGTGACGCGAAGGTCATCTTTTGTGTGTGAGAAAATGCTAGAAGAATGCCATGATATTTAAGAGGGGAGTTTCTGCTGGAATGTCATTCTGTCTGTGCTTGAGATGTGAGAGTGTGTAATAAATCGTCTGAGACAAATCTGCCTCTTCATTTACACGCTCCACACTGGTGACCCAAGACGTATCATGGAACACAAGATAAGATCCCCGGAGCCAACCTCGACGGGAACCTCCAGCCACGCATGTGCGGTTGCAGTCAAGCTACCGGATTTCTGGCAGCACAACCCGCGCTCTTGGTTCCACCTCATCGAGGCGCAGTTTGCTCTCCGGGGGATAACAGCAGATGACACCAAATTCTACTATGTGGTCGCAGTGCTTGACGCCCGCACAGCTCAGCACGTAGTGAGCCTGCTCAATCAGCCACCAACCGGCAACAGATACGAGGCGCTCAAGGCTGCGCTCATCCAGCACTACACGCTCTCGGACGGTGAGATAGCAGAGAGGCTCCTGACGCGGACCAAGTTAGGAGATGGTTCGGCCATAGACCTCATGGAGAAGATGCTGGCATTAAGGGGCACGGACGACGGCCATTTTCTGTTTGCCCACCTCTTCCTCCGGAACCTTCTGACAGCGGCGAGAGCGGCCCTGGCCAATTCGCCGTTGCTGGCCACGCGGGACTTTCGTGCGCTAGCCCAGGAGGCAGACCGGATCATCATCGCCACCAGGGCGTTCACAGTCATCGCGGCAGCGACGGAGCCCAGCGAGACGACCAGAGGAGGCGAGGAGCCACCGACGGCAGCAGCAGCGGGGGCCAAGGAGCGCGAGGGAGACACACTTTGTTTCTACCACCGCCGCTTCGGAGAGAAGGCACGCAGATGTACGCCACCATGCCAGTTCAAGCGCTCGGGAAACGCCAAGACCGGGGGTCGGTAGCAGCTGCGACCCTCGGGGAGGAGAACAAGCTGCTCTACCTGACGGACGCACGCTCGGGGAGGCATTTCCTCGTGGACACCGGAGCCCAGAAGAGCTTCATCCGGCCGACCTACGCTGACCGGCTGGCAAGATCTAGCGGCCACGAGATGTTGGCGGCAAACGGCTCGGACATTAAGACCTTCGGTGAGAGGACTCTGCTCTTATCTCTACACGGCTGTACATATCAGTGGACTTTTGTCATAGCAGCACTGAATTACCATATACTGGGGGCTGATTTTCTGTGTGCACATGGTTTACTGGTTGATGTTGCTAACAGGCACCTAGTTAATGCACTGTCCTTTGACTCTCTTCCCTGTATAGCTCGAGTGACCCGGCCAACAGCACAAGCCAACGTCACAGCTACAGGCAGTAAGTTCCACACATCCAGCACTCACGGTCCCAACGTTTTCGGCAGCCATCGCTAAACACGGGGTGGAGCATTTTATCACCACCACCGGGCCGCCCGTTTTTGCACGACCTCGGCGCTTGGACGCAGCTAAACTGGCCATAGCGCACGAGGAGTTCGCCAACCTGGAAAGGTTAGGCATCATCAGGCGCTCAAACAGCCCTTGGGCATCCCCGCTACACATGGTCCCTAAGGCTGAGGGATCGTGGCGACCATGCGATGATTTCCACAGGTTGAACAACGCCATGGCGCACGACCGTTACCCGATTCCCCACATACAGGATTTTTCCGTTCACCTCGCCGGGGCACGCATTTTTTTCCAAAATAGACCTGGTCCACGGTTACCACCAAGTCCCAGTGCGCGCTGAGGACATACCCAAAACAGCGGTAATAACTCCGTTCGGTCTATTCGAGTTCCTGCGCATGCCATTTGGGTTAAAAGGAGCGGCACAGACGTTCCAGCGCATGATGGATGCAGTGCTGCGCGATCTCCCATTCGTGTTCGTCTACTTCACAGGTGTCAAACTCGTTCCATGGAGGGCCAAGACCCTGCAGGTTTTACCTCCACCCAGTGTCTTCAACAGGTGATTTCATTGAATTTCTTCCCACTGATTGCTGATCAGTGAAAACACCTGCTGAAGACACTGGGTGGAAGTAAAACATGCAGGGTCTTGGCCTTCCATGGAATGAGTTTGACACCCCTGGTCTACTTGGATGATATCCTGGTAGCCAGCGCGTCCAAAGACGAACACGAAACCCACCTCACGACGGTTTTCCGGAGGTTGAAGGAGCACGGGTTAATAATAAACCCGGCGAAATGCCAGTTCGGCGTAACGGAGATTGATTTTTTGGGGCACCGCGTCTCTCCAGAAGGAACGGTTCCGCTGCCCGACAAGGTGCGCGCCGTGGTGGATTTTCCCCGGCCTCAAATGGTCAGGGCGCTACAAGAATTTTTGGGAATAGTGAACTTTTATAACCGTTTCCTTCCCCGCGCAGCGCAGCTCATGCAACCATTGTACGCCGCGCTCAAAAAAACAGAAACCCGCGGATAGGATCGAATGGACCCCGGAGCGAGAGCGGGCGTTCTCGGAAGTTAAAGCAGCCCTGGCAAACGCCGCATTGCTGGCACATCCAGACCCGACGGCCCGCATAGCGCTCACCACTGACGCTTCAGATGTGGCCATAGGGGCTGTCGTGGAGCAGCGCGTCGCCGGGGCTTGGCAGCTGCTCGCCTTTTTCAGCAGGACTTTGCGCGACAGTGAACGTAAATACAGCGCGTTTGACAGAGAGTTGCTGGCTCTCCACCTGGCCATTCGCCACTTTCAGTTCTGGCTGGAATGGCGCAGTTTCACCGCGTTCGTGGACCACAAGCCGCTAACATTCGCGATGGCCAAGGTTTCAGAACTGTGGTCGGGCCGGCAGCAGAGACAGCTGGCCGCGATCTCAGAGTTTACTACCGATATTCAGCATGTGTCGGGTAAACTGAATGTAGTGGCGGACTGCCTCTCGCGCGCCGTGGTGGCCCCGGTCTGCGTGGGGATAGATTACGCAGCCATGGCCGCGGAGCAAATTAGCGATGCGGATGTGCACGTGCTCCAGTCTGGACCAACAGGGTTAAGGCTGGAGAACAGGGTGCTGCAAGACGGCATGCCCCCCCTAATCTGCGATGTCTCCACGGGTCGCCCGCATCCCGTGGTCCCGGCCGCATGGCGCCGCCGCGTGTTTGAGTCGGTTCACTCTTTGGCACACCCAGGAGTGCGCGCGTCGGTCAAAATGGTGGGAGAGAAATTTGTGTGGCCGAGCCTTCGCAAACAAGTGAAAGAGTGGGCTGCAGCCTGCGTGGTGTGCCAACGAGCCAAAGTACATAGACACACGAAGGCTCCCTTGGAGCCGTTTCGTATTCCGGCTAAGAGGTTCGACCATGTTCACGTGGACCTCATGGGCCCCCTCCCGCCATCACAGGGGTGCACGCACCTCCTGACAATGGTGGACCGCACCACGCGCTGGCCAGAAGCGGTTCCGCTGGCGGCAACCACGTCCGAGGAGGTGGCGCGCACTTTTTTAACAGCATGGGTGGCGCATTTTGGAGTCCCGTCAGACATTACGTCCGACAGGGGCCCTCAATTTTGTTTCCGAACTCTGGTCTGCGATGGCCCGCAGCCTGGGTATTACACTTCACCGCACAACTGCGTACAACCCACAGGCTAATGGGTTATGCGAGCGTTTTCATAGATCATTGAAAGCCGCACTCAGGGCTTCATTGACGGATGCAAATTGGGTAGACAGGCTACCGTAGGTTTTATTGCGGTTGCGCTCTGCGCCTAAAGAGGATCTGGAAGCTTCCCCGGCAGAACTCGTTTTTGCGCAGCCACTTCGGCTGCCCGGGGAATTTCTGCCAGATAATCGCGCACCGGGCAGCTGCCCGTCTCAGCGTTTGCAGCGTAGCGCAGACACAGGCATGCTGCCGGGCCCTGCCCACCACAGTTTTCCGCGCGTTTTTGTGCCTAAAACTTTGAAGAACGCGGAGTTCGTGTTTGTCAGACACGACGGCCACCGCCCTCCATTGCGCCCACCCTATGATGGACCGTTCAGAGTGCTGGAAACAGGGGATAAGCATTTTTTGCTAGACTTGGGGGGTAGGAAGGAAAAAATTGGCATAGACAGACTCAAACCCGCTTTCGTTGTGGCGGACGAGCAGGTGCTGTTGGCGAGGGCCCCTCAGCGTGGAAGACCCCCATGGAGAGCTCCCCAGGGAAACGATTCGCCAGAGCAGCCACACGGACAGACAGAAGTGTTTTCCCCCCAAACAACAGCCCCCCATAGGCACCGCGGAGGCGGTGAATTCCGGTTACAGCAGATACGGGAGAAGACTGAAGCCCAAGCAGCATATGGACTGATGTTTAATTGTTCTATCACAGCATGTGGACTGTTATCCTATTGTCCTAGCTAAGATGCTGGGGGGGGGGGGTGGCACCTGGGGAGAGCCTGATTGTGTACCATCTCAGACAGGAGACAGTGGGAACAAAGAGCAGGGGTTTCCTAGTGAGATAACAGGGAGGTGTTAAGGATGAGGGGGTTAAATGTAATGTGACGCAAAGGTCATCTTTTGTGTGTGAGAAAATGCTAGAAGAATGCCATGATTAGGGCTGGGAACGATCCCTAATTTCCAGAATCGATTCGATTCCGATTCTTGAGATTCTGAATCGATTCGATTCGATTCCGATTCAATCCCGATTCGATCTGGGGAATTACCATTTTAATAGCCATTTTACTTCCCATGAAACAAAAATCTTCGAGACCTAATGCTGCAAATTGTACCAAGAATCTTCTAACTTTGTTAATACATAAATTATCACATATAGAACTGACCCAAAATCAGTTACAATAATGCACTTTTTATTATTTAACTTATCATTTCATAAAGTGCTCACAGGTGCTTTCTTTAGTGCAAAGGGTGTGTCGTGTCAAGTTCACCCCCCAGAGTAAGTAAACAAATTCAATGCATGAACCATGCAGACATAATCTCACTGTATTTCAGTCCCTCCAGGATTTTGTCAGCTCTTTTTGTGATTGTTGTGGCCCAAAAAGCCTGGATTTGTGGGAGTTTTTCCAAAAAGTTATGGCACTTTTAGAGTTTTTTTGCACTCAAAGTTGTGTGAGGAAGTACAAATTTTAAAGCAGCTGCTTTTTCCATAGTTTACAGTGATGCTATTCTATGTAACACCACAAGAAAAGTACAAGATTGCCAAAAATTTCTTGTTAAACAGTGATTTATTTAGAATTAAATGCTCAGTAAAATTGTAAAAAAAAAAAAAGACCAATATTGTGTTCTTGCTGAGAACTTTAAAAAAGAAATAAAAGAATTTGTCATTACAACAACTAAATTGCATTGAATGCATGTTAGTGTGGAGAAAATGATGGCAGCACCTCCTTGAATCTTGAATCTTGAAGGTCTTCTTCTGCGCTCAAATCCACATGAAGCAGGGATGCTCCTCCACTGACCACCTCTGACCTTCAGAAGGTCTCAGTGAGGATGAAGCTTCCAGTCTTCACACATCTGAAGGCAGATAAAAAGAATAGATTTCACAGTAAAATTAACATTCATATTTTTAGATCGCCACACCACAGTAGGGTTTAATAATTTAGGGGTTTTTTTATATATTTTAACTACAAATTAACTTTCAATGTTGGAAAAGGGTTTCAGTTCATTTCCTGAGAAGGTTTGTTCATTTCAATTTAGTTCTACTGAGTAAAAATAGCTTGTTGTACTGCAGCCTTTATTAATTTTATTGTGATTTATTCTCTTCACATCGCTTAAGTGGCAGAAGTCCATAATCTCATAAAATATACCTTAATTCTGCATTTATTCACAGCGCTTAACCAACAGTTCTCTCTGTGTCCATAGTTTGTAAAAGAAACCATCATCATGCCAGATAAATTATTAATTGACAACACAAACGTTAAAAGAAACAAATATTATACTTACAGTCTCAGCAGCTCCAAGTCTCCCTCTGCTTCACGGGTTTCAGTCTCCGCATTTTCCCTTTATCAGTCGTCAACTTTATGTTCCAACACAGCGCTGCACGGAGTAAAAGTCCGTTTATCCCCGCTTTATGAAAAATATTCAGAAGCTGTTGAGGACAGTCTATACGGTGACTTTTGCTGCTAAATTAAGAGACGCACATTATTAACTCCGCGTCATGTAAACACAAAAGACGTGTGCACGCGCCGCAGGGAACACAGAAGTTTTATTTATGAAAAATATTCAGAAGCTGTTGAGGATAGTCTTTACGGTGACTTTTGTTGCTAAATTAAGAGACGCACGTTATTATCTCCGCTCGTGTAAACACGAAAGAGCACGCGCGGCAGGAAACTCTTGCTGGATGAGAACCGTTTTAACACCACAGAAGAAGAACTAGCATATCCGCTAGCTTGCTAGCTCCGTTAGCGCGTCGGTTGTTTATGCTTCTCGGCCATTGTTACTGGCTCACTGACCCGGTTTCAACCCGATTATACTCAGCAGACGTTCACAAATGTAAAAATATTATATTAAAACATATTAATATTAAAAGATCGATCCGCGGATTTTGTGGATCGATATCGGCTCAGTCAAACATGTATCGATCCATATCGATATATTGATCTTTTGAACCCACCCCTAGCCATGATATTTAAGAGAGGAGTTTCTGCTGGAATGTCATTCTGTCTATGCTTGAGATGTGAGAGTGTGTAATAAATCGTCTGAGACAAATCTGCCTCTTCATTTACACGCTCCACAACCCTCCTCTCTTACCTCTGGTTTTTCTCCCATCTCTTTGTCTTTTTATACCCTGATTGATGGAGGCTTGAGTATTTTTGTCATGTTTATAGTCAACTTCATGTGTGCCTGTGTTTGTGTCTATGTTGAATGTAATTTGTGGCTTGTAAATATGGATGTCACCAGACTGCAAAACAAATCTACCTACGGGTACAAATAAAGTAACCTTAACCTGAACCTGAACCTAACCTTCAGGGGCATTCTGAAGAACTTCACTCAACAGTTAACGTGCTTTCTCCAAGTTAGGAGAGTGAAAATGATTGTGGAAAAAAGCACTGTTTTGCTTGGAGAAATGCTAAATTAGCAAAGGATATGATAATTAATGAAAGACTATATTTCCCAACAGTGCCTTTGTCAATGACCCCTCCTTGTTTTGTTATTTCCCCTTGAGCACTGTGGATTTATTTTTTCTGGAAAAGACACAGGTCACTAAAGGTCTTGGAAATGCTGTTGTTTTGGTTGATGATAGATTAAAAACTCTATACCAAAGCTATGTTCCAGTTTACAGGTATGTCTCAAAAAATTAGAATATCATGAAAAAAGTATCAAAACCTGTTTTAATGACCATGGCATCATCGTGTTTGATTGGCCAGCAAACTCTCCTGACCTAAACCCCATAGAGAATCTATGGAGGATTGTCAAGAGGAAGATGAGAGACACCAGACCCAACAATGCAGACGAGCTGAAGGTCACTATCAAAGCAACCTGGACCTTCATAACACCTCAACACTGCCACAGGATGATCACCTCCAGGCCACGCCTCATTGATACAGTAATTAATCCAAAATTTGCCCCGACCAAGTATTGAGTGTGTACATGGACATACTTTTCAGTTGGCCAACATTTCTATTTAAAAACTATTTTTTTTTTTTTTTTTTTTTTTTTTTTTTTTTTTTTTTTTTTTTTTTTTTTATTTTTTTTTTTTTATTTAAGTTTTTGTAAAGGGTATACAGGTCGTTACAGCAATGCAGTGTTTACATTTTCATCACATGTTCCCTTATTTTCTGATATCTGACAACATTGGAAGATTAATTCTTACAACACCCCTTATTTTTTTTTTTTTTTAAAGTGAAAGAAAAAGTGAAATAAAAGAGAAAAAAAAAACAAAACAAAAAACAAAAAAAAACCAAACAAACCAGTAAAAAACAAACAAAAAGAAAAAGTAAGTAAATAAAGATAAAAGAGCATCTGAGTAGCATTGGAACAAAGAGCAGAACCATTATTGAAATGGTATTTGTCAAAGATTAGATCTAATGGAAGACACATATGCGGTCCAGGGTTGCCAAAAGTTCATGAACCCATCCATGTCCTGTCTCAGTGCGAATGTCAACTTTTCCATCGAGTAAATGTCTTGGATCACGTTAGTCCAATCTTCAGGTGTAGGACAGTCCTTCAACATCCATTTTTTAGTTAGAGCTTTTTTGCTTGCCAATATTAAAACATTGAATAAGTATTTTTCTCCTCGTCTTTCCAGTGAGTCCGGTAGTAAACCCAAATACAAAGTTACAAAAGAAAAGGGAACTGTAATTTTGAATATTTTCCCCAATATTGTCTGTACATTGGTCCAATATTGGTGGATAACTGGGCATGACCAAAACACATGAAAATGATTTGCAGTCTTTTCACCACACAAGCGCCAACAGTTCAATCCCTTATGGGTAAATTTGATTTGTGCAGGTGTTCTGAAAAATCTTGCCAAGTTTTTCCATCCAAATTCTCTCCACTGCAGGGATGAGGTACTTTTCCATTGCTGTTTATTTAGCTTTTCCCATATTTCCAGATGTAAAGTGAAATTCCCCTCTTTTTCCCATCTCTCTTTTATATAAGATGTGTTGTCTCCTTTTAAGTCTTGAAGACCTTGGTATATTTTAGAAATGTATCTGATCCCTGGGATCCCTTTATATGCCATTAAGAAGACCTTCAGAACACCTGACTGGGCCCTTTCCAAAACCTCCTTTTTAAGTATATTGTTTATGTGGTGTCTAAGCTGGAAGAACCTGTAAAGGTCTTGATTTATTAGGCCTTGTTTTTTCAAATCTTCAAAACTTCTTAAGATTTGCCCTTTAAAAAAATCGTAATATTTTATCAGCCCCTTCTCCTTCCACTTTTTAAATCTGGTGTCTGTTTTATTAGGAGTAAAGTCCTGATCATAGGCGATCCATTGCAGAAGTCGATAGGGCTCTTTAGTTTGATTCTCTCTGACTATCTTAAACCAAATTTTTAGCGGGGTCTCTATCCACGGGTTAGTGTTATTCAAAAGCTTAGGTAAGACATTGTTCCCTATTATCGCCTGTAGGGGGATGTCACTTGTTATTTGGCATTCGATCTCCTTCCATTGTGCAGAGTAGACTGGGTTACATATCTCTACTAAAGTTTTAATTTGTGCGGCTTTAAAGTAGTCCCTGATATTTGGCAGCGCGAGCCCACCTTTGTCTTTGTTTAGCTGTAGGGTTCTATATCTGATTCTAGGTCTCTTGCCCTGCCATATGAATCTTGAGATCCTTCTGTCCAGCTCCTGCCATGTTTTTTTGGGAGGTTCTACCGGTATTGTTTGGAAAAGGTATAGAAGACGTGGAAGTATATTCATTTTGACTGCTTCAATTCTTTGTGCAGTACCCAAGAATGGTATCATATTCCATCTTGCTAGGTCAGATTTTATTTTTGTCACCAGTGGATCATAGTTTAGTGATATAATTTTGTTGAGTTGTTTCGGGATATTGACCCCCAGATATTTCATAGATTCCATCTCCCAGTTAGTTTTGAGTTTGCTTAGTGAATAATGATTTGGGTCATAGTTGAATGTTAAAACTTGGGTTTTGTGCATGTTTAATTTGTACCCTGACAAATCTCCATACTCTGAAAAAACTGAGATTAGTTCTGGTAAAGAGGTGTCCGGCTGCCCTAGGTATATTAAAATGTCATCAGCAAAGAGTGCTATTTTATGTTCCTTCTGACCAAGTGTAATACCTTGAATTTTTTGATTCTGTCTTATCCATTGGCTCAGAGGTTCTATGAAGATTGCAAGGAGCAGTGGAGACAGGGGGCAGCCCTGACAACATCCTCTTTCCAGCTCAAAAGATGATGATAAATTACCGTTAATCCTTATTTTAGCTGTTGGTTTTTTTATATAGTGCCTGGATAGTTCTAATGAAGTTGTTATGAAAATTGAAACTGGATACCAAAAGCTATGTTCCAGTTTACAGGTATGTCTCAAAAAATTAGAATATCATGAAAAAAGTATCAAAACCTGTTTTAATGACCATGGCATCATCGTGTTTGATTGGCCAGCAAACTCTCCTGACCTAAACCCCATAGAGAATCTATGGAGGATTGTCAAGAGGAAGATGAGAGACACCAGACCCAACAATGCAGACGAGCTGAAGGTCACTATCAAAGCAACCTGGACCTTCATAACACCTCAACACTGCCACAGGATGATCACCTCCAGGCCACGCCTCATTGATACAGTAATTAATCCAAAATTTGCCCCGACCAAGTATTGAGTGTGTACATGGACATACTTTTCAGTTGGCCAACATTTCTATTTAAAAACTATTTTTTAAAATTAATTTTATGTAATATTCTAATTTTTTTGAGAAACTGAATTTGGGGTTTTCATGGGCTGTAAGCCATAATCATCAAAATTAAAATAAATAAACACTTGGAATATCACTCTCTGTGTAATGAATCTATATAATATATGGATTTCATTTTCTGAAATGAGTGACAAAAAATATTGAACTTTTTCACAATATTCTAATTTTTTGAGATATACCTGTATACTGATGGGTGCAAAGATCCTGACTCTGGAAGAATGGGATTTGCAGTCAGTATTCCAACTGAGCAAACTGCTGTTAAACAAAGAACATCAGACCATCTGGCTGTTCATACAGTTGAGATGCTTGCAATTGCAACAGCATTGCAGTTGGTAGAGGAGATGAAAATTGAAAATGCTGTTCTCTGCCCTGATTCAAGTGCCACTCTGCTTTCTCTTCAGTCATTTTCTTCATGTAGCAGACAGGATTTAGTCAATGAGATATATGAAGATCTCTTTAGATTATGCAATATGAACATCAAGGTTATGTTTATGTGGATACCAGCACACAGGAATGAAGGGGAATGAATTGGTGGATAAATTGGCTAAGCAGGCCCTAAATGATGAACTAGTTATGAATATTGCATTTTGTAGATCAGAAGCAAAAACAATAATTATAAAAGAAAAATCATTAGAGTGGCAGAATAGTTGGGATTCAGGCTGTACAGGATGCCATTTGTATGCATTTCAGCAGCAGGTTCGTATAACAAGAGCGCTCAAAAGAAGCACCAAGGCGGCAAATATAACTAGGTTAAGAGTAGGTCACACAAGGCTTAATGTATCACTTCATGTAATTGGCACGCACCCCACTGGGTTATGTACAGTGGGGCAAAAAAGTATTTAGTCAGCCACCAATTGTGTACGTTCTCCCACTGTAAAAGATGAGAGAGGTCTCCAATTTTCATCATAGGTATACCTCAACTATGAGAGACAAAATGAGAAAAAAAAAATCCAGAAAATCACATTGTCTGATTTTTAAAGAATTTATTTGCAAATTATGGTGGAAAATAAGTATTTTGTCACCTACAAACAAGCAAGATTTCTAGCTGTCACAGACCTGTAACTTCTTCTTTAAGAGGCTCCTCTGTCCTCCACTCGTTACCTGTATTAATGGCACCTGTTTGAACTCGTTATCAGTATAAAAGACACCTGTCCACAACCTCAAACAGTCAGACTCCAAACTCAACTATGGCCAAGACCAAAGAGCTGTCAAAGGACACCAGAAACAAAATTGTAGACCTGCACCAGGCTGGGAAGACTGAATCTGCAATAGGTAAGCAGCTTGGTGTGAAGAAATCAACTGTGGGAGCAATTATTAGAAATGGAAGACATACAAGACCACTGATAATCTCTCTCGATCTGGGGCTCCACGCAAGTTCTTACTCCGTGGGGTCAAAATGATCACGAGAACGGTGAGCAAAAATCCCAGAACTACACGGGGGGGGACCTAGTGAATGACCTGCAGAGAGCTGGGACCAAAGTAACAAAGGCTACCATCAGTAACACACTACGCCGCCAGGGACTCAAATCCTGCAGTGCTAGACGTGTCCCTCTGCTTAAACCAGTACATGTCCAGGCCCGTCTGAAGTTTGCTAGAGAGCATTTGGATGATCCAGAAGAGGATTGGGAGAATGTCATACGGTCAGATGAAACCAAAATAGAACTTTTTGGTAAAAACTTGTCGTGCTTGGAGGAGAAAGAATGCTGAGTTGCATCCAAAGAACACCATACCTACTGTGAAGCATGGGGGTGGAAACATCATGCTTTGGGGCTGTTTTTTCTGCAAAGGGACCAGGATGACTGATCCGTGTAAAAGAAAGAATGAATGGGGCCATGTATTGTGAGATTTTGAGTGAAAACCTCCTTCCATCAGCAAGGGCATTGAAGATGAAACGTGGCTGGGTCTTTCAGCATGACGATGATCCCAAACACACCGCACGGGCAACAAAGGAGTGGCTTCGTAAGAAGCATTTAAGGGTCCTGGAGTGGCCTAGCCAGTCTCCAGATCTCAACCCCATAGAAAATCTTTGGAGGGAGTTGAAAGTCCATGCTGCCTAGCGACAGCCCCAAAACATCACTGCTCTAGAGAAGATCTGCATGGAGGAATGGGCCAAAATACCAGCAACAGTGTGTGAAAACCTTGTGAAGACTTAAAGAAAATGTTTGACCTCTGTTATTGCCAACAAAGGGTATATAACAAAGTATTGAGATGAGCTTTTGTTATTGACCAAATACTTATTTTCCACCATAATTTGCAAATAAATTCTTTAAAAATCAGACAATGTGAATTTCTGGATTTTTTTTTCTCATTTTGTCTCTCATAGTTGAGGTATACCTATGATGAAAATTGGAGACCTCTCTCATCTTTTACAGTGGGAGAACTTGCACAATTGGTGGCTGACTAAATACTTTTTTACCCCACTGTATATTAGCTGTTAAATATATCTATTTCAACAGATAAACAGCTGCGTTGTCTGATACTGATGTCTGGTGATTCCCCATCAGACATATGCCACATTTCCACTATATAGTTCTGCGCTACTCTTTTCTTTACTACTTGTTTCTCTCGCGGCTGCGCCTCCATCACAACCGCGGAAAGCCGAGAATTGCTGGGGTGGGCGGGATCGAGGTGGCGCTACACTGCTGACGTATAAAGGACGAGACTGACTCCTCAACAACACAGAAAAAAATAGCGGATTACGAGCGGAGGATTTCCACGGTTTTTAACACAATGAATGTCTTTAACGAGACAAGAGAATTTTACAGGAGAAGACGACGTGGATTGAGACAACACACGTTGGAGCAGGAGAGGAGAATAGCGGTTGCCCAGGAGGAATCTGAAGCAGCTGCATATGAAGCAGAGATCATTCAGAGATCATTTCATTTGTTCAGTGTTCATGTGCATACATATGTCAAACGTCTTTTTTAAATAAAATGTTGTGCACTTTTAAACTACGTCGCCTCTGTTGTTCAAAACGGTTAAATGTTAACAGACGGTTAATTAAATGCTGAAACACCGGGGTAATTTAAAATAATGCAGAAGCTTAATCCTAAACCCCTTTAACTTACCAAATAATTTATAATATTATAAAAAAAAGCCAATCCAAATCTAGACCCATTTTGTATATTGTGTAATAATGATACACTGATGATAAACTGACTTCCCAAAAAAAAGCAGCAGCTATACAACGCACTTTTGGTTTGATGGAATTGCCAATTGACCTTGGAATTATATGTGGAAACTTGTTATACTTCCAGTTAACTTTAACTTACAAAATAATTAAAAATATTATAAAAAAGCCAATCCAAATCTAGGCCCATTTTTTGTATTGTGTATCATTTGAGTATCATTGTACAATCTATTGTTATTTATAAGGGTTATCTGTTCAGTGGTGGCTAATTACACACTAAAACAACGTAGAAAATGACTGCAAAGAAAATGCTGCAGCTAGACAACTCACTTTTGATTTGATGGAATTGCCAATTGACCTTGGAATTATATGTGGAAACTTGTTATACTTCCAGTTAACTTTAACTTACCAAATAATTGATATTATAAAAAAGCCAATCCAAATCTAGGCCCATTGTGTATCATTTTTCCAATCTATTGTTATTTATAAGGGTTATCTGTTCAGTGGTGGCTAATTACACACTAAAACAACGTAGAAATGACTCAAAAAAAAAAAAATGCTGCAGCTTGACAACTCACTTTTGGTTTGATGGAATTGCCAATGAACCTAGAAATTTTATGATGAAACTTTTTTTAATCCTACTAAATACACTGACATTGTCACAATGCCAACAGCAAATTATAATTTTCTTTTTCAAACCAAAGATCACTATGGATCTATTGAATCACAATCGCATAGGTTTATCATATGCATGTCAACGTTTACAACATCGAAAATGTTATATTTGGGTTTACATGTATGGGTATTTTCGCTTTATATTATACTAGACTGCTTATAATTTATTGGAATTCTCAGAATTTGGAATGCCGATATAACATTCAATTCACATGTACTTACCTTTTACCCAATTCGACTTTCACCTTTATCAGTGTCTACTGCTGAATGTAAATTACACCTGTGCAACTGCTTACAATTTTACTTAAAAACTGTACCCAATGTAGAGCAATGGATACAGCAGTGGTAATATTTATCAAATTTAACAATAACAATTACATTACCATTAAAAATCTTGACACCTTTATGGCTGAACAGCAGGATTAGGGTCATATGAGGCAATGGAATGTGTATGTAATTATTCGCCTTTATCATCCAGTGTTATAATATACAAACCACACTTTTATCCAAAAGACTAACATTTTATTACATTACAAATATTCCCAAAACATGTTAACAAATGGGGAGCTTTCAGTACTTCAACCAGACTGCCAAAATGGTTTAGGAAGGCTCCGTGGAAGGAAGCCGTCTCTGTCAGCTCATCCCTTCTTAATGCGGCTAACTGCAGGTGTCTTTTGCGCTGTTCGAGCATCCTTTCATGGATCCGCATCTCCTCAGCATGATTCTGAGCCATCAGTGATGCAAGGTCTGCAATGTTGCTGGACCTCTTCAGCTTGCCTATATGAAAGACAGAAGTCATTGTATTTAGATAACACCGGATCAAAACATGTCAGAAAAAATATTATGGAATTAAACTGTTGAAAGCCTGTGGTGGGATGCTTCGTTGCTGTATTTAAGCTCAACTGTCATGTTGCTGCCCCTCAGTAGAGTGGACTGAAACTTCTGTGGTGATGTGGTTAGGCCCCCCTTCATTTCAAAAAGGATTAATTGTAAAAAGTATTTTGATTTAATGGGTTATTTTTAAAAGAATTTCTTTGTACTGTGGCCTCATAAATCAGAATGGGTTAATAGTGTTAGCTGACTTGAAGAATTTCAATCAAGCATTTTGATTTGAAGTCGGTACATGTGCTCCTTTTTTTTTTTGTGAAAATACAACAGTATTTCACCACCAACACACCTATAACACTGGGCCACTGTGGCTATGAACACCCCTGAATCTAGTATTTTTATAAACTTAGAAAGACATTTTAAATTCCTTGTTATGCGTCTATAGAAAACAATCACATATAAAAACAACCGGGTGGTAATTTTCAGTTTGTTGTGCCTTACCAGCACTTGACCGGGAGATGCCGGGGCAGTCCAGTGAGGCGGACCCCAAGGGATTTGAAAACTGTGTATAGAAGGAAAAAACACACAATAACGCTCACAAACAAAGTGCAACATGTACCGCAAACACAAAACTTTTTAACCAGAATACAATAAGCTTACGTCAGCGTTTTGTTCACGTGAATACTGAAATAAAAGCGCGGTTCAGCAGCTTGATGCCAGGTAGCAGCAAGGTACAGAGGTAGCTAGCTATTAGCGGGCTAGCCATCACCACAATTGCCCACAATCAAACAACTTTCTTTATTGCTAAAATAAAGTGCGCTTTTGACCGAAAGGCAAGAAGACGGACAATGGGCTGCACGGTGGCGCAGTGGTTTAGCACTGTGGCAGCACAGTTTTACCCTCGGCCGGGGGATCGCGGGGATCATGAGATCGTGGGTTCGATCCCAGCCCCCGACCAACAGTGAGCTGTGTGGAGTTTGCATGTTCTCCCCGTGTTGCGTGGGTTTACTCCGGGATTTCTCCGGTTTCCTCCCGCATACCAAAAACATGTAGGTTTAGGGCGCTTGCGCACGCAGCGACCGGCAGCCGGTGGCTTGTCACCAGACTGCAAACCAAATCTACCTACGGGTACAAATAAGTAACAAAAATAAAAAAAAATAAAAAAATAACAAAACAACACTCACCGTCACCGTTTTCCAATTCCGTGGCCGTGTCGAGTCCAAATTCTCTGCCAATAATAGCAGGCCGGACACTTCCTGGTATATTTTTTCATTGCAAGTTGCCCCACCAACTCGCTCTGGATGTAGTCATCGGCTACGAGGGACAGAAAAGTCCGCACCTCCTCGTTTGTTCATGGAATAAACTTGCGCGTGGACATCGTTATATGAAAACACAATTTTGAATCCAGTCACCGCGGTTACTCGCTGAAATTACAAATGGCGGACGTGTAGCTTCAACACAAAACTAACGGACGCGTTTGGTGACGTTACGCCCTGACCAATCAGCGTTTAGCAGTTGATTGACGTCAATTCACACCTCGCTTTTCGCTCGCTTGCACCCTGCCTCTGAACAGGCACGAAAATCGTAACGGTTAAACCGTGAGGACTTGGGTGGAAATGGCGAAAAACCGAAACAAGTAAAAAAAAGTAAATCCCAGGCGATACTGGTGGAAATGGGGCTTTGGTGGCTGACTAAATACTTTTTTGCCCCACTGTAGTTACTGTCAAGATGTGGAATCAGTTGATCATGAGATTTTTCGTTCTTCAAAGTTCTCCCGAGAGCACGATATTTTAAAGAGGGCATCAGAAACTGCAGAAATAAAAGCCTTTAATTTGGGAAATTTGTTAAGCATGGGTTTGGATTGTCTTTAAGTATTTGATAGAAACAGAGCTAACTAGAAAAGCACTCCTAGAGCACATACCTCCACCAAGGCTCCTTCTGTTTGTCATGGGTCACCTCCAAAATGTAATGGGTTTGTGTGTAGGCCTATAGCCACTTGTGGTGAAAATGGCATCAAAGTCTGTCCATTAGTTTTGGAGTATTGTTGCTAACACACTGAGAAGATAAGAGCCTTGGCTGAGGTATGCATTCTCAGATCATCAGCAAAATATAATGGGTTCCTCTGTAGCCCAAGAACCACTTCTGGGGAAAATTTCATCCAAATCCATCCAGTAGTTTTTGTGTCATCCTGCTGCACAAATACAAACAAAGCCCTTGGTGGAGGTATGCACTCTCAGGTCATCACCAAAATCTAATCATCTGTTCCCCGTGCCATTACACAGCTTTCCTGAAAATTTCATCAAAATCCGTTCATAACTTTTTGAGTTATGTTGGTAACAGACAGACAGACAAGCCCCGGTAAAAACATTACCTCCTTGGTGGAGGTAATAAAAAGAATCTAGTTTTTTCCACCTTTACCTCTGGTCCACACTTCAACATAATAGGTGGCGGTAATGCACCTTAACGCTGGTTGACGCACGCCATTTAAACTCAGAAGAAGCAGCAGCTCCTCCGTGTGGTGGTTCGTATCTCCTTCATCTGTTAAATTTTCTCAGTTAATGTATTAACTTGTTGTGTCGGCTTCATACTGACAGGAATATATGTTGTGATTGTGGCTGCGTTAATCTGTTTTCTCAATCTGACCTGGATTAATGGAAAGTTTTTTTTCCAGCGCGTTAGCCCCACGAGGCGTTGCTCCGTCATCTGCTGCGTCTCAGTTCAGGGGCTGCAGCCTCGTAGACCGAAGCCCAGGAGACCACACCGCTCCAGGATCAGGAAGGCTGCATCTAAACGCTGATTTACGGCTGTTAATGAGACGGTCATGCCTGTGTTCGGAATGTTCACTCCCGCCCTACTCGCTATGTAGTGAATTTAGATATAGTGGACTATACAGTAAACTCCGTATAGCAATAAAATTAACAGCTTTCGGACACTACTGGGTTTGTTTTCGCGGCACGGTTAATGACGTCATCATGGTGCGACAGTAAAATGTAACAGACTAACGGTGGTTAAAAAAAAAAATGAATACCTGCATGTAATTTGTAGTAAATATGTATTAAATGAAATCGTTTTTGCTGAATTAATAAGATAAGATAAGCCTTTATTAGTCCCACAATGGGGAAATTCCAGGATTGCAACAGCACAGGGATAGCAACACTCAGAGCAACAATCAGAAGGCAAGAAAAAACAACAGCTAGTATACATATGTACATATTACTATAAATATATATATATATATAGACACACAGTGCGGAGCATTGTGGTTGGTGAATATGCAGCAGAAAGTCTAAGCTCTCTCTCCGCGGATGCGGCGGGCCAGCTGGATGTCTTTGGGCATGATGGTGACCCTCTTGGCGTGGATGGCGCACAGGTTGGTGTCCACGAAGAGCCCCACCAGGTAGGCCTCGCTGGCCTCCTGCAGAGCCATGACGGCGGAGCTCTGGAAGCGCAGGTCGGTCTTGAAGTCCTGAGCGATCTCCCTCACCAGGCGCTGGAAGGGCAGCGTACGGATGAGCAGCTCAAATAAATATCTTAAGGTAGTTTATGTTGTGATGTGAAGCTGTCCTCCCACTGCTCCGTTAGCTGCGCGTTGCGGAATCACTTGATAGAGATAGTGATGATATAGAGTGAAGTATGTGGCGGTAATGCACCTGTAAGCTGGTTGCCAACCGCCAATCAAATCTAAAAGAAGAAGAAGCTGCGCATTGCATTATGGGATATATTGGCTAATGTAGTGACCATCCGTTGTACACTACTTTTCAAAATGCATTGTGGGATATTTTGAGTGTACTATATAGGGAATGTGTGGAGTGTGTAAATGAAGAGGCATATTCATTTCAGACGATTTATTACTCACATCTCACAAGCAAAGAACAGACTGACTGGTCACATCAAGCATTCCTCTCTCTATATCAAGTCACACTTCACAAGGTTCAAAGCATTGTTCTCCCATGTGTATTTATTGTCTCTGTTTAAGGTGTGAAATAACCTGAGGCCCACACCGCCCCCCCAGCATCTTAGATAGAACAATAGAACATCAGTCCACATGCTGTTTCGTCTTCAGTCTCCTCCCATATCTGCTGTAACTGGGGTTTACTGCCTCCTTGGCGTTGCTGTGCCGGTGGGAGGCTGCTGGGAGTGTGTCCGACTGCGGGTGAGCCGTGGAGTGGGGGGTGGGTGTTCACTCTGTCCGTGTGGCTGCTCTGATGAATCGTTCCCCTGGGGAGGTCTCCGTGGGGGTCTTCCACGCCGAGGGGCAATCGCCAACAGCACTTGCTCATCCGCCACTACAAAGGCTGGTTTGAGTCTGTCTATGCCAGTTCTCTCCTGTCTACCTCCCAAGTCTAGCACAAAATGCTTATCCCCTGTTTCCAACACTGAACGGTCCATCGTAGGGTGGGCGCAATGGAGGGCGGTGGGCGTCGTGTCTGACGAACACGAACTCCGCGTTCTTCAAAGTTTTAGGCACGAAGGCACGTGGAAAACTGTGGTGGGCAGGGCCCGGCAGCGTGCCTGTGTTTGCGCTACGCTGCAAAAGCTGAGACGGGGAGCTGCCCGGCGTGGGATTGTCTGGTAGAAATTCCCTGGGCAGCCGTAGGGGCTGCGCAAAAACGAGCTCTGCCGGGGAAGCTTCCAAATCCTCTTTTGGGGCGGAGCGCAACCCCAATAAAACCCACGGCAACCTGTCTACCCAATTTGCATCCGTCACTGAAGCCCTGGGTGCTGCTTTCAGTGATCTATGAAAACGCTCGCATAACCCATTGGCCTGTGGGTTGTACGCGGTTGTGCAATGAATTGTAACACCCAGGCTGCGGGCCATCGCGGACCAGAGTTCGGAAACAAATTGAGGGCCCCTGTCGGACGTAATGTCCGAGGGGACTCCAAAACACGCCACCCATGTTGTTAAAAAAGCGCGTGCTACGTCCGCGGACATGTTTGCTGCCAGCGGGACTGCTTCTGGCCAGCGCATGGTGCGGTCCACCACTGTCAGGAGGTGCGTGCACCCCTGTGATGGCGGGAGGGGGCCCACGAGGTCCACGTGAACGTGGTTGAACCTCTTAGCCGGTACCGGAAACGGCTCCAAGGGAGCCTTCGTGTGCCTGTGTACCTTGGCTCGTTGGCACGCCACGCAGGCTGCAGCCCACTCTTTTACTTGTTTGCGTAGGCTCGGCCACACAAACTTCTCTCCCACCATTTTGACATACTCGCGCACTCCTGGGTGCGCCAGAGTGTGAACCGACTCAAACACACAGCGGTGCCACGCAACCGGGACTACCGGACGCGGGCGTCCCGTGGAGACGTCACAGATTGGGGGGGCCGCCATCTTGCAGCACCCTGCTCTCCAGCCTTAACTCTGTTGGTCCAGACTGGAGCGCGCGCACGTCTGCATCACTAATCTGCTCCGCGGCCATGGCTGTGTAATCTATCCCTACATAGACCGGGGCCACCACGGCGCGTGAGAGGCAGTCCGCCACCACATTCAGTTTACCTGACACATGCTGAATATCGGTAGTAAACTCTGAGATCGCGGCCAGCTGTCTTCTGCTGCCGGCCCGACCACGGTTCTGAAACCTTGGCCATCGCGAACGTTAGTGGCTTGTGGTCTACGAACGCGGTGAAGTTGCACCCTTCCAGCCAGAACTGGAAGTGGCGTATGGCCAGATGGAGAGCCAGCAACTCTCTGTCGAACGCGCTGTATTTACGTTCGCTGTCGCGCAAAGTTCTGCTGAAAAATGTGAGCGGCTGCCAAGCCCCGGCGACACGCTGCTCCACAACCGCCCCTATGGCCACGTCTGAAGCGTTGGTGGTGAGCGCTATGCGGGCCGTCGGGTCTGGATGTGCCAGCAGTGCGGCGTTTGCCAGGGCTGCTTTTTTTTTTTTTTTGTAACTTTGATTTTTATTCATTTTTCATCATACATATTACATTCAGATCACAGTCTCTATATTTAAAAAAAAGGAGCTAGAGGAAGAAAAAAAAAAAGGGGGGGGACAAATGTTGGAGCATCAAGTTTTTAGTTTCCATCTCTTAATTCTTCTGGTTTTTCACTGTCTTTGGTTATTAAGATAAGATAAGCCTTTATTAGTCCCACAACGGGGAAATTCCAGGATTGCAACAGCACAGGGATAGCAACACTCAGAGCAACAATCAGAAGGCAAGAAAAAAAAAAAAACAAGCAAGCAAGAGCAGCTAATATACATATGTACATATTACTATAAAATATATATATACACACACACACACACACAGACACACAGTGCAGAGCATTGTAGCTGGATGGAATAAATATATGAATATATGAACACACAGTGCAGAGCATTGTAGCTAGATGGAATAAATATGTAAATATATAAACACTTATTCTTTCAATTTCTGTCTCGTTGTTGCACTTTCTAGTGTGTCCATTTCCACCATTTTTTTTTTTCATATTGTCCTTCTTGCATTCTTTGTCGATATGTTAGTTTTTCCATTAAACGTATATCCTCAACAATGTCAGTCCATTGCTCTTGGTCAGGAAGAACTTCTGATCGCCATTTTCTTGTGATTGTTTTTTTACATGCAATCAGCAAGATTTTAACTAGATATCTGTCCTCAGCCTGTATTACATTGTCTCTTTTAAGATCACATAAATACATCAAGTTACAGTTCATTGGTATATTATATCCTAATATCTTCTGTATTGTCACATGTATAGATTTCCAGAATGATGAGATTTTGCAGCATTTCCAAAACATATGTGAGTGGTCTGCATTTTGAGCCCCACAGCCCCTCCAGCATATAGATTGGGTATTTGTATATTTTCTTTGAATCTGTGGTGTAATGAAATAGCGAATCAGGTTTTTCCATCCAAATTCCCTCCATGTCCTTGAACTTGTTGATGTGTGTTGTGTTTTCCATATTTCGTGCCAGTTTTCTTCTGTTATGTTTAAATTTAGGTCTTTCTCCCATTTCTCCTTTATATAGTTACTTGAATGTTTGTTTGCCGTAAGTTTCTGATATAGCTTTGAAATAATTCTTATTTTATTTCCTGCATATGAGCTTAAAATGAATTGTATAATCTCGCTCACATCTGTGTGGAGGTTATGCCTAATCTTCCTCATATAATAATCTCTCATCTGCAGATATCTAAAGAATTCAGATTTTTCTAGTTTAAATTTTCTTCTCATGTTTACAAAACTCCTGAGTAGTAATATTCCTTTAGACTCGGTAGACCCATGCCTCCTTTTTCTTTTGGTAACTGGAGAGTTTTATATTTCACTCTTGGCTTTTTACCTCCCCAAACAAATCTCAATATCATCCTGTCCCACTTTGAGAACTGGGCACCAGGAATCTCTGTTGGTAGAGCTTGGAAGAGGTAAAGCAGTCTAGGTTGTATGCTGATTTTGACTGTCTTAATTTTTGAATTCAGATCCATATTTAAGATTGACCATCTATCAATATCTTTTTTTTATTTCTTGTTCTAACCTATCATAGTTTGCTTTATAGATTTTGCTTAAATCTTTAGGTATGTTCACTCCAAGGTATTTTATTTCTTTTTGTTTCCAGTTTAGTTTGATCTTATCAGTTATCTGGTTTAAAGGGTTATAGTGGAATGTCAGTATTTGTGTTTTTATGTTTATCTTGTATCCTGATAATTTTCCAAAATTTTCTATCAAGTCCATCATTTCCATTATTGATTCATCTGGTTGTTCAAGGTAAACTATAATATTGTCTGCAAATAGCCCAATTTTGTGTTCCGCTCCCTTTATTGTTACACCTTTTAATTTCTTATTTTGTCGTATCGCTTGAGCCAGTGGCTCTATGAACAGAGCAAACAAGGTGGGCGATAGGCAGCATCCCTGCCTAGTTGATCTTTGTATATTTACTTTGTCTGTTAAGCTACCGTTTATCTTGATTCTTGCCACAGGTTTTTGATACAGTGTCTTTATGCATTGCACTGATTTTTCGTTAAATCCAAAGCGTTCCAGCACATTATATAGGAACATCCAATTAACCCTATCAAATGCTTTTTCTGCGTCTAAACTCATTTTTACTGCGCTTTTCTTTTCTTTATGTATTTGATTACGTGTAGTGTTCTCCTGATATTGTCATGTGTTTGGCGTCCCTCTATGAAACCAGGTTGATCATCCTCTATCAATTCCGTCAAGAATGTCTTTATTCGTTTACAGATAATTGTTGTATATATTTTATAATCCACATTTAATAAAGAGATTGGCCTATAGTTTCCGCATTGTTCCCCATCTTTCCCTGGCTTTAAAATAACTGAAATAATGGCTTCGTTCCATGATGGAGGTATTTTGTTGTTGTTTAATGTCCAATTAAATGACTTTAGGAGCTGTGGCGTGAGTTCTTCTATAAACAGTTTATAAAACTCAGAAGGGTATCCATCACTACCTGGTGATTTACCGTTTTTAAGTGACTTAATCACATCTTTAATCTCTTGTGTTGTTATTTCTGCTGTTAGCTTTTCATTTTGTTGGTTTCCTATTGATGGCAAGTCCAATGTGCATAGAAATTTTTTAATATCCTTAACATTTGTCTCTTCAGGTTGCAAGTATAGTTCTTGATAGAATTTATGGAATATTTCTTCGATGTTTTCTGAGGTAACTGTGGTTTTATTTGTGATGGGGTCCTTAATCTTATATACATTATTCACTGTTTGTTGTTTTCTTAACCGTTTTGCTAGCAGTTTTGTGGCCTTTGGCCCCGTTTCATAATATTTTTGTTTTAAATATCTATTTTTCCTTTCAATTTCATCTATTTGTATTTCTTTTATCTTTATTTTTTCTTCCTTAATTTCTTGATATATTTTTGGGTCATTTGTGCTTTGATGTTTACGTTCTAATTCCCTCAGTCTCTCACATCTTTGTTCATATGATTCCAGTTTAGACTTTTTTGCTTTTCCTGATTCAACAATTAATTTACCTCTTAACACGGCTTTTAGTGCGTCCCATAGTATTGTTGGGTCCACTTCTCCATTATCATTCTCCTCGATATACTCATTTATGTTTACCTTTATTCTTTCTTTCATTTTATCATCATTTAACAGTCCTACATTAAGTTTCCATGTTGTTTGTTGTTTTCTGTTGTTTAAATATATTTCCATGTATATAGGATTATGATCTGATATTTCTGCCCCTCCAATCCGACAATTTCTCACCCTGTGTCTGTCACCTTCATTCATAAGGAAGTAATCTATTCTAGAGTGTACTTTATGGACTGCTGAATAATGTGTATAGTCTTTTTCGAGTGGGTGCAGGTCCCTCCATATGTCTACCATACCCATTTCTGCCAGTGAGGTTCTTATGAATTTTGTTACATGTTTTTTTGTCTTCTTAACACTTGTGTCAACTTCATGATCCATGACAGCATTTAAGTCTCCTCCACAAATTAGGACTCCTTCACTGTGTGTTGCTATGAGATCAAACAGATGTTGAAAAAAACCCTTGTCACTTTCTGGTGGGGCATAGATGTTCATTAATGTGATCTGCATACCATCTATTCTTCCCTTTACTATTACATATCTGCCTTCTTTATCCTGGATTTCTTGTTCACATTGAAATTGTATTTTATTTGAAATTAGTATCATAACCCCCCTTTTAGTTCCTCCCTTAAATGAACTGTAGTAGGAGTTCTTATAGCCAAATCTCTTTAGTTTCTCATGTTCTGTCTTCTTCAAATGTGTCTCTTGTATAAATATAATTTCGGCTTTTTCCTTCTTGAATTTTCTTATTATTCTTTCCCTTTTAACAGGTGAGTTCAGACCATTCACGTTTAATGTCATTATCTTAAGATTTTTAACCATATTCATGTTTTTCCATTTTTTTAACTTGTGCTCCTAACCCCTTTAACAACAAAACTAACACATATTTGTACAAAAACACATTAACGAATCTCGAACTCCGTACTTTGGGTCTTTCTTCTGCCCACTGGTCCCTGTTGGTGGGTGGGGGGATTGTCCTCACCGAGTGAGGGGTCCTCCCTAGACCTGTATTTACTATCCAAGTAATAGTCATTAGTCTAGAAATGTCCAACAAAAATCACTTAAACCTCTCCTAGCCGTTTGTTTCTCTTTTACCTTGTCTTCTTGGCCTTCATTTCTTCTGTGTCCTTCTTAATCTTTGTTATAATCTAGGCTTTCCGTTGAAAGCCTTGCAGTTTTTCTTGGGCCCGGTGCGCCACGTCCGTCTCCCGCCTTCTGCCACTCACTCGCCTCCACTCCGGCTGTCGCGATGCGTTCCGTGCCGCCGCTGCTCCAGCCGCTTCCTCCGGTACGCTCACCACAAAGCCTCGCTCCGTCATGTCCCGCGCTGCCTCTCTGGCCATGCTGTAGGTTTTCACGCCGTCCTCCCAATGAATTCTCATCTTCGTTAGCAGCGTTTGGAATCTAATTTTTTTCTCTTTCAGCGTTTTTTTAATGTTGGCATATTTCTTTCGCTGCTGTACAATTTCTGTTGGGTAGTCATGGTCAAAGAATATCTGTTTGTCGCCGACTCGTATCTTTTTTTTCACACACTTGTGTCGGGATTCTTTCCTTTACGTCGTATTTTAGAAAGTTTACCACAACTGACCTGGGTGTAGAGTTTGGATTCGGGTTCTGTGCCAAGGCTCTGTGCGCTCGTTGGATCTGCAGGTCCGTTTCATCGGGCAGCTCAAGCTCTTTTTTTAAGAATTGATCCATTTATTTCATCATCGAGTTGCCTTCAGTGCCCTCCGGAATCCCGAAGATGCGTATATTGCTACCAGGATATCGTCCAGGTAGACAAACACGAACGGGAGGTCACGCAGCACTGCTTCCATCATGCCCTGGAACGTCTGTGACGCACCTTTTAACCCGAATGGCATGCACGGGAACTCGAATAAACCGGAGTTATTACCGCTGTTTTGGGTACGTCCTCCGCGCGCACTGGGACCTGGTGGTAACCGCGGACCAGGTCTATTTTAGAAAAAACGCGCGCTCCGGCGAGGTGAACGGAAAATTCCTGTATGTGGGGAATTGGGTAGCGGTCGTGTGCTGTGGCGTTGTTCAACCTGCGGAAATCACCACACGGTCGCCACGATCCCTCAGCCTTAGGGACCATGTGTAGCGGAGATGCCCATGGGCTGTTTGATTTCCTGATGATGCCCAACCTTTCCAGGTTGGCGAACTCCTCGCGCGCTATGGCCAGTTTAGCTGCGTCCAAGCGCCGAGGTCTTGCAAAAATGGGCGGCCCAATGGTGGTGATAAAGTGCTCCACCCTGTGTTTAGCGATGGCCGCCGAAAACGTCGGGACCGTGAGTGCTGGGAACTGAGTGAGCAGTGCGTGGAACTTACTGCCTGGAGTTGTGACGCTGGCTTGTGCTGTTGGCCGGGTCCCTCAAGCTATACAGGGGAGAGATTCAAAGGACAGTGCATTAACCAGGCGCCTGTTAGCAACATCCACAAGTAAACCATGTGCACACAGAAAATCAGCGCCCAGGAGCGGGCAACACAGTGCTGCTATGATAAAAGTCCACTCATACGAGCGGCCATGTAGAGATAAGGTCAGTGTTCTCTTACCTAACTAGGGCTGGGAACGATCCCTAATTTCTAGAATCGATTCGATTCCGATTCTTGAGATTCTGAATCGATTCGATTCCGATTCAATCCCGATTCGATCTGGGGAATTACCATTTTAATAGCCATTTTACTTCCCATGAAACAAAAATCTTCGAGACCTAATGCTGCAAATTGTACCAAGAATCTTCTAACTTTGTTAATACATAAATTATCACATATAGAACTGACCCAAAATCAGTTACAATAATGCACTTTTTATTATTTAACTTATCATTTCATAAAGTGCTCACAGGTGCTTTCTTTAGTGCAAAGGGTGTGTCGTGTCAAGTTCACCACCCAGAGTAAGTAAACAAATTCAATGCATGAACCATGCAGACATAATCTCACTGTATTTCAGTCCCTCCAGGATTTTGTCAGCTGTTTTTGTGGTTGTTGTGGCCCAGAAAGCCTGGATTTGTGGGAGTTTTTCCAAAAAGTTATGGCACTTTTAGAGTTTTTTTGCACTCAAAGTTGTGTGAGGAAGTACAAATTTTAAAGCAGCTGCTTTTTCCATAGTTTACAGTGATGCTATTCTATGTAACACCACAAGAAAAGTACAGGATTGCCAAAAATTTCTTGTTAAACAGTGATTTATTTAGAATTAAATGCTCAGTAAAATTGGAAAAAAAAAGACCAATATTGTGTTCTTGCTGAGAACTTTAAAAAAGAAATAAAAGAATTTGTCATTACAACAACTAAATTGCATTGAATGCATGTTAGTGTGGAGAAAATGATGGCAGCACCTCCTTGAATCTTGAATTTGAAGGTCTTCTTCTGTGCTGAAATCCACATGAAGCAGGGATGTTCCTCCACTGACGACCTCTGACCTTCAGAAGGTCTCCTTGAGGATGAAGCTTCCAGTCTTCACACATCTGAAGGCAGATAAAAAGAATAGATTTCACAGTAAAATTAACATTCATATTTTTAGATCGCCACACCACAGTAGGGTTTAATAATTTAGGTTTTTTTTTTTATATTTTAACTACAAATTAACTTTCAATGTTGGAAAAGGGTTTCAGTTCATTTCCTGAGAAGGTTTGTTCATTTCAATTTAGTTCTACTGAGTAAAAATAGCTTGTTGTACTGCAGCCTTTATTAATTTTATTGTGATTTATTCTCTTCACATCGCTTAAGTGGCAGAAGTCCATAATCTCATAAAATATACCTTAATTCTGCATTTATTCACAGTGCTTAACCAACAGTTCTCTCTGTGTCCATAGTTTGTAAAAGAAACCATCATCATGCCAGATAAATTATTAATTGACGACACAAACGTTAAAAGAAACAAATATTATACTTACAGTCTCAGCAGCTTCAAGTCTCTGCTTCACGGGTTTCAGTCTCCGCGCATTTTCCCTTTATCAGTCGTCAACTTTATGTTCCAACACAGCGCTGCATGGAGTAAAAGTCCGTTTATCCCCGCTTTATGAAAAATATTAAGAAGCTGTTGAGGACAGTCTATACGGTGACTTTTGCTGCTAAATTAAGAGACGCACGTTATTAACTCCGCGTCATGTAAACACAAAAGACGTGTGCACGCGCCGCAGGGAACACAGAAGTTTTATTTATGAAAAATATTCAGAAGCTGTTGAGGACAGTCTTTACGGTGACTTTTGTTGCTAAATTAAGAGACGCACGTTATTATCTCCGCTCGTGTAAACACGAAAGAGCACGCGCAGCAGGAAACTCTTGCCGGATGAGAACCGTTTTAACACCACAGAAGAAGAACTAGCATATCCGTTAGCTTGCTAGCTCCGTTAGCGCGTCGGTTGTTTATGCTTCTCGGCCGTTGTTCCTGGCTCACTGACCCGGTTTCGACCCGATTATACTCAGCAGACGTTCACAAACGTAAAAATATTATATTAAAACATATTAATATTAAAAGATCGATCCGCGGATTTTGTGGATCGATATCGGCTCAGTCAAACATGTATCGATCCATATCGATATATTGATCTTTTGAACCCACCCCTATACCTAACGTCTTAATCTCCGAGCCGTTTACTGCCACCATTCCGGGGCCGCTAGGTCCTGCCAGCCGGTCAGCGTAGGACGGCAGGATGACGCTCTTCTGGGCTCCGGTGTCGACGAGGAAGTGTCTCCCCGAGCTCGAGTCCGTCACGTAGAGCAGCTTGTTCTCTTCACCGGCGGTCGCAGCTGCTACCGACTGCCGGCCTTGGCGTTTCCCGAGTGCTTGAAGTGGCACGGTGGCGCGCATCTGCGCGCGTTCCCTCCGAAGCGGTGGTGGTAGAAGCAGAGCGTGTCTTTCTGGCGCTCCTTAGCCCCCATTGCCGCTACCGTCGGTGGCTCCTAGCCTCCCCTGGTTGTCTCGCTGGGCTCCGCTGCCGCCGCGTTGACTGTGATCGCCCTGGTGGTGAGGATGATCCGGTCTGCCTCCTGGGCTAGCGCACGATAGTCTCGCGCGGCCAGCAACGGCGAATTGGCCAGAACCACTCTGGCTTCTGTTGGAAGGTTCCGAAGGAAAAGGTGGGCAAACAGAAAGTGCCCGTCGCCCGTGCCCATCAACGCCAGCATCTTCTACATCAGGTCTACGGCTGACCCATCTCCTAACTCGGTCTGCGCCAGGAGCCTCTCCGCGCTCTCACATTCCGAGAGCGTGTAGCGCAGCCTTGAGCACCTCATATTTGCTGCTGGCTGATCGAGCAGGCTCGCTACCTGCTGGGCTGTGCGGGAGTCCAGCGCTGCTACCACATGGTAGAACTGGGCCTCGATGTGGTGGAACCAAGAGCGCAGGTTGTGCTGCCAGAAATCCAGTAGCTTGACTGAAACTGCACACATGTTGCTGGGGGTTCCAGTCCTGGCTGTCTGCAGGTTGGCTTCAGCGTCTCTGGGGCTTCCCGACCGGGCCAGCTCCGGGGTTCTTGCCTCGTGTTCCATAATACGTCTTGGGTCACCAGTGTGGAGTGTGTAAATGAAGAGGCATATTCATTTCAGACGATTTATTACTCACATCTCACAAGCAAAGAACAGACTGACTGGTCACATCAGGCATTCCTCTCTCTATATCAAGTCACACTTCACAAAGTTCAAAGCACTTCCTCATAACAGCATGACATCTACACTACACTTCATTCAACCCCCTCTCACCCACTTGGGCATTGTTCTCCCATGTGTATTCACTGTCTCTGTCTAAGGTGTGAAATAACCTGAGGCCCACAAATGAAATTTTCAGATAAGATTTTGAACAGCACTACAAAATGGCTGATTCACTATATAGTACACTATATGGGGAAGGAGTGAGCATTTCAAACACAGCATTTGTATCGTATGTTTGCGTGGCCACGCACTACTCCGTTGCCTAGTAGTCAGGAGAGAGATTTTCTTTGCCCACATTTTTGAGTGGAAAATCACAGTTAATCAAACAGTTCCCCAAATGATTTTTCTTGTGATTATTTCAGTCAAATATAAATTTCATTTATCTTGAGTCTGTAGTGTAGTTATTTATAATATAATGTGAGGCACGGGGGTGGTGGCTCCACCTCCCGGTCACGCCACTGCCCGTGACTATAAAAGGGCTTCAGGCAGGAGGGGCGGCCTCTTTGCCATCCTCTGCCTGGCGGCTGTGTGTTGCACCTGTGCCTCTTCAATAAGCATGTGTTCAGTTCTACACCTGGCCTCGTCCTTTTTTTTTTTTTTTTTTTTTTTGTTACTTATTTGTACCCGTAGGTAGATTTGGTTTGCAGTCTGGTGACAAGCCACCGGCTGCTGGTCGCTGCGTGTGCGAGCGCCCTAAACCTACATGTTTTTAGTATGCGGGAGGAAACCGGAGAAATCCCGGAGTAAACCCGCGCAACACGGGGAGAACATGCAAACTCCACTCAGCTCACTGTTGGTCGGGGGCTGGGATCGAACCCACGATCCCCGCGATCCCCCGGCCGAGGGTAAACTGTGCTGCCACAGTACTAAACCACTGCGCCACCGTGCAGCCTTGGCTGCGTATCAGACATAACATTTTGGCAACGAGGAGAAAAAAGGATTAAGAAGGTATGGAAGTGTGTGGGTTTGGAGTTCGGCTGTTTCTGCAGCTCCCGGGCAGGCCACCTGTTTCCTGGCACGAGACGGGGCGCTGCCTTCCTGGCTTACATGGTGGCGCTGAACCTGGGAAGAATGGACAGGCTGAGGGTAAGCACGTTGTTGGTGCACAATTCAGGAACTGGAGGCCAGCGGATACTGAGCACGCTTGGTGGCTCGGTCAGCTTCAAGGACGTGGCTGAGCTATTTTCGCACCCTGGAAGATGCCACCGTCCGGAGGAACGGGTTTCGACAGCGCTGCCAGCAGGTGGGCGAGCATATTCAGTGGTTCATAGCCAACTTGAAACTACTGGTTAGTGTGTATCGGTTCAGACAGTTGGAGGAGGAGTTGGTTCGAGACCTGTGGAGCAAGTGTTTGTCACGTCGACAGCTCGAGTTTCCCGTTACCACACGAGTAGCAGACCTGGACAGCGATGGGAAAGAAGACGCCGGAGATGCCAACGCTGTGGATTTGAGGTCTGCCCCGGGGAAGCCCATGCATATGGGTTGCAGGTCCATGAAGTGCCGTTTCAGAGAGAGTGTTCGGCAAGAGCGAAGCGCTGCAGCAAGTGTGGCCGCTTGCATCATTTCGCCAGGGTATGCCACACGTCCAAGCAAGGAAGTCCATGGCACAAAGAAGACTCTCCCGCCCCCATGGTTGTCCACGCTGTGTCCCCGAGCACCAACGGACACCCGTACTGTATGGTGGAGTTGGACGGGGTGGAGGTGCCTTTATTGATTGATGCGGGAACGGTGAGCTCAGTGTTGGGTCGGACGACTGTGGGATGTTTTTCCCCGCACTACAGGATTGGGGGTGACCCGGTGCTGCTTTGCGGTTGTGGAGGAGGACGGCTGGCCATGATGGGAATGCTGAGACTGACGGCTCGGTACAAATAGGCCGAGATGTGTGACCTGGAATTCACTGTGACAGCCTGTGGAGAAAACATAATGGACTGCAACCTGCTCTATGGTCGGGCTTTGCCATTAAAAGCGGTGCTGGGGAGGAGTGGTCAGGCTCTGGATTGTGGTACCGACCGATCCCGAGAGGGGTAGACGGCGCAGTGTGGGATGAGGAACTGCCTGGCACCCTGAAGAGTGTGCAAGACTAATATTGCCCAGGGTCGTCACAGGAAGGTCCCTGTGCCAGAGCCCAAGTCGCCCTGGACGAGGGTACTGGATGGCACGGCGGGACGCCTGTGATGACGGGCAACGTCGACAGGCTGGTTTCACCTGTTCCCGGATCTCGGCTGAAGTGGGCCGGTGAACAGTAGACTGCAGCAGCAAATGTAGAAGAGGTTGGGGCCAGACCGTCAGGCACAGTAGAACAACATGCCAAGCAGAGACCCTGCAAGCCAAGCAGGACCCTTCTGGGGGTCAAGGACTGGATTCGGGAGGAGAGGCGATCATGGCAGGTACTGACCAGTCAACGGTTGGAAGAGCACCAGGGACGCTCACATGTCGTGGCCAGATGGGAGGACGCTCATCTCCAGCTGCCAGACAGTTCGTGGGGGCACCCGAGCAAGCTGTGGCGTGCCCAGGAGGGGACTGAGGGACGTGGGCCTGGACAAGCGGAGCAGCCGGTGGTGAAGAAGAGGAGGCACACCGGTGCTGAGGCGACCTGCTGCGGCCTGGGAGGCTGGCTGCCTCCAGGGGCGGACTGATGACAGGGCGGTCCAGGGGGCCCACAGACTTTTCTCCAGCCGTATGTATATAGGGTTAATTGTTGTGCATGTGTTTGAATCGGTTATGTGCGTGTCATAAACTGATTGTATGTATAGATGCATGTGTTTAGACTGTTTTGCTGTTTCTATGTATGTAGTTTTGGGGATTAATTTGGGTGTTTTATTTTAGGAGACATGGCAGTATTTTGGTTTTATATGGACTCATTTCATTTAAGCGGCAGAATAATCCGCTTTGCCGTGTGGGGTGGGACAGCAGTCCACCTTTCCCCCCTAGCATTAGTTGTTTTGATGTAAATGTGTTAGGCCATTTATGTTATTTCTCTTTGTCATTTTAGTGCGTGACTCGTATCCTCAACTGGGGTGTGTGTGCGTTTTGGACTTGGAGGAGGCAGGGGGGGGTTATAGTGTAGTTATTTATAATATAATGTGAGGCACGGGGTGGTGGCTCTGCCTCCTTGTCATGCCACCGCCCATGACTATATAAGGGCTGCAGGCAGGAGGGGTGGCCTCTTTGCCATCCTCTGCCTGGCGGCTGTGTGTTGCACCCATGCCTCTTCAATAAACGTGTGTTCTGTTCTACACCTGGCCTCGTCCTTGGCTCCATATCAGACATAACTGAGTCCATCCGTTGTCACCACAGCTGACCCTGGGTTCCTCCAGGATCTGCGGACAACTGCGGTTGGGGACCAAGCTGATCCAAACTGCTCGGATCACCACGGATGATATCAACCTCAGCTATGAAAGTAGGCATCTGATGTCCTATTACATCTAATTTAATTCCATAATAACATCTCATTTATATTTTCATAATTTAAATGATCGCACTCCCATCAGAATCACAAAATCATTTATCCTTTTCATTAATCTGTTTTTTTTCCTCGGTGTAACGCTGGAATTTACCCTTTTAATAAACCGATTGTTATAAAGTTCACAGTAATTTTGTTTTACTGTTATTTTGTATCTTCCTCGGTTTCCACTCTTGTCATTTGAAGTCTGTTCTTTCTTTGGTTTACACTCTCAGGAATACAAGTGATTTGTTCATGATACCTGCTGATGACAGCAGTGTTTTTCAACCAGGGTGCCCTGGTATATTTAGGTTTCTGTAGGAAATTATCTAATTTCACTAGTTAACTGTTCCAAAAACCCTGGTTGAAAAACACTGGATTACACCCTTCTTTTCAAAGTCCCATGACTATCACTTCATCACTCTATAAAAGCAAGGAATCTGTGTGTGTGTGTGTGTGTCTGTCTGTCTGTCTGTCTGTCACATTTATAGGACACGCCTATGATCTCTGCCTGAACATTATAGGACGTCCTATACACTCAGGCATCATACGACAACTCGCAATGCCTATATGACGGCACATAGACAAATGTGTCTATGATGTCATATACATCAAGCCTGCCTTCATGTCTTTATGATGTCATATACAGTGACATCAGGCAACATGTCATATACATCAAGGCTGCCTTCATGTCTCTAAAGCACGTTTATAGGACTTCATAGGACGGCCTATGATATCCGCCTGATCATCATAGGACGTCCTATGATGTCACATACAGTGACATCAGGCAACATGTCTTTATGATGTCATATACAGTGAGTCCATGCCGGTAAGCCTCTTTTTGCTCAGATCTGTTTTCATGATCCTGTCCATGAACTGGAAATATGACGCACCTATCCCTCAACCAGTGGTCTCAACGAAGAAGAAGACCCACCAGATGGAGAGCAATAGAATGAGGACAACTGCTGCACCACCTGAGGTTCCAGCAGTACATGGCACCCGTCTGAGACAGGAGGACACCCTTCACCAGCATAGGGTACGACGGACTTTAAAGCGCGTTTATAGGACATCATAGGATGGCCTGTGATCTCTGCCTCATCATCATAGGACGTCCTATGAACTCAGGCATCATAGGATGACTCGCGATGCCTACATGACGGCAAATGTGTAACCTTGATGAATGCCAGTCTGCACTACAAATGTGTAAAATGCCAAGCAAAGCGCTCATTTTCTCTGGGTGCTCCAGTTTCAATGGGCATGCACAGGCCTTCTTGAACAGGGTCAAAAGCCTCTTTTTCAGGATCGTGCCCATGAACTGGAATTACGACGCATCTACCCCTCAACCAGTGGTCTGAACGAAGAAGAAGACCCACCAGATGGAGAGCAATAGAATGAGAAGAACTGCTGCACATCAGAAAGGATGCCGTGAACATGAAACACCTCAGGTTCCACCAGTACGCCACAGACGTGACTGTGAACAACACAGCCGTCTGAGACAGGAGGAGACCCTTCAGCAACGGGCATGCAGAAATACTTGCTTATACTTGGTTTCTATGGGCATGGATGGGTATGCACGGGTATGTACTAGTTTTATTGATGCTGATTCTTTTATTAAACTGTCAAAGCTTATATTTAAGAGAACCTTGAGAATTGTTTTTTTTTGTTTTTTTAAATGACTAGTGTATTGCCCGTAGAAAGCAAGTATTTCTGTCTGAAACGAGTATCCCAATCAGGCTTTACAGACCCAAATGTAGGCTGTATTTGAAAGTGGAATACAAAGAGGTGTCGGCTATATGTAGGCAATCACATATTGGACATTGACAAATATAAAAGGGAGTAAATGGCACTAAGATTTATTTGATTGTATGAATATTAATTACAGAATACCTAAATATTGAAAATGAATGGGACATCCAATATTAGCGACTGTTTCAGATCCCTTGTTGATTTGTTTGTCAGATCACTTATCACTTACATTCAGAATCAGAATCAGAATCAGCTTTATTGCCAAGTATATTTACAAGTAAACACACAAGGAATTTGACTTGACATTGGGCGCGCACATTAGGCGCATCCAATGACACGGCAGCCATAGAGGCGCCTGTCTGCAGTGGGGGTAAAGGGGGGAGGGGGGGGGAAACACAATAGGCAGAGAGAAAAAACATAGTTATCAGAATCACGCTCGTATAAGCTCATGAGCCAAATTTTGATTACACAGAAAAAAACCCTCTATGCACATTAGCAGACAATAGATACAATCACACAGCAGAGGGAGGGAGAGCAGTGTGTGTATATTTGCATGTCATTGTGTAGTGTGAGTGTAACAGTTGTTAGTGAGCAGCAGAGGGCGCCTCCAGGCAGTGGATAGATGTTATAATCATGTGACTTATAAACAAGTCAGAGATCAGAGTCTGTCTCTCTTTTCCTCTTCCTTGCAGAAGGCACATGGGCAATGTCCTTGAGAGACCAATCCGCTGACGACAACAACTGATTGTTGATGTATGGGTAGACATAAGCCACTTCTCCAGCGTTATCTTCATCGAGGAGGAATGTAAACAAAGGCACCAAAACACAAGGTCAAATCTGCACAGTGCACTCAGAGAATAAAAATTTCTCTCTCTTCGATTCTGTGCTTCAATTTCATACAGGCTTGAATCATACTTTAGATCATTCTCTGGAGAGCACTCAGCGATCCACAGATGTTATCCACCTACCGAAACATAGGTAAAACATGTCCAGAGAGTTCGTTCTCTCTTCAATGCATGCCAGATAGTAAATTCCATGTTAATCCTGCCGCTGACAGTCAGTGCTCCCCCCAGCTGGGGGGAGCATTCATAATAGTGTATCTTGCACTTTGGGGAATGGGAGTTGTTCGGTCATCATAATTATTTTAGTTTATATCATTGTTCAGTGATGGAGTTCAGTGTAATATTAAATTTCTTCTGTCAACAACAAACTCATGCAGAACTATAACAGGACATGTTTACAAACATTTGAGACCTATTGTAGTGCATCATTTTAAACTTTAGCAATATTTTTGTTATTAAAGGGTTTTTTAAAACTATAATCAACCAAATTAACTACAGAACGGCCAACATTATTATTCACAGCAGAAGGACTCGTTTGACTGCAACCATTGCATCAGTGTTGCCCATTTGTCAGTAAATATTTAACTAAAAATTATTTATTTTGTTATTTGAGCGTTTTTGTGTACTGTGTTTAGGCCCTGTCACACCTAAACGATTTAGGCAGCATTTGCAAAACATATGGAATAATTTGGAGAATATTCTGGCGTACATCGAATCAGTTATGGCTAAGTTTTGTCCAAGTTGAGAGCATGCTGAAGAACACTGAAGCACACTGGTATACAGCGTAGTTCACCGAGCTCCTCTGATGTATCCAGCGTATGGTTGATATGTCCCGCATTCGCAGAGCAAAAGTTCTAGGGAAGTTATGCATTTGTTTACACACTTTACTTGTAAGCAACTCAGTTACTCAAAAGTTGAAATACATTGAGATTAATGTCTAGTGTACCCCAAAATTATTTCTGACACAGAAAAAACCCATACAGAACTCTGCTCAGCTGCTGCCTGCAACACACACGCATGTTTGTATAATGGGACCTGTCGGGATGTGTCTGAGCACATTCAAGCTACAGGATAAAGATCCAAAGCACTATTTACTCACTCCTTTGTTTTGTTTTGTTTTACCTTTGTGTCTGTACCATCAGTTGTCCAGTGCTGTTCTGATAAAAATGCCAAAATGTCAGAACACCAGAGGAGGTGGATCCAATCAGCTGATTGCTCGAAGTGCAGAGCTCAGCTGTTTCCATGATAAATCACACTTTGCTGTTGGCTGGTCCTCCGGGCAAAAGCACGCTCCATGCACTGTCTTGTTTTTTTCACTTTATTGAAAATAAACTTTTTTTATCGCCATCAGTTGGCGTGCCTTTGAGCCAGATCGTGTTGGGCCGCTGCTTCTCCCAGCATGTTTTGTGTTGATACACCGGTGTTCTTTGTCGGACCCGGGTCCCTGCTGATGCTCCGCCCAGTGTGCTCATGTACCTCATGTTCTCCACATATGCCAAATTATCCTTTAGACCAGGGGTCAGCCACTAAAACTGCAAAAGGTCCGATAAGTCGATCCTCCTCCCAGTCGAGGTCCAAACTAGGTGTGGGAACCTCATGATTTGATTATGATTCAGAACTCCGACTTGATTCTAAAACCATCCTCAATGCATCTTGATGCATTTCTTTTCTATTCAAGATTTTTCCCTCCCACTGTGTGAAAACTTGGCCCTTTTAAAGCAAACTATTTGCAATGATCCATGAATTTAATTCCAACATCTTTACTGAAAACAAATGGAAGAGAAATCTGACACATGGTGGGCAATGGTGGCCTGTTAGGGATGTGGACTGGTGAGCGGAGGGCCGCAAGTTTGATCCCTGGACCGGCAGGATTAGATCTGGGTGGGACAGATAACAGCAGTGTTTGCCCCACCATCAACGCCACTGTGGTGCCCTTGAGCAAGACCCTTAATCATAACTGCTCCAGTGGAGCTGCTCAGTGGCCACAGGTCAGTCTGTGGTTGTACTGGGCAGCTTCCTCATGTAAATGTTTAATTGTGTGAGTGTGAGCAGGGCATCCTTGAAAAAGAGAGGTCGCCTCTCAATGGAACTACCTTGTATAAATAAAGGTTAAATAAAAACATGGACAAATTTATCTCAAAATGTCCTTTAAAGAACTGTCATCCTTTCATTCACATTCTTTCAGAAGACCACAGCTGTCTCCAGACAGGCCAGTATCATTTGACTTGCTTTCACACATTATTTTATTAAGCTCATGTTTTAGCTCTATATTAATTTGTAAACTAGAAAAGCACTCGGAGAGCGCAGACCTCCGCCAAGCGCTACAGTTCCCCCCATACAGTGTTTGTGTGTACGTTTTCAGATTCCTTGACCATGAAAACATATGACTAGCAATTGGATTGACAATGATAGGATTAGTGGTTGAGTAGTTATTGACGAAAATGGCATTTTCCGTAATGGCGGTTTAGTGCCACAGTTTTCCTCATACAGTGTTTGTGTGTACGTTTTCAGATTCCTTGACCATGAAAACATATGACTAGCAATTGGATTGACAATGATAGGATTAGTGGTTGAGTAGTTATTGACGAAAATGGCATTTTTCGTAATGGCGGTTTTCTTCTGGACAGTGATCCGGATCACCACCAAAATGTAATCATCTGTAGGATACCCCATTTCTGACAATCTGTGAAAATTTCATGAAAATCCGTCCATAACTTTTTGAGTTATCTTGCTAACAAACAAACAGACAGACAGACAAACCAACGCCGATGAAAACATAACCTCCTTGGCAGAGGTAACAAAAAAAATGAATTCTTTGTTCAATTTCAAACAAAACAGTATAAAATTTTATGATACAGGACAATATAGAATGTGCTTAACTCCAAATAAATAGGTCTAAAATTCTAAAATCTACAACTAAAATCCTAAAAATGTTTTACAGAACACAAACTACATTGTATTGCATTTTTAAAAAAGATCAACATCTAAAAAAACAAAATTTCACAAAAAAATCCACCTCTATACAATATTTTCAGTGCAGAAAAAACTTTCAAACTAAAAAAAAAAAAAAAACCAGACACAAAATATAATTCCACAGGACAGAATTCCTGACATTGTTTTTTTATTAGCAGTGAACTCTGTTACAGCATGGATGGAGCTGTAACTCCATGATTATAGGGGGAGTTCAGTAAGAGTTTTTAAGTGATACCAGTGAAGGTAAATACATTCAGTTTTGCAACAGCGCTTCTTTTTGTGAGTACAGACCTGAAACAGTCTGTCCGGGGTGGATGTCCTGGCTGTCGGCCTTGTCTGTTTGTGGGAGGGTGGGGGTGGGGGGTGCACCTGGTCTGCAGCAGGAGGACAGCGCGCAAGAGCTCGTGCCATAATCTGCTGGGCGGTTGCCGATGCAGCAGTTCAGTTCCGCTTTTTTTCTCCCACCAAAATAAGTCTCTTTTCCCAAAATTATATCAAAAGCCTTTGGGGTCCAGACGGAGGACTCTCAGGGTCCAGATTCGGACCGGAGTTCTCCAGTTGGTGACCCCTGCTTTAGACCTACACAATCACGGCAACTTTATGGTATAATTTTTTAAGCATTAAATCTTAAGTATTATCTTTTTCTAGTCAAATTTGTCATTTTTCATTTCCTTATTTTGTTCAGTGAACACTGGGGTGACTGACGGGTCGTGATGCCGCGTATTATCCAATCAGCATGCCCGTGATGCCGCGTATTATCCAATCAGCATGGCCGTGATGCTGCGTATTATCCAATCAGCACAGAGTCAATCCAAAACTCCGCTCACACTTCCTGAAGCCAGGGCATGAAGAGACAGAGCGGTGACGGAGCGGTGGCCCAACTTATTGATAAAAATTACATATTTTGACTGAGCGACACCATACTCAAGGATGCACACCCTCGTATCCTCAGCAAAGCACGTATAAAATCTTAGGCCAGTCTAACAAACGGTTCAAGAGATATGCATGGAACAGAGAGACACACAGATTTTGTGCATTTATAGATGGATTGTCCGTTCACTCCGTCTCCTGTAAGCATAAATTACACCCAGTACTCTTCCCATGAGAAAGTGAGGATCCAACCCAGCCTGGAAGCCTTGAACACGGCTGATTTGGGGTTCTCAAAACAATGCTTATCTGTTTGGTCTACGGTGTTAAAACTCTGCTCTGTTCTGAGACTTTGAATCTTCTCGTGCTACTCGCCTGTGTGCGGGACACGACATTTTCCCTTCTTGACCAAGATGTAAATAAATACCCAGAAAAGGTACAGTATCTTTGACTCTGCAGTTTATTCACCAGTCCAACAAGGGACATTTATTAATATAAAGAAAATCCACGAAAACTACTTATTTGAGACTGATTTATTTATAATATCAATACTGAAATATTAATTTGTCCATCTGTTTAGCCTGGTGCCCCACTTTATACGATGTTTATTTATATGTACTGGTAATAAGGATTAGTCTTTATTCCCATTTACATATAATATATATGAGCATATTCCGCTGCATCAATAAAACTCTTTGATACTGTATATTCCCACACTTCTGTTTCTTGGTTCTTCAGAAGTTCGGTCCAGTTTTTGCCAAACTGCCACACTGGATTCATATGTCAATATTAACCTGCACGTATTTAACATTATAATATTAAAATTTTTTGACTCTACATTAGGCTCATAAACATCAAATGTATAAGGAAAAAAAGGCACAAATTTATAAGAAAAAAAAAAAAACAAGGTGTAGATGTGTCTATAATTTGTTTGTCCTGTAGTGTCAGATTTCCTCAGTGTGGGATTAATAAACATCTCATCTTTAGTCTTGTAGATATAAAGTTTCAACTTTGACATTTTGGCTCTTGGGGTAGGCATTTATAAGTTTTGCTTCCACCGACACCCTTTTGTTTCTGTGTCATGGTAGTAATTATGGTACAGTGCTGGTGTTGGGTAATGATGATGATGTTTATTTGTTTTGTTGTTTTTGTTCTTTTACGGAAAGAAACTAAACTAGAAACTTTGAGTCCTACTGTCAGAACACGCACCCACGGTGAGGCAACATTTAGTTACTGAGGCCCACGTCTGTGGAATAGCCTACCGGAGAACATCAGGGCTGCCGAATGTCTGTTTTTAAAAGCAGGCTCAAGACCTACTGTTTTAACCTTGCTTTTGATTAGCTTCCTATTTTAATTCTCTTAATTTCTGATTTTAAATTTATTTTATGTCACAATCACTTATTTTACTGCAAATTAATATTTATGAATACATGTCTGACTGTATTTAGTTGTTGTTTTATTCATCTAGTCATCTTAACTGCCCAGTCCTTTTTATCACTCTGTCCAAGCTCTGGCGTTTCCTCATGGGGGGCCCTCCCATGGGGGTTGTGCCTGTTTTCTGGTTGCGGGGCACTGGCCTGTGATTGTCCTGGTCTGCCCGGCTGAGGGGGTCATGCGCTGCGATGTCATGCCTGCACTGTTGACCCCTCGAGTTGGACATGGGCCGTGTCAGATTTGGTGTTCCTGTAGCTGTGAACTTGGCATTTTCCTTACTGTTGATGGTTCTCTAGTGATGATTCTTCCACACTCGGATCCTCGGTACCCAACCATAAGCCTTAAGCCATAAGTTTTACATTGATGAGTTTCTTTGTGTGTGTTTGTGTCTATACAGTGGGGCAAAAAAGTATTTAGTCAGCCACCAATTGTGCAAGTTCTCCCACTTAAAAGATGAGAGAGGTCTCCAATTTTCATCATAGGTATACCTCAACTATGAGAGACAAAATGAGAAAAAAAAAAATCCAGAAAATCACATTGAAGGATTTTTAATGAATTAATTGGTAAATTCCTCGGTAAAATAAGTATTTGGTCACCTACAAACAAGCAAGATTTCTGGCTCTGACAGACCTGTAACTTCTTCTTTAAGAGGCTCCTCTCTCCTCCACTCGTTACCTGTATTAATGGCACTTGTTTGAACTTGTTATCAGTATAAAAGACACCTGTCCACAACCTCAAACAATCAGACTCCAAACTCCACTATGGCCAAGACCAAAGAGCAGTCAAAGGACACCAGAAACAAAACTGGAGCCCTGCACCAGGCTGGGAAGACTGAATCTGCAATAGGTAAGCAGCTTGGTGTGAAGAAATCAACTGTGGGAGCAATTATTAGAAAATGGAAGACATACAAGACCACTGATAATCTCCCTCGATCTGGGGCTCCACGCAAGATCTCACCCTGTGGGGTCAAAATGATCACAAGAACGGTGAGCAAAAATCCCAGAACCACATGGGGGGACCTAGTGAATGACCTACAGAGAGCTGGGACCAAAGTAACAAAGGCTACATCAGAAACACACTACGCCGCCAGGGACTCAAATCCTTCAGTGCCAGACGTGTCCCCCTGCTTAAGCCAGTACATGTCCAGGCCCATCTGAAATTTGCTAGAGAGCATTTGGATGATCCAGAAGAGGATTGGGAGAATGTCATATGGTCAGATGAAACCAAAATAGAACTTTTTGGTAAAAACTCAACTTGTCGTGTTTGAAGGACAAAGAACACCATACCTACTGTGAAGCATTGGAGTGGAAACATCATACTTTGGGGCTGTTTTTCTGCAAAGGGACCAGGACGACTGATCCATGTAAAGGAAAGAATGAATGGGGCCATGTATCGTGAGATTTTGAGTGAAAACCTCCTTCCACCAGCAAGGGCATTGAAGATGAAACGTGGCTGGGTCTTTCAGCATGACAATGATCCCAAACACACCGCCCGGGCAACGAAGGAGTGGCTTCGTAAGAAGCATTTCAAGGTCCTGGAGTGGCCTAGCCAGTCGCCAGATCTCAACCCCATAGAAAATCTTTGGAGGGAGTTGAAAGTCTGTGTTGCCCAGCGACAGCCCCAAAACATCACTGCTCTAGAGGAGATCTGCATGGAGGAATGGGCCAAAATACCAGCAACAGTGTGTGAAAACCTTGTGAAAACTTACAGAAAATGTTTGACCTCTGTCATTGCCAACAAAGGGTATATAACAAAGTATTGAGATGAACTTTTGTTATTGACCAAATACTTATTTTACCAAGGAATTTACCAATTAATTTATTAAAAATCCTTCAATGTGATTTTCTGGATTTTTTTTTTTTCTTATTTTGTCTCTCATAGTTGAGGTATACCTATGATGAAAATTGGAGACCTCTCTCATCTTTTAAGTGGGACATCTTGCACAATTGGTGGCTGACTAAGTACTTTTTTACCCCACTGTATGTATGTGTGTAGGGGGGAGGGGGGTAAGCTGTGTTTTATTTTAATGTGAAGCACTGCATTGCATCTTTTAGTATGAAAAGTGCTATATCAATAAAGCTTTGATTCTTTTTCCAATAAATTTACAACCTTTTCCTTTCATATTTTCAACTTCCAAAGACAAAATTTAATGTCACCAATAAAGACAAAATAGCGTGGGACAATGTCTTCTTGTTTTCATTCTTTCTTTTCTCACACAGTGAACACTCTGCCTGGTTCTTCTGGTGGAGAACCCATCATTCCTCTGGTGTTGGAGCAGCAGTGACACAGAGATTACAACACACTCGTTTGACCTTCTTCCACCATCATGTCACCCAGGCGGAAGCTGACGTCTATCCAGGAAGGACAGGTATGGGTACGCCTGAGGTCCATCATCATCCACACTTTTATGTTGCTGTGGTGCAGCAACTTCTTTTATTGATGAGATTTTTTTGTTAGTCGGATTACAGAAAAATCTACTGGATGGTGGAGAGTAAAACTGAGCCACAGTAGAACAACAATGGGCCTCATTCACTAACATTGAGGCAGTGTTTTTCATCATGATTCCCTGGAACCTTCTGGTTTTTGTGGGACATGTTCTTATTTCACTTAAAGGGTACCTGTGGTGGTCGTCTAAACGCATTCAACTTGAAAACATTAGGCAAATTATTCGTTATTTGGTTAAATAATTATTGCCAGCCAAATACCACCAGAGAAATATGGAAATACGACCACAGGCATGGCCAGCCAATGAAAACTCTGAGTGCAGCCATGACACATGCGGATGTGACGTCACTTCGTTGATACGCAACTCAACAGTCAATGCTCCGCCTGTATGAGAGAATAGGGTGCTTTTGTGAGTGTTTTTATTCTATTATGGCTGAATTGTCGCACTCTGGGGAAGAATTCGTCCAACATGGCTACAGGTTTGAGCCAGAAATGTCTTCTGAGGGTTAAAGTGACGAAGTGGTCCTCACACACAACGCAATTTCGTCTGAAAGGATTCGTCTGTGCCCTGTTCCGAGATCACTTTTCCGCTCCGATCTTCTGACAAGGTGAGCTGGGTTTGGCTACACAAAAGAAGTGTTTATCTTTGTTTTTTCGCTTATTATTGAGACATCCAAAGGCTTTACATTCCGCCATGTTGCGATATCCATATCGCATTGTATGTTTTTGTTGTTACAAGAGCGCCGAGTGTCTGCCGCTCTGCTCTGCTGCTCTCTCTCTCTGCTGCTCCCGCGGCAAGGGAGGAGCCCAGCCCGTCTCGCAGCTGTTACAAGCTCAGATCAGACGAGACAAGCCGCTGAATTTAAGCATTTATTTATTTATTTTCTACTCGTTTTAGTTCTGCATTTAATATGAACCCTGAGTTTGAAATAAACGTTTGAATTTGAATATCCCGTAAGCCGCTGCACATCCGGGTACTCTAGGCTCAGCCAATATTGATCCAGATCGCATAGTTTTAGAATCATCGGCCTTTACGAGCTCAGATCAGACGAGACGGCCTGCTGAATTTAAGCATTTATTTATTTATTTTCTAATCGTTTTAGTTCTGCATTTAATATGAACCCTGAGTTTGAAATAAACGTTTGAATTTGAATATCCCGAAAGCCACTGCACATCCGGGCACTGCAGGCTCAGCCAATACTGATCCAGATCGCGGTGTCAACGAAATTACATCACAGGAAGCATCCTGGAAGGCCATGTAGCCGCTAGTATGGCTGCACTCATGTTTTGCTGACATAGCTGAACAAGCACATCAGCAGTGGATTTATATCAAATTGCTTTGAACATGAATTTCAACTTAAACTTGAACTAGAACGTGAGACAGGGGCTCAATATAATATCTTTTTTTTCACGACCACCACAGGTACGCTTTAATTGGTCCAGAAAATTGAAAATAATTTGCCGCTGTTTTTTATAGATTCTGTAAGCACTCATGCACAACAATGGTAAATTATTTTAATTTTTTTGGACCACTTAAGAAGCGAAAAAAGAAAATTTCCTACAAAACCCAAATGTTTCAGTGAACCCTGGTTGAAAAACACTGCCTTAAGGGACTGCTGCAGATCAACAGGTGCTACTAATTAGGAGATTGTGGAGGAACAAAATAAGTTCAGGCGAGACACGGCGAGCTGAAGGTTTAAAAGTTTTATTCCTCCATCATCATGAGACACACTGCAGCGCTGTGAGCTGTGTGTGCGCTTCTGAGGCATGTAAAGTCAGCTCTTTTATACAGACTAGAGCGAATGCATGGCACATTTACATATTGATATACATATCAGACAATACATATCAATCGCGTGATTAACTGGCGCCAGACTCCTCTCCTTACTCTGGGGATGAATAACAATAGTCATTGTTCTGGTTGTCCCCCTAGGGCTTTCTGCTCGTATGCAATCCCTGCTGAGCGTGAATATTATCAGTCTGCATTGTGCTGGGTGCCCACACGTGTGCTGGGTGCCTACAAGATAAACTTTTATTGACCATGAGAGCAAAAGATGGACAAGACTATAATTGGGTTATATTTCTGGTTAGTATTTGGAGAGTTTATTTTAATAAATGGAAAAGTTGGACACATCAGAATATCAATCCATGGCAACCGATGGTGTCCACTTAGACAGGCTTCATTATAAATTGAAGGAAAACATTGTACAGTGTGTACAGGGGTGTAAAAAAGTGTTTGCCACTTTCCTGATTCTCATTTTTTTTGTGTGTTTGTCACACTTAAATGTTTCAGATTGTGAAACAAATTTAAATGTGAGGCAAAGATAATACAAGTAAACACAAAATGCAGTGTTTAAATGAAGGTGTTTATTATTAAGAGTAAAAAAAAATCCAAACCTACATGCCCCTGTGTGAAAAAGTGATTGCCCCCGAAACCTAATAACTGCTTGGCCACCCTTTGCAGCAACAACTGCAATCAGGCATTTGCAATAACTGGCAATGAGTCTTTTACAGCACTGTGGAGGAATTTTGGCCCACTCATCTTTGCAGAATTGTTGTAATTCAGCAACATTGGAGGGTTTTCGAGCATGAACCGCCTTTTTAAGGTCATGCCACAGCACAGCATCTCAATCGGATTCAGGTCAGGACTTTGACTAGGCCACTCCAAAGTCTTCATTTTGTTTTTCTTAAGCCATTCAGAGGTGGACTTGCTGGTGTGTTTTGGATCATTGTCCTGCTGCAGCACCCAAGTGTACTTCAGCTTGAGGTCACAAACAGATGGCCAGACATTCTTCAGGATTTCTTGGTAGACAACAGAAGTCATGGTTCCATTTACCACAGCAAGTCTTCCAGGTCCTGAAGCAGCAAAACAACCCCAGACCATCACACTACCACCACCATATTTTACTGTTGGTATGATGTTCCTTTTCTGAAATGTTGTGTTACTTTTACGCCGGACATAATGGGACAGACACCTTCCAAAAAGTTCTTTTGTCTCGTCAGTCCACAGAGTATTTTCCCAGAAGTCTTGGGGATCATCAAGATGTTTTCTGGCAAAACTGAGATGAGCCTTTATGTTCTTTTTGCTCAGCAGTGGCTTTTGTCTTGGAACTCTGCCATACAGGCCATTTTTACCCAGTCTGTTTCTTATGGTGGAGTCATGAACACTGATCTTAACGGAGGCAAGTGAGGCCTGCAGTTCTTTGGATGTTGTTGTGGGATCTTTTGTGACCTCTTGGATGAGTCTTCGCTGTGCTCTTGGGGTAATTTTGGTCAGCTGGCCAGTCCTGGGAAGGTTCACCACTGTTCCATGTTTTTGCCATTTGTGGATAATAGCTTTCATTGTAGTTCGCTGGAGTCCCAAAGCTTTAGAAATGGCTTTATAACCTTTTCCAGACTGATAGATCTGTTACTTCGTTTCTCATTTGTTCCTGAATTTCTTTGGATTGCAGTATGATGTCTAGCTTTTGAGGATCTTTTGGTCTACTTCACTTTGTCAGGCAGGTCCTATTGAAGTGATGTCTTGATTGAGAACAGGTGTGGCAGTAATCAGGCCTGGGCATGGCTAGAGAAATTGAACTCAGCTTTCCAAAGATGTGATAAACCACCGTTAATTTGTTTTAACACGGGGGGGGGGGGGGCAAACACCTTTTCACACAGGGCCATGTAGGTTTGGATTTTTTTTTTAATCCTTAATAATAAACACCTTCATTTAAAAACTGCATTTTGTGTTTAGTTGTGTTATCTTTGTCTAATATTTAAATTTGTTTGATGATGTGAAACATTTAAGTGTGACAAACATACAAAAAAATGAGAAATCGGGAAGAGGGCAAACATTTTTTCACACCACTGTATATGATAAAGCTGAGCAGCAAGCCAGCATGCTACAATGTCGGATGTTAGTGTCTCGACAGAAAGCATCCCACATCATGCACAGCCAGCACACCCGAGACAAGGTACGTGATTGAGATTTAAAATTATGATAAATAGAATGTAGTCAGCTACGCTAATTATGCTTATGGCCAAAGAACATATAGCCACCACAGTTAGAATCCAGACGCTTACGGCATCTGCTAACGGATGCTAACAGCTAGCGAAAGGAACTGGTGCAACATACTGTTTAAAGTTGCATTCTCACCAATAAGCATTGCAGTAAGCATTGCAATAAATGTGTACCATTTTTATTAAGTGTTTGGTACAATTACTACTGCTCTTTAGGAAAGTTCCACAAATGTTGGTCAATGCAAGTTTCTTTAAAAAAAAGTATCAGATTGCTTGAGTAATCTTCAATTAGAGTGGGTGATGACCCGAGCTGTAAAATAGTCGTTAGCTGCAGCCCTACACAGAAACATATGTGAAACAGGTGTGGAAAAAGTGTTTGCCCCATTCCTGATTTCTCGTTTTTTTTTTTTTGTATGTTTGTCACACCTAAATATTTCAGATCATCAAACACATTTAAATATTATACTGTGGGGGACCCATGCTGTAGTTTCCTCTCAGACTGAAAGGCATGGCGATGCAGTAGTTTCCCTCTGACGGAAGAGCATGGAGATCAAAGGGCTGGGGGACAAAAGGAATTATCATGGGGGAGTGAATTGTGAATGAAGGCCATCAGGTATACTTTATTGATCCCCAGAGGGGAAACTGAGGGCATCCTCAGTTTCATCTTCTCAGTTTCATCCTCAGAGGGCATGACACGGTGGTGGCATCAGCCATCACTTTTGGAGTGGTCTGCTGGGGCAGTGGCATTACTGCAGCCGATAGGAAGAGACTGAACAAACTGATTAAGAAAGCTAGCTCTGTCCTGGGGCAACGCCTTGATCCGATGGAGGAGATAGGAGAGAGAAGGACGGTGGCTAAACTGTCATCTCTGCTGGAGTCCGAGTTCCACCCTATGCAGGACATACTGGATGCACTGAGGAGCTCATTTAGCAACAGACTACATCATCCCAGGTGCACAACCGAGAGGTTTCGTAGGTCCTTCCTACCAACGGCTGTCAGACTGTACAACCTAAGCAGGGCTGCTCGCAGAGATAGCAAAAAGACGTAACAAACTAATAGTTTTTTTTGAATGCAAAAGATGCAATAGACTTACACAATGGTCCTCTCCGGCATACAACTAGGAACATACCGGTCGCTATGGAGGGTGAGAATATGTATGGGCACATAATCATACCATGTAGGATAACTAAATAGACGGTTATGCTGTTTCATCCCACCTAGCAACAATGCTCTGCACTGTGTGTGTTTATATATTTACATATTTATTCCATCTAGCTACAATGCTCTGCACTGGGTGTGTTTATATTTATATATCTATATATTTATTCCATCTAGCTACAATGCTCCGCACTGTGTTTTTATATATCTACATATTATTCCATCTAGCTACATTGCTCCGCACTGTGTGTGTTTATATACTTGCATATTTATTCCACCTAGCTGCAATGCTCCATACTGTGGGTGTTTATATATTTACATATTTATTCCATCTAGCTACAATGCTCTGCACTGTGTGTTCATATATTCATATATTTATTCCATCCAGCTACAATGCTCTGCACTGTGTGTCTGTGTGTGTGTGTGTGTATATATATATTTTATAGTAATATGTACATATGTATATTAGCTGCTCTTGCTTGCTTGTTTTTTCTTGCCTTCTGATTGTTGCTCTGAGTGTTGCTATCCCTGTGCTGTTGCAATCCTGGAATTTCCCCGTTGTGGGACTAATAAAGGCTTATCTTATCTTATCCACCTGGATGGATGAAGCAGCCACGGTAGCAGGGACGTGTGAGGGTTAGGATATAAAAGAGAGTCCCTACTACATGAGGTTAATGTTTCTGATTCTGGAAGATGTGAGAGAGTGAATAAAGTTCATCTGCTCGGAAAGCTCAGTCTGGTTATTCCTTTCTCCACACTGGTGACCCTTGACGAATAATGGAACACGAGGCGAACACCCCGGAGATGACCCAGACGGGAAGCCCCAGCAATGCGTGCACCGTTTCGGTCAAACTACCAGACTTTTGGCTGCACGACCCGAAGTCTTGGTTCCTTCACACCGAGGCCCAGTTCACGCTCCGGGGAATGACTGCAGATGACACCAGATTTTACTACGTGGCCGCAGCGCTGGACGCTCGCACGACTCAGCAGGTAGCGAGCCTGCTCCAACAGCCCCCAGCCCGCGACAAATACGGGGCTCTCAAAACTGCGCTGACCCGGCGCTACACGCTCTCGGACTGCGAGAGAGTGGAGAGGCTCCTGACGCGCTCCGGGTTAGGAGATGGGTCAGCGGTCGAACTGATGGAGAAGATGTTGGCGTTAATGGGCACGGACGACGGGCATTTTCTATTTGCCCACCTTGTCCCCCGGAACCTCCCAACGGTGGCCAGAGTGGTCCTTGCCAACTCACCGCTGCTGGCCGCATGTGACTACCGTGTGCTAGCCCAGAAGGCAGAGCGAGTCATCCTCACCACCAGAGCCTTCACAGTGAGCGCAGCGGCGTCAGAACCCAGCGAGATGGCCAGCAGAGGCGAGGAGCCAGTGATGGTAGCGGCAGCAGAGACAGCTGGCCGCAATCTCTAGTTTACCACCGACATTCGTCATGTGGCCGGTAAACTCAAGGTGGCGGCTGACTGTCTCTTGCACGCGTTGGTGGCCCCAGTCTACGTGGGGATAGATTACACGGCCATGGCTCAGTTCATGACTCCACCATAAGAAAGAGACTGGGGAAAAATGGCCTGTATGGCAGAGTTCCAAGTCAAAAACCGCTGCTGAGCAAAAAGAACATAAAGGCTCATCTCAGTTTTGCCAGATCTTGATGACCCCCAAGACTTTTGGAAAAATACTCTATGGACTGACCAGACAACTGACTATGGTTTTGGGATTGCAAGGTCAAAGGTCAACGTCAAAATGGCTTATAAACTATATCTCACCAGCAAAGACTACTAGGGTCAGCAGACTTGTTACACAGGTTCACCTTGGGATCCTGACCTGACTATGGGTTTGGGGTCAAAAGGTCAAGATTAGCATTCTTTATGCCTTATTACTGTAAAGGTAGGGTCACCAAACTTGGCACACAGGTTCACCTTGGGATTCTGACCTCAGACTATGGGTTTGGGGTCAACTATGGATTGTATTCTGTTCACTGGCGTCACCATATCTACAATACTGTACTGAGGTTTGGGGAAACACAAAAGCCCCTTTTCCACGAGTACCCACTCATCCCTACTCGCCTCAACTGTATTTGGTTTGTAGGGTTTTCCATTAATACCTGGTACGAGGTACTTTAACTATGCTGGGTCGAGCTGAAAATATGACGTCAGCAGATTGTAGGCCACTGATTGGCCAGGGTGTAGCATCAGTAGATGAGAGCGATGTCTTCACAAGATTCAAAACTGCCATTTGTAAATTTGGCCATGAGTTTTTATTATTTCTGTGATAATCAACAAAATAAATGGCTATACACAAATCAACACTGTCACAAAACACTCACCATCTTCCCCATGAGCAACCATCAGCTCGGAGACCTCCTGGTATTTCATTTCGAAACACTTTGCCGGCGCCGCGGCTGAAAAGTTCATAGTGGTCAAATTTGATCAAATGTGGTTATTTTTCAACAATCTCCCCATCAGTGTACACAGTTCTTCCATCGGTGTTGCAGCGCTTGGATCCCTGTGCTTGAACAATAAACTACATTTGGTTAAATTTGACAACTATGAACTCTTCAGCCTCGTCAGCTCTGCTGCAGCAGAGCGAGCTGAAATGAAAGTACAACAGGAGGTCTCTGAGCTGATGGTTGCTCACGGGGAAGTGTTTTATGATTTTAAGCATCTTTTACGTTATTTATCAGTGAAAACATCAGCAAGTAAACAACATAACAGGTAACGGGCTGCCTTCCTGTAATGAACCCACCCACTTGAGGTGGGGCTCAGTTGTAATGGAAAACCAACCACGCCGTGTTGAGCTAAGTAGAGTCGAGGCAAGTCGGTGCTGACAAGGTACTCGTGGAAAAGGGGCTATATGAAACTACACTTCAGCCACTATTCATTCTGCAACAAAAATGCAATTCGAACAATTCATAATGTTGGTTTCCATTAACACACAAATCCTTTATTTGTCAAGTCTAAAATAACTAGTGCATTGCCTGTAGAACGCAAGTATTCCTGTCTCAAACAGGGATCCCAATTAGGCTTTACAGGCCCAAATGTAGGCTGTGCTTTAAAGTGGAATAAAGAGGTGTAGCCTATATGTAGGCAATCACACGTTAGACTGAGAAATTTGAAAGGGAGTAAATGGCACTAAGATTTATTTGATTGTGTGAATATTAATTACAGAATACTTAATTATTGGAAATGAATGGGACATCCAATATTAGCGAATGTTTCTGTTTGTGCCTGAGAAGAGTATGGGCTGGATGGTGTTTATCTGTAATGATTTTATGTGCTTTTTTCCTGCAACGTTGTGTGTGTATATAGTGTCCATAGATGGCAGTTCTGTCCTGATGATCTTCTCTGCTGTCCTTTCCACTTTCTAGAGAGCTTTCTCTCTACCTGAGTGGTGTTCCCATACCACACAGTAATGCCCATTGTGAGGATGCTCTCCACCAAACCTCTATAGACTAGTGTGAGGGGACGACGACTCACCCCAGCCTTCCTGAGCAGTCTGATAAAATAAAGCCGCTTCTGGGCTTTTTTTAACCATGGCAGTAGTATTCACAGTCCAACTCAGGTTAGATGTAACAAAGAGACCAAGAAACTTGTGGCTGTCCACTGTGTCCACTGTCTCAACATCAGTTCCCCTGATGGTGAGGGGCTGCAGAGGGGGAGCTTTCTTCCTAAAATCTATTACTATTTCCCTCGTTTTTTCCACCGTGTTTAGGATGAGGTTATTCCCCTCACCATAAACCACAGTATTGCTGACCACCGTCATGTACTCCTTTTCATCTTCACCTTTAATGAGGCCCAAGATGGTCATGTCATCTGCAAATTTAATAATGACTGTGTTCTCCAGAGTGGAGACACAGTCATGTGTATACAGAGTGAAGAGCTTAGGGCTGAGGCAACATCCCTGTGGTGAACCAGTGCTAACTGTAAGCGCTGAAGAAACCCTTCCTCCCATCCTCATCACCTGTGGTCTGTCTGTGAGGAAATCCAATATCCAGTTACAGGTGGTAGTTGGAACCCCAAGGTCAGTCAGCTTCTCAATCAGCTTACCTGGCCTAATGGTGTTAAAAGCAGAACTATAGTCAAAGAAAAGCATTCTGACATATGTTCTGCTAGAGTCCAGGTGCTGCAAGATGTGATGGAGGGCCACTGCATCGTCCACTGATCTGTTAAGACAATAGGCAAACTGTAGCGGGTCAATAGTTTCTGGGACCACCGAGTTCATGTGTTTGAGGGTCAGATTTTCAAGGTACTTCATAGCTACTGATGTAAGCGCTACTGGTCTAAAATCATTTAGACTGGATACCTGAGGTTTCTTTGGAACTGGGATAATAATAGAGGATTTAAATACATATGGGACAACTGCTTGCTTTAAAGACAAATTGAAAACATCTGTGTACACACCAGCTAATTGTTCTCCACAGGCCTTCAGAACTCTGGGCGAAACTCCATCCAGACCTGCTGCCTTATGGGGATTCACCTGCTTCAGAGCACTCAAGACCTGTGTGTGTGTGTGTGAGAGAGAGAGAGAGAGAGAGAGAGAGAGAGAGAGAGAGAGAGAGAGAGAGAGAGAGAGAGAGAGAGAGAGAGAGAGAGAGAGAGAGAGAGAGAGAGAGAGAGAGAGAGAGAGAGAGAGAGAGAGAGACTTGTAAAAAGCTTTTATTGCACACTTCAAAAAAATGTAAGCACACCAATATCATTCCTCCAAGTGTGTCACATTGGAAAAAGTGCAAACTGAAATGTTCCCCCCCCACACACAACACAGAGCAGTCCCTGCAGTCCACCTATTCAAAGATCCAGTTCTGTGACAGTCAATTACAGTCAATTAAATGTCATATACCAGTCTGTTCAAACAATATCCCAAAAATGGGTAAAACAGGCAGAGGAACGACCGCCATTCATTCCTCCTGTCGGGCGCGCGTAACCGGCGTTCCCCTTGCTGCTTTACGCAGGGCTGTCAGGTGTTTCTTGAGGCGATAACGCTTCCTTTCATCCAGGAGGTCAAGACCAACCTGCCTTCTTAGCACACCCACAGACTTAATGAATTTATCAGTGTCACTGAAGTAGTCGGCGACCCTAATGGCTTTGTTATAAGTTGCATCCAGGAATGCATTTATTTCTTCCAGTGAATACAAACTCGTGTTTGTACTGCATGTTGCCTCAATAGACTCAGCATTAGACACAGTGTCGTTCTCAGATTCCATTTCCTCGTCAGCACCACTCAGCCGACTGCTTGGTTCTCCCGGGCCAGTGGTGTCATCATGGGCCACATTTTCTTGGACGCCACCCTCAGCAGTTGACTGTCGCTGTTCCATCCCCCGCTGTGTAATGGTAGCAGCCTCTGGAAGCACAGCCGCTGATGTCACACAGCGAGATTCTGACACACCATCAGGTTGGTGGTCCGTCTCCTGCTCCGAAACGGCAGCGGCTGGCGGAGGCACAGCCGCTGACGTCACACAGCGAGATGATTGTGACGCACCATCATGTCGGTGCTCCGTCCCCTCCTCCGAAGCGGTAGCGGCTGCCGGCGGCACAGCTGTTGACGTCACACAGCGAGATGATTGTGACGCACCATCAGTGACCTTTCTGGCGACATCGCCATCCACGCTCCCGCTCGCAAGCTGGGCCGCTGCCGGGCCGTCCACAGACACAGCGGCAGGCTCCGTAGCAGGTGCAGCGCGAGCGGAGGCTGCGCCGCCGTCCGCAGCTGCGGCGTGAGTGGAGGGTTCGCCGCCGGCACCATCCGCGACCCCGTCAGGGCCCTCCGCCCGCTGCCTGTGCGGACAAGCGAACCGTTTATGGCCCACGTCTCCACACTCAAAACACTTCATCTGTCCCGAGCTCGCATACACCATGTAAGATCCGTCCCCGTGCTTGACCCTGAAGGAGACTTCCAGAGTCTGAGTGGGCGAGTCAAGAAACATGAACACCTGTCGCCTGAGTGATTTCACATGTCTGAACTTGGCGGCCTTGCATCCCAAAGGCAGAGTCGTAAACGGGCCCGCAAACCCTATGGAGGGTGAGAATATGTATGGGCACATAATCATACCATGTAGGATAACTAAGTAGACGGTTATGCTGTTTCATTCCATCTAGCAACAATGCTCTGCACTGTGTGTGTTTATATATTTGCATATTTATTCCATCTAGCTACAATGCTCCGTACTGTGGGTGTTTATATATTTATATATCTACATATTATTCCATCTAGCTACATTGCTCCGCACTGTGTGTGTTTATATACTTGCATATTTATTCCACCTAGCTGCAATGCTCCGTACTGTGGGTGTTTATATATTTACATATTTATTCCATCTAGCTACAATGCTCTGCACTGTGTGTTCATATATTCATATATTTATTCCATCCAGCTACAATGCTCTGCACTGTGTGTCTGTGTGTGTGTGTATATATATATATTTTATAGTAATACGTACATATGTTTATTAGCTGCTCTTGCTTGCTTGTTTTTTTTTTCTTGCCTTCTGATTGTTGCTCTGAGTGTTGCTATCCCTGTGCTGTTGCAATCCTGGAATTTCCCCGTTGTGGGACTAATAAAGGCTTATCTTATCTTATCTTATCTTATCTTATCTTATCTTAAACTTCCCAAATCTGCGGAGCTCCGTCGCCAGCTGCTCATCAGTGATGAAAGGTGGAACACCTGAGACGGTGATTCTCGTTGATGGGACAGATAAGGGGGACACCTGTACATACATTTCCCTGATCACCACTCCGCGGACAATCAGGGTGTGAACACCGTCTTCAGCCGCCAGAAACGCAACCACAGCTCTATTCATTCGGGAAGCAACGCAGACCGCGTCAGGGCCCACCTGCTCGGCCACAGCCTCCAGGACCTCCTCCACAGTAACTTTGCTGTCCGGGGGAACGATCCTCACCCCCTGGTGGATAGATGGAGGTGGCTTTCCCAAGGCCGCCATCCTCCACCCAAAAAACAAAAACTTGAAAAGCGACCAGCAATAGAAAACTGAAAAAAGGTCCAAACAAGCCACGGAGTTCCCTATTTCCACCCTCCTCCTTCGCCCGAGCGAGAGAGAGAGAGCGAGAGAGAGAGACTTTGACTTTTAAAAAAGGCTTTATTGCACATTCCGAAATTGCAAAAAGACCAATATCACTTGTCCAAGTGTGTCACATCTCAAAAGTGCAAACATAACTCATCCCCCTGACCCACAGAACACAAAACATTCCCTAGAGCCCATGTATTGATGAATGCCTCCAAATTGTCCACCATTTGATAGTAAGAGAACTCCACCCGGAGTCTGACTTTCAACAAGACCTTGAAAGCGGACACAGGATCCACATTGGCAGCGTTGCTTGCCCGATGTTTCCTTGTCAGCCAGATGGCAAGCTTAGCAGTACCAGATAGGAAGTTCATCAAAGTGTGGGCAGCCTTCCTTGCCACTTTATACTTCGGACCGTAAATGACCAGACCAAAAGAGAAACGTTCACCCAAAGCCCGAAACCACTCGCGCAAAATCTCAAAAAGTCCAGATAAACGAAAACATTGGACAAACAAATGCTCGAGGGTCTCAACTTGGGAACAAAACAAACATTTCCCCCCCCCCCACAGTCGGATCAAGGTGTGCCCTGTATTTATTCGTAGCTATTGCCCCATGCACAATCCTCCACTGGAGATCTGCTGTGCGTTTCTCAATAGGTAGCTTGTACATGCACCGCCAGCTGCCTTTTGGGGAGACCTCTGGCCCCAAACAACCCGCCCACCTCGACTCCGTGACATCCTTCAGAGAGCGCAGATTCAGAACCTTCACACAGATGTGATACACCGCCCTTGTCCCGACAAACTGGAACTTGCCCAGGCGAGGAATCCTGAAGGTCAGTAGGTGATCCTCTCCTCCCTGCCACTCCCCCACAGCTGGAGTTATGGAAATTGCAGGAAAGGTGGACGCAGTGTCGTCATCCCATTGATTGGAAAGAGTGCGGTTTGTCGCGAACGCTCGAAGCGGTTGTGGCAGGGCGGCGCACACGTCCTCCACCACCCTTTGCAGCAGTCTGACAGATGTAATGTTGGCACTCCGCCTCAGTGTATCCATCGATGTGGTCGACATCCTCATAAGATGACCAAGCGTGCCTCCCGCAAACAACTCCGCAGACTGACAGACTGCAGCACCTCAGCTTCGATGAATCGATTGAAAAACAGTGGTTCCTCGAACAGCCACATGCCCGGCATCTCGTCACAGAAGCGGGCCACGTTGAAGACTCGCCATGCATGCAAAACGGACGTGTAAAAAGCAGATAGTCCAGTAAGGTCCACCTCCCCAGATGTCACGAGGAAGAGCTGCTTATCATAGCCCAAGCAACCAACTCTCCTCAAGAGCAGTTTAGCAGTGTCCATCCAGCAGGGTTCGCATCCGTAAAGGAGGCGTTGTGCAGTTCGAAGCCTGAAGCTGGCGATCTTGGAATGTATGTCCACCAGGCCCTGTCCCCCCTCGGCCACAGGCAGGTAGAGAACAGGCGCACGGACCCAGTGGCGACCAGACCAAAAGAAGTCCACGATGATCTTCTGAATCTCCTCCACGAGGCTCCTGGGCGGTGTCAAAGCCACCAGCCTATGCCAGAGAGCCGAGGCAACCAGATTATTCGCGACCAGAACCCTGCCCCTATATGACAGCTGTGGTAGCAACCATTTCCATTTAGAAAAGCGAGCACACACCTTGTCCTTAACACCCTCCCAGTTCTTTCGTTCAAAAGCCTCCGTACCCAGAAAAACCCCCAACACTTTGAGACCGGCCGTCCCCCACTGAAGACCGCCGGGTAGGCGAGGGATGCCTTGATGCGACCAGTGGCCCACCAATAGACCCTCACTCTTGGCCCAATTAACCCGTGCAGAAGATGCCCTTTCATAAACAAAGTGTCCACCAGACGCTGTACATCCCTGTGGGACGTGATGAAAATGCTGACGTCATCCGCATAAGCAGACAAGACGATCGGGCGGCAACAGCTTGATGGCCCCGGCAGAACCAGACCACCCAGCCGAGCGTGCAACCTGCACAGCAAAGGCTCAATAGCCAAGCTGTACAGCTGACCCAAGAGTGGACACCCCTGGCGTATTCCCCGGTGTACAAAGAGAGAGAGAGAGGGAGAAAAGAGAATTATTGCACACTTCAAAAAAATGTAAGCAAACCAACATCATTCCACCAAGTGTCTCACATTGGAAAAAGTGCAAACATAAGTGTTCCCCCCCCACACAACACAGAGTATTCCTTGCAGTCCACGTATTCCACATTGGCAGCGGCAGTAGTGCGAGTCCTCCTCGTAGTCCGTGCAAAGATGAGCCAGAGGCCCCCAGTTCTTAAGCAAGACCAAGTAGAGAGAGAGAGAGAGGGAGAGAAAGAGAGAGAGAGTTTGAGTTTTAAAAAATGCCTTTATTGCACAATTCAAAAAAATGTAAGAGCACCAATATCATTCCACCAAGTGTCTCACATTGGAAAAGTGCAAACATAAGTCATCAACCTCCCCCACACAACACAAAGTATTCCCTGCAGTCCACCCATTCCACATCACCAGTGGCAGTAGTCCGAGTCTTCCTTGTAGTCCGTGCAAAGACGAGCCACAGGCCTCCAGTTCTTAAGCAAGGCCAAGCCCCCTTCCTCCGGCAGCAGAGATAGCGCTGCGCGCCCGCAGCCAATTCCGTTGTACGTCCCAGAGACATTTTCCTCATCTCAGATGGATTGCAGTCCTCAGACCATGCGGGATTTTTAAGCAAGTCATCTTTGCAACAGTCTCGTCCAGATTGTAGAAAGAAAACATTGGGGCATCCATGCCCTGCAGGCGAGTAAACCGTGACCTTGTAGTCCGTGCAAAGAAGAGCCACAGGCCTCCCGTTTTCAAGCCAGGCGAAGTCCCCATCCTCGGGCAGCAAAGATAGTGCTGCGCGCCGGCAGGAGACCGGTAAAGATCCAGTTCCGTGACAGTCAATTACAGTCAATTAGAAATGTCATAAAAGTCTGATCGAACAATATCCCAAAAATGTGTAAAACAGGCAGAGGAACGACTGCCATTTATTCCTTCTGTCGGGCGCGCTTGACCCCTGTTCCCCCTGCTGCTTTACGCAGGGCTGTCAGGTGTTTTTTGAGGCAAAAACATTTCCTTTCATCCAGGAGGTCAAGACCAACCTGCCTTCATAGCACATTAACAGACTTAATGAATTTATCAGTGTCACTGAAGTAGTCAGTGACTTTAATGGCCTTGTTATAGGTTTCATCCAGAAAAGCATTTATTTCTTCCAGTGAATACAAACTCGTGTTTGTACTGCATTTTGCCTCAGTAGACTCAGTATTAGACACAGTGTCGGGATCAGATTCCATTTCCTCGTCAGCACAACTCAGCTGAGTGTTTGGTTCATCTGGACCAGTGGATTCATCATGGGCCACAGTTTCCTGGACGCCACTCACAGCAGCTGACTGTCGCTGTTCCGTCCCCTGCTCTGAAACGGTAGCAGCCTCCGGAAGCACAGCCGCTGAGGTCACACAGCGAGATTCTGACGCACCATCAGTGACATTTTGGGCGCCATCACCAGCGACGCTCCCGGCCGTAAGCTGGGCTGCGGGTGCCACAGCCGGGCTGTCCACAGACACAGCAGCAGGCTCCAGAGCAGGACCGGCGGGAGCCCCCGCAACATCGTCCGTAGTAGTGGTGGGAGTCAAGGCCGCGCCAGCAGCCTCAGCTGCGGAGGAAGGCCCCGCCACGCCGTCCGCAGCAGCGACGTGAGCGGAGGGTGCGCCGCCGGCACCAGCCACGGCTCCATCAGAGTCCCCCGGCCGCTGCCCGTGCGGACAAGCGAACCGTTTATGGCCCATGTCCCCACATTCAAAACACTTCATCTGTCCTGAGCTCGCATACACCATATAGGAGCCGTCCCCGTGTTTGACCCGGAAGGACACTTCCAGAGTCGCAGTTGGCGAGTCCAAAAACATGAACACCTGTCGCCTGAGTGATTTCACATGTTTTAACTTGGTCTCCTTGCATCCCAAAGTCAGAGTTCTAAACGGGCCCGCAAACTTCCCAAATCTGCGGAGCTCCGTCGCCAACTGCTCGTCAGTGATGAAAGGTGGAACACCTGAGACGGTGATACGCGTTGATGGGACAGATAAGGGGGACACCTGTACATACGTATCCCCAATAACAACACCGCTTGCAATCAAGGTGTGGACATCCTCTTCAGCAGCCAGAAACACAACTACAGCTCTATTCATTTGGGACGCAAAGCAGATCGCATCATGGCCCACCTGCTCGGCCACAGCCAGAAGGACCTCCTCCACAGTTACACTGCTGTCCGGGGGAACAATCCGCACCCCCTGGTGGATAGACGGAGGTGGCATTTCCAAGGTCGCCATCCTCCACCCAAAAAAACAAAAACTGAAAATGTGGCCAGTAGTAGAAAATCGAAAAAAAAGTCCAAACAAACCACGGAGTTCCCTATTTCTGCCCTCCTCCTTCGGCCGCCGGAAACAGAGAGAGTGAGAGAGAGAGAGAGAGTTTGAGTTTTTGAGTTTTAAAAAATGGCTTTATTGTACAATTCAAAAATGTAAGAACACCAATATCGTGCCCCCAAGTGTGTCACATCTTAAAAGTGCAAACATAACTCATCCCCCTCTCCCACAGAACACAAAACATTCCCTACAGTCCATCGATTGATGAATGCCTCCAAATTGTCCACCTTTTGATAGTAAGAGAACTCCACCTGGAGTCTGACTTCCAACAAGGACTTGAAAGCAGACACAGGATCCACATTGCCAGCGTTGGTAGTCCGATTTTACCTTGTCAGCCACATTGCAAGTTTAGCAGTACCAGATAGGAAGTTCATCAAAGTGTGCGCAGACTTCTTTGCCACTTTATACTTTGGTCCGTAAATGAACAAACCAAAAGAGAAACATTCACCCAAAGTCTGAAACCACACTCACAAAAGATCAATAAGGCCAGATAAACAAAAACATTGAACAAACAAATGCTCCAGGGTCTCAACTTGGGAACAAAACAAACATTCCTCCCCCACAGTTGGATCCAGGCGTGCTCTGTATTTATTCGTAGCTATTGCCCCATGAACAATCCTCCGCTGGAGATCTGCCGTCCGTTTCTCAATAGGGAGCTTGTACATGCACCGCCAGCTGCCTTTTGGGGAGACCTCTGGCCTCAAAAAACCCGCCCACTTCGACTCTCTCACATCCATCAGAAAGCGCAGATTCAGAACTTTCACACAGATGTGATACACCGTCTTCGTCCCCACAAACTGGAACTTGCCCAGACGAGGATTTCTGAAGGCCAGCAGGTGATCCTCTCCCCCCTGCCACTCCCCCACAGCTGGACTTATGGAAATGGCAGGAAAGTTGGACACAGTGTCGTCATCCCATTGAGTGGAAAGAGTCCGGTTTTTCGCAAACGCTCGAAGCGGTTGTGGCAGGGCGGCGCACACTTCCCCCACCACCCTCTGCAGCAGTCTGACAGATGTAATGTTAGCACTCCGCCTCAGCGTTTACATCGATGTGGTCGACATCTTCATAAGATGACCAAGCAAACAAGTCCGCAGACTGACCGACTGCAGCACCTGAGTGTCGATGAATTGATTGAAAAACAGTGATTCCTCGAACAGCCACATGCCCAGTGTCTCGTCAGGGAAGCGGGCTACGGTGAAGACTCGCCATGCATGCAAGACGGATGTGTAAAAAGCAGAAAGTCCAGTAAGGTCCACCTCCCCTGATGTCACGAGGAAGAGCTGCTTATCATAGCCCAAGCGGCCAACTCTCCTCAGGAGCAGTTTTGCAGTGTCCATCCAGCAGGGGCCGCATCCGTAAAGGAGGCATTGTGCAGTCTGAAGCCTAAAGCAGGCGATCTTGGCGTGTATGTCCACCAGGCCCTGTCCCCCCTCGGCAATAGGCAGGTAGAGAACAGCCGCACAGACCCAATGGCGACCAGACCAAAAGAAATCCACGATGATCTTCTGAACCTCCTCCACGAGGCTCCTGGGCAGTGTCAAAGCAACAAGCCTATGCCAAAGAGCTGAAGCAACCAGATTATTGGCGACCAGAACCCTGCCCCTATATGACAGCTGTGGTAGCAACCATTTCCATTTAGAAAAGCGAGCACACACCTTGTCCTTAACACCCTCCCAGTTCTTGCGTTCAAATTCCTCCGAACCCAGAAAAACCCCCAACACTTTGCGGCCGGCCGTCCCCCACTGAAGACCACCGGGTAGCCGAGGAACATCCTGATGTGACCACTGGCCCACCAATAGACCCTCACTCTTGGCCCAATTCACGCGGGCAGAAGATGCCCTTTCATAAACAAAGTGTCCACCAGACGCTGTACATCCCTGTGGGACGTGATGAAAATGCTGACGTCATCCGCGTAAGCAGACAAGACGATTGGGCGGCAACTGCTGGAGGGCCCCGGCAGAACCAGACCACCCAGCTGAGTGCGCAACCTGCACAGCAAAGGCTCAATAACCAAGCTGTACAGTTGACCCGAGATTGGACAACTCTGCCTGATTCCCCGGTGTACAGGGATTGGACGACTCAGCCCTGCCCCCATCTTTACCAAACACTCAGCTCCAGTATATAACAGATTGACCCACCTCAAAAACATATTGCCAAAACCGAACCCCTTCAGTGTGGAAAACAAATAGGAATGGTCAACCCTATCAAAAGCCTTTTCTTGGTCCAAAGACATAATACAGTGATCCCTCGCTACTTCGCGTTTCACCTTTCGCGCCCTCAGTGCATCACGGATTTTTCAAAAATATTCATCAAAAATTCAAAATTGAGAAAAAATGGCACGAAAGTTGCCCGGGCACTAGCAGAAGGCAGGGAGACTACATTAGAACATCAGGTATCAACACGGAGAGCCCGCACAACTCAAAATCCACCTCTCTGACCACCGCTCCACTCCTCTCCGCCCACCTCTTCACCACTCGGGAATCTCGCAAGCTGATTGGCCGAGACGTTTTACCTCACAAGCTGATTGGGCAAGACGTTTTACCTCGCAAGCTGATTGGCCGAGACGTTTTACCCAGCTTCTCTCCCTGCAGCGCGCCCATACCCAGCGAAGGAAGACCGCATTCATTGTTCTTTATCACTCGTGTTGCTTAGTGGCACTTTTCGCTGTTCTCTTGTGCCTTTTTGTGCAAAATAGTGCTTGTAACGCCCTTGGGGGCGGGGGGTGACGCTACTTCGCGGTTTTTCACTTTTCGCGGTCGGTTCTGGTCCCCATTAAACGCGATAAGTGAGGGATCACTGTACCGAACTGTAGGTCATAACATTTACTGAGCTGGAGAACGTCACGTATGAGAAAAATATTGTCCATAATGGTTCGGTCAGGAATACAATATGTTTGATCCCTATCTACGATCAAACCCAATACATTGTTCAGTCTATTTGCCAGGGCTTTCAAAAGCACCTTGTAGTCCGTGCAAAGAAGAGCCACGGGCCTCCAGTTTTTCAGCAGGGCCAAGTCCCCCTGCTTAGGCAGCAGAGATAGCACTGCACGGTGGCAGGAGACAGGTAAGGTTCCCTTTCTGTAACAGGCAGTTAAGACGTCATAGAAGTCTGATCCAATAATATTCCAAAAATGCTTAAAGAAGTCAGAAGAAAGACCATCAAGTCCAGGTGCGCGTCCCAGAGCCATCTGATTAACAGCCGCAGTTAACTCATCCAAAGTCAGGGCACAGTCCAGAGCGGCCCTGTCCTCCGGGCTGAGCACCGGAAGACCTTCGAAGAGCCGGTTTTGAGATTCCATGCAACACGGTCCCGCAGCAAACAGGGCCCCGTAGTAATCCACTGCATGGCGCCGCATCTCGGATGGATTTGTAGTCACTCGACCATCTGGGAGCGTCAAGCAAGTCATCAGCGCGCTTGACCTTTTGTCCCCCTGCTGATTTACGCAGGGCTGTGAGGTGGTTCTTGAGGCGGAAACGTTTTCTTTCATCCAGGAGGTCAACACCAACCTCCCTTTTCAGCACATTTATAGACCGAATGAATTTATCAGTGTCACTGAAGTAATCAGTGAGTTTAACGGCTCTGTTATTATAGGTTTCATCCAGGAAAGCATTTATTTCTTCCAGTGAATACAAACCCGCGTTTGTATTGCAAGTTGCCCCAATAGACTCAGTTTTAGCAGACACAGCGTCAGAATCAAAATCCATTTCCTCGTCAGCACAACTCAGCTGACTGTTGGATTCAGCTGGCATTTCAGCTGGCCCAGCTGATTCATCATTGGCCACATTTTCCTGGGCGGCACCTACAGCAGCCGACCAGCGTTGTTCTGTCTGCTGCTCTGAAGCGACAGCAGCCTCTGGAAGCACAGCCGCTGATATCACACAGCGAGATTCTGATGCACCGTCAGTGACTGTTTGGGCGCCATCACCAGCGACGCTCCCAGCTGCAAGCTAGGCTGCGGGCGCCACAGGCGGGCTGTCCACAGACACAATGGCAGGCTCCGGAGCTGCAGGCTCTGGAGCAGGACCGGCGGAAGGCCCGGCAACGTCGGCCGCAGCAGCGGCGGGGGCGGAGGTCCCACCGCCGGGCTCTGCGCCCCCACCGGGCTCAGCCACGGCGGAAGCTCCCACAACGCCGTCCGCAGCAGCGGCGTGAACAGAAGCCGCACCGCTGGCTTCAGCCGCGGCTCCATCAGAGTCCATCATGGCCCACGTCCCCACATTCAAAACACTTCATCTGTCCCGAGCTCGCATACACCATATAGGAGCCGTCCCCGTGTTTGACCCGGAAGGACACTTCCAGAGTTTGTGTGGGCGAGTCTAGAAACATGTCACCTGTCGCCTGAGTGATCTCACATGTTTTAACTTGGCTTCCCTGCATCCCAAACTCACACGTCTAAACCGGCCCGCAAACTTCCCGAATCTGCGGAGCTCCGTCGCCAACTGCTCGTCAGTGATGAAAGGTGGAACACCTGAGACGGTGATACGCGTTGATGGGACAAATAAGGGGGACACCTGTACATACGTGTCCCCGATTACAACACCGCTCGCAATCAGAGCGTGGACATTCTCCTCAGCAGCCAGAAACACAACTACAGCTCTTATCATCCTGGACGCATAGTAGATCGCATCATGGCCCACCTGCTCACCCACAGCCATAAGGACCTCCTCCACAGTAACAGTGCTGTCCGGGGGAACGATCCGCACCCCCTGGCGGATAGATGGAGATGGCATTTCCAAGGTCGCCATCCTCCACCCAAAAAAAACAAAATTGAATATGCGGGCAGTGATAGAAAAGCGAAAAAAAGTCCAAAAAAACCACGGAGTTCCCTATTTCCGCCCTCCTCCTTCGGCTGCCAGAAACAGAGCGAGATAGAGAGAGAGAGAGAGAGTGAAAGCAGGGTCCATAGAATTGCAAGCATGTTTTATAGGGGTGTCTGTATTAAGGATATCAAATCTGGCATAAAATCTGTTCAGGCTGTCTGGTAGGGTGGGGTCTCTGATCTTGGTGTCTGTGTTATTTCTGTAGTTTATGACAGACTGAATTCCCAGCCACATACTATGTGTGTTGTTTTGCAGATAGAGGCTTTCAAGTTTGTGGGAGTATTCTCTTTTAGCAGTCCTGATGGTTTTACGTAATTCATAACGAGCCCGTTTATACTCCTTGTTATCCCCTGACTTGAAAGCCTCACATTTTTTTTCTGATTTTCATGCACACATCAGCATTAAACCAGGGTTTTTGGTTTGGGAAGACACAGACCGTTCTAGAGAGGACACAGATAGATGTGCACCAACTGATGTAGTCACTGACAGTCTCTGTATAGCCATGTATATTTTCTGTAGCCTCTTTGAAGACATCCATATCTGTGACCTCCAGGCAACTTTGCAGGTTTGCCAGTGCACAGTCAGTCCAGGTGTTGAAGGTTCTAACTACCACCGGGTCAGCCTTCAGCCGTTTGGTGTAAATGGGCTTTAACAAAATTGCCAGGTGGTCAGATTTGCCAAAATGAGGTTTGGGCTCTGCAGTGTATGCATTCTTAATGTTATTGTAGCAGTGATCCAGTATATTATTTCCTCTAGTGGGAAAAACACATACTGATGCAGTTTGGGCATTTTTTTTTCCTGAGATTACAATGATTAAAATCTCCCAGAATAATAAAAGCACTGTCAGGATGCATGTTCTCATGTTCTTAAATCATGTTGTGCAGTTCATTCAGTGCCGCTTCCTCCTTTGCTGAGGGAGGAATATACACAACACTCGCAATAATACATTGCAGTTCTCTGGGTAAATAAAATGGTCTGCACTTTAAGATAAAATATTCCACATCTTCAGTGCAGCAATGAGAGACAACTTTACAGTCAGTACACCAGGACCGCTTCACCAAGATAGCTGCCCCTCTCCTGCGGATCTTACCACTCCTCTCTGCGTCGTGGTCTGCTCTATAAATAGTGTAACCTACCGGTGTTACGGTCTCATCTGGTGTGTCCTCTCCCAGCCACGTTTCACATAGACACAGCATGGAACAGTCCTGCATGTAACGCTAATTTGATATCCATGCATGTAGCTCATCCATTTTATTTTCCAAAGACTGGACATTTGCAAGTAGTATGAACTGGAGAGTTAACCTGCCTCTGCTAGCCAGGTAGTGTAGCCTCCAGTCGACTCCTCCCCACCTTCCTCATCGCCTCTTCAGCTTGTTGACATCAGCCGTGGGCTGGTCAGGCATCAACAACAATTCGGGAAAGGAGTTCAGCACCCCGGAGTCAAAAATCAAACTCCCGACTTTGCTCTCTCAACTGCAGCAGGGTCGCCCAGTCATATTTATCATCTGCTTTAGGTGCTGCCCTGACGCAACGTATAAAAAGTGAGAAAAAATAACAGGAACAAAAAGCAGATTTTACTACGAGAGCTCTGTGACGTCGCCCACAGGGGAGCGCCATCTTGAAGAAAAGGCTATCATTATTATCAAAGAAAACCGAAGCGGGGGATATTGCACTCACCTCTGAGTACGCTTGTGACTTCTGCCTACTCCTTTTCAAGCATGCTAAAATGATGCCAGACACATCTGTCTGTTTTTAATACATTCATTTAATTATTTCTCCTTTTTTAATCTTATTTTGTTCAGTCGTTTTATATGTTCAAAATAAAGATATCAAATCAAACCTGAGTGAACAAAAATAACCTGTGGAGTTCCCCAAGATTCCATTTTTGGAACCTTTGCTGTTCAACATCTGTATGTTCCCACTTGCTCAAATTATAAAAACAACAAAATATATTATCATAATTATGCAGATGATGCACAAATCTACATAACTATCTCACCAGGAGACAAGAGTCCAATTTACACTCTGATCAAATGCATTCATCAAATTAAAGAGTGGGTGTGCCTAGGGCTGCACAATTAATCAAATTTTAATCGCGATCACGATTTTGGCTTCCATGATTGAATTGACAGGATTGTCGATGATATTGACATTTAAAATGTGGGCTCTGCTGCATATCAAATCAAGCATTTTCTCAACCAACAGTAAGCTGACCACCAGGGGGCAAATGAATGTTAAGGCTACATTGCCCTGCAGAACTGACAAGCAAGCACACCCTGTAGCGGCAGCCTTAAGTTATCAATAGCAGACTGGTGTGATGGTTAAACACAAATCGGATGTCGGGAGCACAAGGTGACAGTACAGCAGCATGTGGAGGTGAGGAGCTAATGCCTCAAAAGGGATCCTCATTCATTGTCTGGATGGGTTTTGAATTCAGGGCAAGTGATGCTGACTAAAAAGAGTTGTCTGCACCGCAGGGCAACACAACTAACTTATTCAACAACCCGAAAAAACACCACAAACACAAGTACGATAAATGCATGAAGGCTAAAGCTAATGTCATTTCACTAAATCACAGTCGGTGTCCGGCGCCGACCCAGGCAACCATAGCATCGACCCTGTACAGAGCTTCCCCGTATCCATCCACCTCCCAAAGACACACTGAAGTAACTGATGCAATAGTGTTTTATTTGGCCAAAGACATGTCAAATAAATACTGTGTGAGCAACAAAGGTTTCAGAAACCTAGTCAAAACACTGGACAAGAAATGTATGATCTCTTCACGTAATTATTTCTCCAAAGTTGTATTGCCTGCGCTGTATGAAAAATACAGATGGATATCATAACTGTCGAGTACTTTGCAACTACGACTGACCAGTGGTCAAGCAGAATAACAGGGCTGTACCTGTCCCTGACAATTCACTACATTGATGGAGATTTTAAAATGAAGAGTCGATGCTCGCAGACGTCTTTTTTTTCCCCCCACAAAACCACACAGGAGAAGCTATAGCCCATGGACTGAGGGAAGCACAATCATCTTGGGGCCTGCAGGAGGAGAGACAATGGTCTGCATAACAACAGACAGTGTATCTAATGTCTTCAAGGCAGCTTCTTTAAATAAATGAACGAGGCTCCAGTGCTTTGGCCACAGGATTCATCTAGCAGTTGGCGAGTAGGATGAATTAAAAAATAAAAAGTACACTTAATTGAAATCTGTGTTTTTCCTAAAGTTAATGACAAATCATGATTAATAATCATGATTTCAATATTGGTCAAAATAATTGTGATTATCATTTTGACCATAATCGTGCAGCCCTTGGTGTGCCAGAAGTTTCTTCAATTTAAGACAACTGAAATGATAGTTTTTGGAGCCAAGGAAGAAAGACTCAAAGTTGGCACTCGGCTTCAATCATTGATGCTAAAAACCAATAGCCAAGCCAGAAATCTGGGGTGACTCTGGACTCAGACCTGAATTTTAACAGCTACATAAAGACAGTACTGAAGGCAGCCTATTACCACTTAAAGAACATGGCAAGGATTAAAAGACTGATGTCTCAGTAGGATCTAGAAAAAACTTGTCCATGTTTTTATCATAAGTAAACTGGACTACTGTAACGCTGTCCTCACAGGTCTCTCTAAAAACCACCAGACAGTTGCAGTTAATTCTGAACACTGCTGCTCAAGTCCTCCATAAGACCATGAAAGGAGATCATATAACTCCAGTCCTCAGATCTTTACACTGGCTTTCTGTCTGTCAAAGAATATTTACTGCTGTTGGTTTATAAAGCTTCTTCTTCCGGCTTTCAGAGAGAGCAGACGCATTTCTCTCCTCTCCTCTCCTCCTCCCTTGATACTGATCCCAGCTTGCTGTGTCCTGTCTGTGTCCCGCTCTTCTTCTGCTGCATCTCGATCCAAATGGAAATTATGGAAATTATGGAACTGTGGGCTTTAATGCTATTGACACCACTTTTTAACAGAAAATCAGGCCAGGGGGGAGCCCAAATGGAGAGACTCATGGAACAATTGGAACTCATGTGTCTGCGTGATTCGACTGAAGATGTGGAAGACATCTACTTGTTTTGGCATGATCACAGGATTTCTGCTGTTTGGCTCTGGAGTTTTCCTAGTGTATCGTAAATTATAGAAGTTGGACGAGCTAATCAAAATGCGGACCCGGCGTAGCTCCCTCAACAAATTCGACCAGAATGATTTTAAAGCCTGTGTATGGAAATTATGAAGCACAGAATCGCATGAGAGACGAAAATTCTATGCTCTGAGTGAACTGTGCTTATTTGACCTTGATTCGGCGCCCTGAAGATTTCATTCCTCCTGGAGGAAGATAAGACAGAAGAGAGTTTTGGCTTGGCTTCTCCCTACATAAACATCTGGTGTGTAGTAATCTGAACTCTCAAGGACAGCGTCATGTGACTGGCATGGAATTTACCATCGGACATGCACTGAGAGTTTGAACTCTTGTGGACATGCTATCTATGTTTAAGACACTAAAGACATAACATCTAAACGTTGCTGAGGGAGGATTTTTGCTGTTCACCAGTAACTGATACACACACTGCATACAACTTTACACGACTGATACACATATACTGACACTTACACAGACACTGTCTCTCTCAACTTGTGTGTGCTTTGTTAATATGTGATCTGTATTGTCTGCTAATTGTGCTTTAGAGGGTTTTTTTTCTATGTGATCACAATCTTGCTCATACGAGCTTTATTTTGATAAACTATGTTTTTTTCTCTCTGCCCATTGTGTCATCCCCCCTCCCCCTCTCCCCCTCTTTATCCCCCACTGTTTTGATGAGGTGCCTTGCATGGCTGCCATGTCATTAGGAAGCGCTTATCGAGCGCACCCAATGTCAAGTCAAATTCCTCGTGTGTTTTTAGCATGCTTGGCAATAAAGCTCATTCTGATTCTGATTCTGAATGGTTTAGGGCCAGAATACATTTGGGGTGGCTGTGGCACAGGTGTAGTGAGGCCAACTACTGATCGGAGGATCATGGGTTCGGTTCCCGCTCTGTCTGCAGTCTGCAGGTCGAAGTGTCCTTGAGCAAGATACTGAATCCCCAGTTGCTCCTGGTGGGTCAGGCCAGCGACTGTGTGTAGCAGCTCTGCTGCCATCAGTGTGTGAATGTGTGTGGATGGCAGGATCTGTAAAGCGCTTTGGTCATCTAGAGATGAGAAAAAGCACTATATAAGTGAACACTATTTACCATTTCAGATCTTGTGGTCCATTATGAATACCCAGGGCCCTCAGTTCATCAGGGTCAGGCCTACTCTTTGTGCCCAGAGTTAGAAGCAAACATGGGGTGAGGTAGCCTCACATGTGGAACTAACTTATAAAGTATCAGGGCTGCTGAAACGTTCAGCTGCTTTAAATTGAGATTAAACACTTTCCATTTTGCCGCTGCCTTTCAGAAGAACAATTGTTAATCTCCCACAATGCACTGTAACTTTTATTTTTTACACTTGATCTTTTTCTATTTTAGCTTGTTTCTGTTTCTTTTTTTGTCCACAATATTTTTTATTGAACCTTTTTTTACAAACATGACACAAACAGTCAGACACTAACACTAAAGTAATTTAAAAATTAAAAAGAACAACAACAACAACAACAACAAAAAGTGTAATAAAAACAACAACAACCATTAACAAACACAAGTCAACAACAATGTTCCTCTGTTTAGTCTAGGTAATCTATTACATAAGAATACATAATATACATTCACCATCTTGGAATTTGCAAGGTCCACACATATCATTCACCTTCTTCTTCAGAAGTTATGTTTAATTTCTTTACATAATCAATGAAAGGTCTCCATATATTCTCAAACACATTTTCCTTTGATATCAGTATGTATGTTATTCTTTCTAGTGGAAGGTTTGTTAACATCTGTCTTAACCACTGAGTCACATCTGGTCAATGAGTCTTTTTCCGCAGTAGTGCAATACATTTTTTAGCATTAAGCAAACTGAGGTCTATGAATGTTCTTTCACTCTTAGTAAAGTTATGTTTTTCTGGATACAGACCCAACAAAAACAGTTTAGAGTTCAATGTGATTTGTTTTGAAATTATTTTTTCAATTGTTACCCTCACCTCTTCCCAAAACATTCTGATTTTTCTACATTCCCATAAACAGTGAAATAGGGTTCCTTTACTTTCCATACATTTTGTGCATGTATCTGGTATGTTTTTGTTATATCTATTTAATTCCACTGGTGTAACATACATCTGCATTAACCATTTAAAATGTATCAGTTTAAGACGTGCATTTATTGATTTGGTTTGAGCTTCTGCACAAGCCATTTCCCATTGTTCCTCTGAAATTTCAATTTGCAGGTCTTCTTTCCAATAATTCAGTCTTTTCTGTGAGTTTTCACTTGAGAATAGGGTCAATGAGTTATAAAACTCTGAAATAATACCCTTTCTCTTACGATCTTTCATCAAAATTTTTTCCAAAGATGAATAAGTAGGTCGGATGAGAGCATTATTTTGATTTGATTGAATAAAATTTCTAAGCTGAAGATATTTTAAAAAAATGTGTTCTATTAAGATTGAATTTAATCCTCAGTTCTTCAAAAGACATTATGTTATCTGAGCGTGACAAATATAAGTCTTGAATCTTTTGAATCCCTTTTAAATTCCATACTTTAAATACAGTATCCGCTCTCCCTGGTATAAAATATTGATTACCCCATATTGGGCTAAATTGTGACAGTGAGTGTGGTTCTTTTAAATATTTTTTGGTTTCACACCATATTTTGATCATGTGCTTTACAATTGGATTTTTAACTTGTTTCTGTAATTTTTTAGCCAAGTCTGAGTATATGAATAAGGGAAGAGGTAAAGGTAAATTGTATGATTCCGTTTCAGTCCAGTGAGGAAGATCATTTGATAAAAAATAATATGTCATAGACTTCAGTTGTGCTGACCAGTAATATTATTTTTGGTAAGATATTACTTTTAAGTATATTAATTCTCCCGATCATCAACATTGGTAATGACATCCATCTCTGAAGTAACTCATTAATATCTGTCATTAAGGCTTCATAGTTGGCATTGGCAACTGATTCTAGCTTGGGCAAAAATTGAATTCCTAAATATTTAAACTGATTTACAACATTGAATTGGTTTACCTCAGGAGCTGGGTGATTTCTCTGGGTCTCATTTAGCATTAATATTGAAGATTTTGTTTTGTTTATTTTATATCCTGATATATCCCCAAAGTTCTTTATTAAATTTAACAAGGTCGGAATTGATTTTTTAAAATTCGACATAAACAAAATTATGTCATCGGCATACAGGGAGATTTTATGTTCTGTTGGTCCTACTTTAATTCCATATATTTGTGGATGTAAACGTACTGCCATCGCTAAAGGTTCAATTGCCATAGTAAACAGTAAAGGTGAAAGTGGACAGCCTTGTCGACATCCTCTATTGATTTTGAGATATTGCTGTTTGTTAGGATTTCTGCTGTAGCATTATTGTATATTATCTGGACCCATTTTATGAAATTATTTCCAAGTCCAAACCTTTGTAGGACTTCAAAAAGATAGGGCCATTTGACCCTATCAAAGGCCTTTTCGGCGTCCAATGATAGGAGAGCTGTATCCGGTGCTTCTTTATCGGAATAAATAATATTAAATAGTCTTCTTACGACTTCCGGTTATGGCTGCCACGTGAGAAGGACACATCTCACTCTGCTCTGCTCCTGGAGAAAAAAAATCGGCAAATAACTCTCTCATTTGGGACAGAGCGTATCCCAGCGTTTGGGCGAGGATATGTCGGTGAAGCCTAAGGCTGGAAAACCAGGTAGAGGAAAAAGCGAGCCGCCGAAACAGTCCAAATTAACGGACTTTCAGGTCTGTGACGCAGCAGATAAAGCTCCATATATGGCGGAGGAAGCTAACAGCGGTGCGGTATCTGCGGGAAACGGCACAGGTGCGGTGCTAGCTGCCATAAGTTCAATGAGAGCAGACTTTTCCTCTAAATTTGATGGGATTATGGCAGCATTGGAAGGAATGAGAAAGGAATTGGGTGACTGTGTAGAACGAATGGCGCAGGTGGAGCTTCGTGTCTCTAGTGCTGAAGATGACGTCACCTGTCTTCAATTAAAGGTGCGCACTTTGGAAAAAAAAAATAAATGTCTGGAAGATAATATCCTGGATTTGGAGTCCCGGTCGAGACGGAACAACTTGAGGCTGGTGGGTCTACCGGAGGAATCCGAAGGTCGGGACTCATGTTCCTTTCTGGAAAAGTGGATTCCGGAGGCGCTGGGCAGCGCGGAGCTGCAATCAGCAGTGGTTCTGGAAAGCGCACACCGTATTGGCCCACGGAGAGATAAGGGACCACCGAGGACCCTAATTATGAAGTTTCTCAGCAACAGAGACAGGATGAAGATCTTCAACGCTGCACAAGCTAAAGGAGAGATTAAACACCAGGACCAGCAGGTGCGGTTCTACCCAGATTTGGCCACAGGAATCCAACAATTGAGGAAGCAGTTTGATCCCGTACGTAAAGAGCTGTGCAACCTTGGGATTCGTCATGGTGTAATTTATCCTGCGAGACTGTTGACCACGTATGGGGGCAGAACCCACATCTTCAAGACCCCAGAGGAGGCGCAGGAGTTCATCAAGAAGATCCAAGAAGAGACTGGTGGGAGCTAAGCATGAACAAAATATAAGGTAGAATATTTAAGCATTTGCACAGGCATCTGACTGACTTGAAGCAAATAGCAAGTTTACAAAATATAGATTGTATTATATATTAAAAAAAAAAACTATGATGTACAAAGTTGCTAAAAATTTTGGAGTTAAGTTGGAAAACTACAGAGGAGAGTTAATGTTACGTCATTAAAAGCAGTAGAGTTAGGGTGATTGGGAGGATGAAGAAGGAGTGGCTTTGGCTGATCCTCGTGGGTGTGGAGCGGTCGATGGCTATATCGGGAGACGGAATTCTTCTTTTGATTTTGGGGGGATCGCCACAAATGTGGGAAGGGGGAATTTGTTTGTGTGTAGTTTGTAGGATGAATGTTCAACCACTCATTTTTTTGCTTCTCTGTTTGAGCATGTTTACACTGCAAGGTAATCCCAAACTCCCGATTGATCATAAACCAAAGTGTTAATCTTAATTTAACTTCATGGAATTGCAGAGGTCTACAAAATTTAAAAAAAACTTAAACAAGTTATGAATAAAATAAAAGACATGGGTTCAAAAATTGTGTTTTTACAAGAAACTCATCTAATAGAGGAGGATGTAAAAAGAATTAGGAGTAGATGGCAAGGAAGTGTTTTCACCTCATCATTTTCATCCCGAGCCAGGGGAGTTATGACTCTCATACATAAATCAGTCCCTTTTCAAGTGAAAAATGTAATTGGAGACAAATTTGGAAGATATGTAATTATTCAAGGATCTTTGCTATTAGAAAATATAAATTTGGTGAACTTATATGGTCCCAATATAGATGATCAAAAGTTCTTAGCTAATTTATTTCTTATCTTATCATCACTTACAGGGCAACATATAATAGCAGGGGATTTTAATTGTACATTGAATCCCGGTATAGATAGATCAACAGGACTGGACTGTACGCACAATGGATGTAGGATGACCATTAATCATTTGATGAAAGAATTGAGATTGCTAGATATATGGAGAGAAATGAAACCACAAGTTAAAGCCTACTCTTGTTATTCCAGTACCGACAAGACATTCTCACGTATTGATTATTTTTTGATTTCCACAGAATTAAGGTCCAAGATTCAAAACTGCTTTTATGATAACATCGTGATCTCTGATCATGCACCCTGCTGTCTAATATATGTAGATAAGAAATTGACAAAGGAATCAGGTAGATGGCAATTTCAGCATAAATGGCTTCAGGATGAGGAATTTGTCAAGTCCATAGAAAAACAGATGAGTTCTTTGACATCAATGCTACACAAACATCAGCATGTGTAAAGTGGGAGGCTTTCAAAGCTTTTATTAGGGGACATATTATTAGTTACACAGGTTCAAAATCTAAGAAGACTCGAGAGGAGAGAGCCCAATTGGAACATAAAATAAAAAGTCTTCAGGAAAAAGTGTATGCAGGAAGTGATCCAAGGTTGGAGAACGAATTACTGATTTTGAGAGCTGAATATGACAAAAAATCAGCGAATAGAGCTGCCTCGAGTCTTCTAAGATTGAAACAATCTTTTTATGAACAAGGTGAAAAATCAGGAAAATTATTGGCATGGCAGATTAAACAATTAGAATTTAAAACACCAATTACCAGTATTATAAGTAACGGACAGGTAGTTATAGATCCTTTAGAGATTAACAGAGCCTTTAGAGATTACTATGAAAAATTATATGATACCAAAAATGAATCTGATTTAACAAAACTAAATGGGTTTTTGAACGAACTATCTACACCGTGTATTCCAAATGAAAACAGGGAGATATTGGAGTCTAAAATTAGTCAAGAAGAAGTTGGGCTAGCCATTGATAATATGAAATCAGGAAAAAGTGCAGGACCAGATGGTCTTCCAGTTGACCTTTATAAAAAATTTAAGAATAAATTAATAAAACCTTTTTTGAAAATGGTTTTAGAAGCATTTCAAAATAGTAAGTTACCATCATATATGAATAATGCCTTAATTATACTGCTGCCAAAACCAGGTAAGCCCTCTAATAAATGTGAAAATATGAGACCAATAAGCCTATTAAATGCCGACCTTAAGATAATCTGTAAAATTTTAGCAAGACGAATACAAGAAATTTTACTAAATATTATTAATCGAGATCAGAATGGCTTTATAAAGGGAAGACAAGGCTTCCATAATGTAAGAAGACTATTTAATATTATTTATTCTAATAAAGAAGCACTGGATACAGCTCTCCTATCACTGGACGCCGAAAAGGCCTTTGATAGAGTCGAATGGCCCTTTCTTTTTGAAGTCTTACAAAGGTTTGGACTTGGAAATAATTTCATAAAATGGGTTCAGATAATATACAATAATGCTACAGCAGAAATCCTAACAAATAACAATATTTCAAAATCAATAAAAATCAATAGAGGATGTCGACAAGGCTGTCCACTTTCACCTTTACTGTTTACTACGGCAATTGAACCTTTAGCGATGGCGATACGTTTACATTCACAAATATATGGAATTAAAGTTGGACCAACAGAACATGAAATCTCCCTGTACGCCGATGACATAATTTTGTTTATGTCGAATCTTAAAAAATCAATTCCGACCTTGTTGAATTTAATAAAGAATTTGGGGGAAATATCAGGATATAAAATAAATAAAACAAAATCTTCAATATTAATGCTAAATGAGACCCAGAGAAATTACCCAGCCCCTGAGGTAAATCAATTCAACGTTGTAAATCAGTTTAAATATTTAGGAATCCAAATTGTGCCTAAGCTAGAATCAGTCGCCAGTGTCAACTATGAAGCCTTAATGACAGATATCAATGAGTTAATTCAGAGATGGATGTTACTACCAATGTCGATGATCGGGAGAATCAATATACTTAAAAGTAATATTTTACCTAAAATACTTTATTTATTTCAATACATTCCCTTACCACCACCTTTAGATTTATTCTCAAGAATTAAAAAAAAGTTAGTGGAATTTATATGGAACAACAGGAGGGCTAGATTACGTCTGTCTTTATTATATTTACCATTTGATCGTGGAGGTCTGAAATGTCCAAATTTTATGTTGTATTATTGGTCGGCACAACTGAGGTCTATGACATATTATTTTTCATCAAATGATCTCCCTCACTGGACTGAAATGGAATCATACAATTTACTTTTACCTCTTCCCATATTCATATACTCAGATTCGGCAAAAAAATTACAAAAACAAGTTAAAAATCCATTTGTAAAGCATATGATCAAAATATGGTGTGAAACTAAAAACTATTTAAAAGAACCACACTTATTGTCACATGTAGCATCATCGTCCTCCTCAAAACCAAGACAAGATCACTTCTCTCCAGTTTACAGGAATTTCAATTTATTCATTACACAGGAATATCACCTTTCTGCCTTCTCAGGAATATCACTGGCTTTTTGCTGACTCATGCAGGCTTCTTCCAGACCTGACCAAAGATGCTTGCTTTCCCAGGACCCCAATGTAAACAATTGCGGCTTGCAGAGATTGTAAGGATCAGAGTTTGCTTTTAAAGGCTCAAAGGAACATAAAACTCAGGAGACCAGACCTCTCAACATGAACACTGCATTTGATAACGTACCTTTTCACAGGAAACCAATGTTTTTAAAAGAGTCATAAACCACTTAATCTGACAGTTTTATAGCCTATGCTGTCCAGGCCTTCGCCAGATACTAAGGAAATCATCTACAGCTCAACAGTACCTCCTAGCGGATACCTACGGAATGTGTTTTCAGTACGTAGGATGACTTTTAATTTGTTCTAAATATTAAGTTTCTTTCAGCTTATCCTGGATCCTAAGGACACTGAAAATCATCCCCCTTATCACCAACCATGGTTTGCTGCATGTTCTGCTGTTCTAATCTTGATCTAAATGTGAATGCATGTATTATAATTATGTATAAGAAATGTTATATTCATGAGTGTTATTGGAGTAATGGTATAAATGCATGATCACCATATATTAGCCAAGTCATTTAATTTAGTTAGATTTTATATTGAGCATTTATCTTATAAGAACTGACTGTTGATTTTTCCCTCTGAAAATTCATGGGATGGTGTCTCCATTTGGTTGGCTGCTCTCAAACAAAGAAATGTTTTCACATTGGATAACAGCCATTTCAAACTGATTCTGAAAGAGTAGATTGGTCTTTGACGACTGACCTCATCAGTTTTACGACCCGGCGAGGTAACTTTAAAAGACAGAAGTTAGATTTGAGTACACATGAAAAAAAAGGACATGAGGGAAAACAGGGTTAACAGTTGAGTCACAGCACAGTTAAGAGTTTTGAAAAAGTCAGAGATCAGACAACAGGCAGGAAGATTAGCTAGAAATAGAATTAAGAATTAGAGGAACTAAATTAAGATTAAAGAAGCAGAATAGTAATCTAGATCTCAGAAGATTTTATTCCACCGTTTCAAGGCCCTGTGAAGTTTTATTTTATTCTCTGTGTGTTTGTCAAATCTTTTCTTATATTCTGGAAACTGAGGAGAAACCATTTTTCTTTAGAGCTCGTCCCTTTTTAGAGAATCAAATTCTCAAACTTTTTCCTTCACCTCAGAAGCCATTCTTATCCTAGTAAATGTTTTTCTAACATTTTTTTTTTTAATGACTTTTCACGCCATTAAAGTGGACCTTTAATTTGCCTAGTTAAAGAGAACAGAGACTGAGAAGATTTTCCTTCAGTTTTGGGTCGATCCAGCTACAAGAGACCCCAAATTTGGATTCTTTTCCCAAGGACTTTTCACGCCGCCCTGAGACAAAACCACCCACGGCTGCAAATGTCTCTTTGAAGGGCCACCCAGCTAAGTTATCGCCCCACGGCTGTGAGTGAGGAAAGCAGCCGCTTCCTCCCGACGTCCGAGCTTCAAAAAAACCCAGCGGTACCGACCAGCGGGATTTGGACCTACGGCCGTGTGTGAGTGAGACTTATTTCTCCTATTTCTGGGTTAAAACGTGATGTCCTAACAATTAAATTACAATTGAATATTGCCCGTATTTCAGGGCTCAATTAGTCTCAGCCACAGGATAGAACTGTAAACTGAATGAAAACTTTCAGTCATTTTTAAGTAACTGCCCTTAAATTTTGTAGATTAATTCAGGAGTCATTTTTAGATAATTAGCTTATGAATTTTCCTCATAAAATTGCAATGTTTTGTTAAAACATTCCAGTCTCATTTACTGTTGAAACATAAGTCTAGTACTCCTTGGTTCTGCAGAGGTGTAACGCTGGATTTTATGTTCAGGAACTCAATATCAGTTGATGTGATATTTTACGCTGTCATCATCTGAATCTGTTTATTCATCATTTGAACGCCATGTCATGTAACCTGAATGATTTTAATAAACGAGTGAATGAGAGCAGTTGAAGCGTTTTTCTTTCGCATATACAGGTTTCCTAATCACGGCAGGACAAAAACTCACTGAAACTTTGAGACTGATTCATTAAGCAATTTAAGGTACAAAATTAATTAAAACTAAAGTTAATTTTATTGTCCTTAGGACTGGTGCCCCTTTTACGAGTGCTTTTATTTAATTTAGCTGGTGTAGAAGTGATGGTTCAACTCCGCCCCCTTTCACACCCACTATTAAATAAAATAAATAATTCCTGTACCTTATGACAAATAATTTTATAGGCTCTTCATCCTACACACAATTTAGCCCAATATGGGGTAATCAATATTTTAAACCAGGGAGAGCGGATGCTGTATTTAAAGTATGGAATTTAAAAGGGATTCAAAAGATTCAAGATTTATATTTGCCATGTGCAGATAACATAATGTCTTTTGAAGAGCTGAGGATCAAATTTTTTTTTCCACAATATCTTTATTGAACCTTTTTTTTTTTTAACAAACATGATACAAACAATCAAACACTAACACTAAAGTACTAAAAAAAAAAAAAAAATGCACTAAAAACACCAACAACCACCAGCAAAATCAAATCTTCAACAATGCTCCTCTGTTTAGTCTAGACAATCCAATACATAAGTATACATATTATGTTCACCAGTTTGGAATTTACAAGGTCCACACACATCATTCACCTTCTTCTTCAAGAGTTATGTTTAAATTTTTTACATAATCAATAAAAGGTCTCCATATATTCTCAAACACAATTTCCTTTGATTTCAGTATATATGTTATTCTTTCTAATGGAAGGTTTGTTAACATCTGTCTTAACCACTGAGTCACATCTGGTCTATGAGTCTTTTTCCATAATAGTGCAATACATTTTTTGGCATTAAGCAAACTGAGGTCTATGAATGTTCTTTCACTTTTATTAAAATTATGCTTTTCTGGGTACAGACCCAACAAAAACAATTTAGGATTCAATATGATTTGTTTTGAGATTATTTTTTCAATTGTTACCCTCACCTCTTCCCAAAACATTCTTATTAATCTACATTCCCATACACAATGAAATAGAGTTCCTTTACTTTCCATGCATTTTGTGCATGTATCTGGTATATTTTTGTTATATTTATTTAACTCCTCCGGTGTAACATACATCCGCATTAACCATTTGAAATGTATCAATTTAAGGCGTACATTTATTGATTTGGTTTGAGCTTCTGTACAAGCCAATTCCCATTGTTCCTCTGAAATTTCAGTTTGCAGATCTTCTTTCCAGTAGTTTAATCTTTTCAGTGAATTTTCACTTGAAGATAGTGTCAATGAGTTATAAAACTCTGAAATAATACCCTTTCTTTTACTATCTTTCATCATCATTTTTTCCAAGGATGAATAAATGGGTCGAGTGAGAGCTTTATTTTGATTTGATCGAATAAAGTTTCTAAGTTGAAGATATTTAAAAAAATGTGTTCTATTGAGATTAAATTTGATCCTCAGCTCTTCAAAAGACATTATGTTATCTGCACATGGCAAATATAAATCCTGAATCTTTTGTATCCCTTTTAAATTCCATACTTTAAATACAGCGTCCGCTCTCCCTGGTTTAAAATATTGATTACCCCATATTGGACTAAATTGTGACAATAACTGTGGTTCTTTTAAATAGTTTTTAGCTTCACACCATATTTTGATCATATGCTTTACAAATGGATTTTTAACTTGTTTTTGTATTTTTTTTGCCGAATCTGAGTATATGAATATGGGAAGAGGTAAAGGTAAATTGTATGATTCCATTTCAGTCCAGTGAGGGAGATCATTTGATGAAAAATAATATGTCATAGACCTCAGTTGTGCCGACCAATAATACAACATAAAATTTGGACATTTCAGACCTCCACGATCAAATGGTAAATATAATAAAGACAGACGTAATCTAGCCCTCCTGTTGTTCCATATAAATTCCACTAACTTTTTTTTTATTCTTGAGAATAAATCTAAAGGTGGTGATAAGGGAATGTATTGAAATAAATAAAGTATTTTAGGTAAAATATTACTTTTAAGTATATTGATTCTCCCGATCATCGACATTGGTAGTGACATCCATCTCTGAGTTAACTCATTGATATCTGACATTAAGGCTTCATAGTTGACACTGGCGACTGATTCTAGCTTAGGCACAATTTGGATTCCTAAATATTTAAACTGATTTACAACATTGAATTGATTTACCTCAGGGGCTGGGTAATTTCTCTGGGTCTCATTTAGCATTAATATTGAAGATTTAGTTTTATTTATTTTATATCCTGATATTTCCCCAAAATTCTTTATTAAATTCAACAAGGTTGGAATTGATTTTTTTAGATTCAACATAAACAAAATTATGTCATCGGCGTACAGGGAGATTTTATGTTCTGTTGGTCCAACTTTAATTCCATATATTTGTGAATGTAAACGTATCGCTATCGCTAAAGGTTCAATTGCCATAGTAAACAGTAAAGGTGAAAGTGGACAGCCTTGTCGACATCCTCTATTGATTTTTATTGGTTTTGAAATATTGTTATTTGTTAGGATTTCTGCTGTAGCATTATTGTATATTATTTGAACCCATTTTATGAAATTATTTCCAAGTCCAAACCTTTGTAGGACTTCAAAAAGAAAGGGCCATTCAACTCTATCAAAGGCCTTTTCGGCGTCCAGTGATAGGAGAATTGTATCCGGTGCTTCTTTATTAAAATAAATAATATTAAATAGTCTTCTTACATTATGGAAGCCTTGTCTTCCCTTTATAAAGCCATTCTGATCTCGATTAATAATATTTGGTAAAATTTCTTGTATTCGTCTTGCTAAAATTTTACAGATTATCTTAAGGTCGGCGTTTAATAGGCTTATTGGTCTCATATTTTCACATTTATTAGAGGGCTTACCTGGTTTTGGCAGCAGTATAATTAAGGCATTATTTATGTATGATGGTAAATTATTATTTTGAAATGCTTCTAAAACCATTTCCAAAAAAGGTTTTATTAATTTATTCTTAAATTTTTTATAAAGGTCAACTGGAAGACCATCTGGTCCTGCACTTTTTCCTGATTTCATATTATCAATGGCTAGCCCAACCTCTTCTTGACTAATTTTAGACTCCAATATCTCCCTGTTTTCATTTGGAATACACGGTATAGATAATTCGTTCAAAAACCCATTTAGTTTTGTTAAATCAAATTCATTTTTAGTATCATATAATTTTTCATAGTAATCTCTAAAGGCTCTGTTAATTTCTAAAGGATCTATAACTACCTGTCCATTACTTATAATACTAGTAATTGGTGTTTTAATTTCTAATTGTTTAATCTGCCATGCCAATAATTTTCCTGATTTTTCACCTTGTTCATAAAAAGATTGTTTCAATCTTAGAAGACTCGAGGCAGCTCTATTCGCTGATTTTTTGTCGTATTCAGCTCTCAAAATCAGTAATTCATTCTCCAACCTTGGATCACTTCCTGCATACACTTTTTCCTGAAGACTTTTCATTTTATGTTCCAATTTAGCTCTCTCCTCTCGAGTCTTCTTAGATTTTGATCCTGTATAACTAATAATATGTCCCCTAATAAAAGCTTTGAAAGCCGCCCACTTTACACATGCTGATGTTTGTGTAGTATTGATGTCAAAGAACTCGTCTATCTGTTTTTCTATATACTTGACAAATTCCTCATCCTGAAGCCATTTATGCTGAAATTGCCATCTACCTGATTCCTTTGTCAATTTTTTATCTACATATATTAGACAACAGGGTACATGATCAGAGATCACGATGTTATCATAAAAGCAGTTTTGAATCTTGGATCTTAATTCTGTAGAAATCAAAAAATAATCAATACGTGAGAATGTCTTGTAGGTACTGGAATAACAAGAATAGGCTTTAACTTGTGGTTTCATTTCTCTCCATATATCTAACAATCTCAATTCTTTCATAAAATGATTAATAGTCATCCTACATCCATTGTGCGTACAATCCAGTCCTGTTGATCTATCTATACCTGGATTCAATGTACAATTAAAATCCCCTGCTATTATATGTTGCCCTGTAAGTGATGATAAAATAAGAAATAAATTAGCAAAGAACTTTTGGTCATCTATATTGGGACCATATAAGTTCACAAGATTTATATTTTCTAATAGCAAAGAACCTTGAATGATTACATATCTTCCAAGTTTGTCTCCAATTACATTTTTCACTTGAAAAGGGACTGATTTATGTATGAGAGTCATAACTCCCCTGGCCCGGGATGAGAATGATGAGGTGAAGACACTTCCTTGCCATCTACTCCTAATTCTTTTTATATCCTCCTCTATTAGATGAGTTTCTTGTAAAAACACAATTTTTGAACCCATATCTTTTATTTTATTCATAACTTGTTTAAGTTTTTTTAAATTTTGTAGACCTCTGCAATTCCATGAAGTTAAATTAAGATTAACACTTTGGTTTATGATCAATAGAGAGTTTGGGATTACCTTGCAGTGTAAACATGCTCATACAGAGAAGCAAAAACATGAGTGGTTGAACATTCATCCTACAAACTACACACAAACAAATTCCCCCTTCCCACACTTGTGGCGAACCCCCCAAAATCAAAAGAAAAATTCCGTCTCCCGATATAGCCATCGACCGCTCCACACCCACGGGGAACAGCCTAAGCCACTCCTTCTTCATCCTCCCAATCACCCTAACTCTACTGCTTTTAATGACGTAACATTAACTCTCCTCTGTAGTTTTCCAACTTAACTCCAAAATTTTTAACAACTTTGTACATCATAGTTTTTTTTTTGTTTGTTTTGTTTTTGTTTTTTTTTAATATATAATACAATCTATATTTTGTAAACTTGCTATTTACTTCAAGTCAGTCAGATGCCTGTGCAAATGCTTAATTATTCTACCTTATATTTTGTTCATGCTTAGCTCCCACCAGTCTCTTCTTCTTCTTTGATCTTCTTGATAAACTCCTGCGCCTCCTCTGGGGTCTTGAAGATGTGGGTTCTGCCCTCATACGTGGTCAGCAGTCTCGCAGGATAGATTACGCCATGACGAATCCCAAGGTTGCGCAGCTCCTTACGTATGGGATCAAACTGCTTCCTCAATTGTTGGATTCCTGTGGCCAAATCTGGGTAGAACGGCACCTGCTGATCCTGGTGTTTAATCTCTCCTTTAGCTCGTGCAGCGTTGAAGATCTTCATCCTGTCTCTGTTGCTAAGAAACTTCATAATTAAGGTCCTCGGCGGTCCCTTATCTCTCCGTGGGCCAATACGATGTGCATTTTCCAGAAACACTGCTGATTGCAACTCCTCGCTGCCCAGCACCTCCGGAATCCACTTTTCCAGAAAGGAATATACGTCCCGACCTTCTGATTCCTCTGGAAGACCCACCAGCCTCAAGTTATTCTGTCTCGACCGAGATTCCAAATCCAAAATATTATCTTCTAGACATTTATTTTTTTTTTCCAAAGTGCGCACCTTTAATTGAAGACGGGTGACGTCATCTTCAGCACTAGCGAGACGGAGCTCCATCTGCGCCGTTCGTTCTACACAGTCACCCAATTCCTTTCTTATTCCTTCCAACGCTGTCATAATCCCATCAAATCTAGAGGAAAAGTCCGCTCTCATTGAACTCATGGCAGCCATCAGCGCATCTGCGCCGCTCCCCGCAGATATCGCACCGTTGCCAGCCTCCTCCGCCATATATGGAGTTTTGTTTGCTGCGTCACAGACCTGAAAGTCCGTTAATTTGGACTGTTTCGGCGGCTCGCTTTTTCCTTTACCTGGTTTTCCAGCCTTAGGCTTCGCCGACATATCCTCGCCCAAACGCTGGGATACGTTCTGTCCCAAATGAGAGAGTTATTTGCCGATTTTTTTTCTCCAGGAGCAGAGCAGAGTGAGACACGTCCGTCTTACGTGGCAGCCATAACCGGAAGTCCTGAGGATCAAATTTAATCTTAATAGAACATATTTTTTTAAATATCTTCAACTTAGAAACTTTATTCAATCAAATCAAAATAAAGCTCTCACTCGACCTATTTATTCATCCTTGGAAAAAATGTTGACGAAAGACAGTAAGAGAAAGGGTATTATTTCAGAGTTTTATAACTCATTGACACTATCCTCAAGTGAAAACTCACAGAAAAGATTGAATTATTGGAAAGAAGACCTGCAAACTGAAATTTCAGAGGAACAATGGGAATTGGCTTGTACAGAAGCTCAAACCAAATCAATAAATGTACGTCTTAAATTGATACATTTTAAATGGTTAATGCGGATGTATGTTACACCGGAGGAGTTAAATAGATATAACAAAAATATACCAGATACGTGCACAAAATGCATGGAAAGTAAAGGAACCCTATTTCATTGTGTATGGGAATGTAGAATAATAAGAATGTTTTGGGAAGAGGTGAGGGTAACAATTGAAAAAATAATCTCAAAACAAATCATATTGAATCCTAAATTGTTTTTGTTGGGTCTGTACCCAGAAAAGCATAACTTTAATAAAAGTGAAAGAACATTCATAGACCTCAGTTTGCTTAATGCCAAAAAATGTATTGCACTACTGTGGAAAAAGACTCATAGACCAGATGTGACTCAGTGGTTAAGACAGATGTTAACAAACCGTCCACTAGAAAGAATAACATACATACTGAAATCAAAGGAAATTGTGTTTGAGAATATATGGAGACCTTTTATTGATTATGTAAAAAATTTAAACATAACTCTTGAAGAAGAAGGTGAATGATGTGTGTGGACCTTGTAAATTCCAAACTGGTGAACATAATATGTATACTTATGTAATGGATTGTCTAGACTAAACAGAGGAGCATTGTTGAAGACTTGATTTTGTTGGTGGTTGTGGGTGTTTTTAGTGCATTTTTTTTTTGTAGTACTTTAGTGTTAGTGTTTGATTGTTTGTGTCATGTTTGTTAAAAAAAAAAGGTTCAATAAAGATATTGTGGGAAAAAAAATAGTCTTCTTACATTATGGAAGCCTTGTCTTCCCATTATAAAGCCATTCTGATCTCGGTTAATAATATTTGGTAATATTTCTTATAGTCGTTTTGCTAAAATTTGACAGATTATTTTAAGATCAGCATTTAATAGGCTTATTGGTCTCATGTTTTCACATTTATTAGGGGGTTTACCTGGTTTTGGCAACAGTATAATTAAGGCATTATTCATGTATGGTGGTAAATTACCATTTTGAAATGCTTCTAAAACCATTTCCAAAAGTGGTTTTATTAACTTATTCTTAAATTTTTTATAGAGGTCAACTGGAAGACCATCTGGTCCTGCTCTTTTTCCTGATTTCATATTATCAATGGCTTGCCCAACTTCTTCTTGACTAATTTGAGACTCCAGTATCTCCCTGTTTTCATTTGGAATACACGGTGTAGATAATCAACCCAAAAACCCATTTAGTTTTGTTAAGTCAGTTTCATTTTTTGTATCATATAGTTTTTCATAATAATCTCTAAGGGCACTATTAATTTCTAAAGGATCTATAACTACCTGTCCGTTACTTATAATACTGGTAATTGGTGTTTTAGATTCTAATTGTTTAATCTGCCATGCCAATAATTTTCCTGATTTTTCACCTTGTTCATAAAAAGTTTGCTTCAATCTTAGAAGACTCGAGGCAGCTCTATTCGCTGATTTTTTTTTTTTTTGTCATATTCTGCTCTCAGAATCAGTAATTTGTTCTCTAACTGTGGGTTACTTCCTGCATACACCTTTTCTTGAAGAATTTTTATTTTACGTTCCAATTGGACTCTCTTCTCTTGGGTCTTCTTAGATTTTGAACCTGTATAACTAATAATATGCCCCCAATAAAAGCTTTGAAAGCCTCCCACTTTATACATGCTGTTGTTTGTGTAGTATTGATATCAAAGAACTCATCTATCTGTTTTTCTATGTACTTAACAAATTCCTCATCCTGAAGCCATTTATGCTGAAAATGCCACCTAACTGGGTCCTTTGTCAATTTCCTATCTACATATACTAGACAGCAGGGTGCATGATCAGAGATCACAGTGTTATCATAGAAACAGTTTTGAATCTTGGACCTTAATTCTGTAGAGATCAAAAAGTAATTAATACGTGAGAATGTCTTATAGGTATTAGAATAACAAGAATAGGCTTTGACTTGTGGTTTCATTTCTCTCCATATATCTAGCAATCTCAATTCTTTCATCAAATGATTAATGGTCATCCTACATCCATTGTGCGTACAGTCCAGTCCTGTTGATCTATCTATACTGGGATTCAATGTACAATTAAAATCCCCTGCTATTATATGTTGCCCTGTAAGTGATGATAAAGTAAGGAATAAATTAACAAAGAAGTTTTGATCATCAATATTGGGGCCGTATAAGTTCACCAGATTTATATTTTCTAATAACAAAGATCCTTGGATGATTAGATATCTTCCAAATTTGTCTCTTATTACATTTTTCATTTGAAATGGGACTGTTTTATGTATGAGAATCATAACTCCCCTAGCTCAGGATGAAAATGATGAGGTGAACACGTTACCTTGCCATCTTCTCCTAATTCTTTTTACATCCTCCTCTAATAGATGAGTTTCTTGTAAAAATACAATTTTTGAACCTATGTCTTTTATTTTATTCATAACTTGTTTAAGTTTTTTAAGATCTTGTAGACCTCTGCAATTCCATGAAGTTAAATTAAGATTAACGCTTTGATCTATGATCAATAAGGAGTTTGAGATTACCTTGCAATATGAACAGGCTCTTACAGAGAAGCAAAAACATGGATGATAGAACTTTCATCCTACAAACTAAACAAAAACAAATTCCCTTTCCCCACATTCGTGGTAATCCCCCCAAAATCAAAATATTCCGTCTCTCGTTATAGCTAATGACTGTTCCACGCCTGCGAGGATCAGTCAAAGCACTCTCTCTTTCACCTCTCAATCACCCTGACACTACTACTATTCTTATAACATTAACTCTCTTCTGTAGTTTTTTCAACATAACTTCAAAGTTTTATAGCAACGTTGTACATCATAGCTTTTTTTTTTTTTTTAAAGTACAGTCTGTATTTTGTAGACATGTTATATGTTTCAGATCAATCAGATGCCTGTATGTATGCTTAAATGTTCTACCTTTGTCATGTTCATGCTTGGGCTGCACGGTGGCGCAGTGGTTAGCACTGCGGCAGCACAGTTTACCCTTGGCCGGGGGATTGTGGGGATCGTGGGTTCGATCCCAGCCCCCGACCAACAGTGATCTGTGTGGAGTTTGCATGTTCTCCCCGTGTTGCGTGGGTTTACTCCGGGATTTCTCCGGTTTCCTCCCACATGCCAAAAACATGCATATTAGGTTAATTGGCTGTTCTAAATTGTCCCTAGATATCTGTTTCCTATAGGCCCTTAGAATAGAGGGTTAGTATTAATGAAAGCGCTTTGAGTGGTCTTTGTGACTAGAAAAGCGCTATATAAGTGCAGGTTAGTTAGTTAGTTAGTTAGCTTAGCTCCCGCCAGTTTCCTTTTGGATCTGCTTGATGAGCTCCTGCGCCTCTTGAGGGGTCTTGAAGGTGTGGGTTCTCCCCTTATATGTGACCAGCAGTCTTGCCGGATGAATTACTCCGTGACGAATCCCTAGTTTGTGCAGCTCTTTGCGGGCCGGGTCGAACTGCTTCCTTAATTGTTGTATTCCTGCGGCCAAGTCTGGATAGAACCGCACCTGTTGGTCCTGGTATTTAATTTCCCCTTTAGCTCGCGCCGCATTGGTGACTGTCATCTTGTCTCTGTAGTTGAGGAACTTCATAATCAGCGTCCTCGGTGGTGTCTTATTATCTCTCGGTGGGCCGATTCGGTGAGCTCTCTCTAAAACGACCGATGACTGCAGATCCGCGTTATTCAGCGCTTCTGGAATCCACTTTTCTAAAAAGGAACATGGGTCCTGTCCCTCCGCTCCCTCCGGGAGGCCCACCAGCCTCAAATTATTCCGTCGTGAGCGGGATTCCAAGTCTAGGAAGTTATCTTCCAGACTTTTGCATTTTAATTCCAGTGTTTGCAGTTTAGTTTGCAGGCTGGTGATGTCATCCTCAGCGCTTGATATTTGGAGCTCCGCCTGCGACACTCACTCCATGCAGTCGTTTATTTCTTTTCTCATACCTTCTATCGCTGCTATAATCCCATCAAATTTAGACGAAAACTCTGTTCTCATGGAGTTGATGGCAGTGAGCACTACGTTTGTCCCCTCTTCAGCAGTTCCCGCTCCGCCGCTGGCTCCCTCCTCCGCCATTGCCTCTGGAGTTTTCTCTGTTTCGCCTCGAGCGTGGAAGTCTGTTAGCTTGGGTTGTTTTGTCGAGTTACCTTTTCCTCCACCTAATTTTCCAACCTTGGTCTTTACCATATCCACGCCAAAACGCTGGGATGGGTTTTTGTTCCAATTAAGAGAGTTTTAGTAATTTTTTTTAATTTTCAAGAGCAGAGCAGTGTGAAACACGTCTTCCTACGTGGCCGCCATAACCGAAAGTCCGTTTCTGTTTCTTTTTAATTTGTTTTTCTTTAAAAAAAATATTTTGATGTGCTTTTATATTTCTTTTGCATCTTGCTGTGATGCTTTAATGTTTTATGTAAAGCACTTTGAATTGTTGTGTACATGACGTGCTATACAGATAAACTTGCCGTAATAAATTAAATCATTTAAAAACTGCATTTTGTGTTTACTTGCGTTATCTTTGTCTTGTACTAAAATGTGTTTTATCTGAAACATTTAAGTGTGACAAATGTGCAAAAATGGTAAATGGCATACACTTATATAGCACTTTTTCTCATCTCTAGATGACCAAAGTGCTTTACAGCTCCTGCTATCCACCCCTTCACACACTGATGGCGGTGGAACTGCCATACACAGGCACTGGCCTGATCCACCAGGAGCAACTAGGGGTTCAGTGTCTTGCTCAAGGACACTTTGACATGCAGACTGCAGACAGAGCAGGAATTGAACCCCTAACCCTCCGATCAGTAGTCGGCCACAATACACCTGCACCACAGCAGTATACAAGAAAACAGGAAGGGGCAGACACTTGCAGAACAATGCTGTATGTTCACACTCTTTTCTTTCTTGCTACAGGAACATGAAAGGGAAAATGATGTGAAACCTCCAACCACAGCAGACAAAGCTAAATCTCACAGTGCCAGGAGTGGAAACAGAAGACACAACACTGAGGATAAACAATACTTCTGTGAAGAATGTGGAAGAGGTTTCATGCACTTGGGTTACTTCAAACGACACAAACTGAGCCACACTGGAGTGAAACAGTTTGTATGTGGTCAGTGTGGAAAGGCCTTTACTCAGCCAAATAACTTAAGAAAACATGAATGCATCCACACTGGAGTTAAACAGTTTGAATGTGAGCAGTGTGGAAAGACCTTTACTCGGAAAAGTCACCTTAGAGACCATAAACTCATCCATACTGGAATTAAACAGTTTGTGTGTGGTCAGTGTGGGAAGGCATTTACTCAACCGAGTTATTTAAGAAAACATGAAGTCATCCACACTGGAGTTCAACAGTTTGAATGTGAACAGTGTGGGAAGGCCTTTACTCAGCTGAGTTACTTAAGAAAACATAAACTCATCCACACTGAAATTAAACAGTTTGAATGTGATCAATGTGGAAAGGCTTTTACTAGGATGAATACCCTAAGAAGACATAAACTGATCCACATTAGAGTTAGGCAGTTTGTGTGTGGTGGGTGTGGAAAGGCCTTTACTCAGCCGAGTTACTTAAAAAAACATGAACTCTTCCACACTGGAGTTAAACGGTTTGTGTGTGGTCAATGTGGAAAGGCGTTTGCTCTGGTGAGTTCTTTAAGAAAACATAAACTCATCCATAGTGGAGTTAGGCAGTTTGTGTCTGGGAAGGCCTTTCTGGGGAGTTCTTCAAGAAAACATGAACTTATCCACACTGGAGTTAAACAGTTTGTGTGTGGACAGTGTGGGAAGGCCTTTAATCTGATTGGTTCCTTAAGAAGGCATGAACTCATCCATACTGGAGTCAAACCATTTGTGTGCAGTCAGTGTGGGAAAGGCTTTACTCGGAAAAGTCATCTTCAAGAACATGAATTTGTCCATACAGGAGTTAAACCATTTGTGTGCAGTCAGTGTGGGAAAAGCTATACTCGAAAGAGTCATCTTAAAGAACATGAATTCATTCATACTGGAGTTAAACCACTTTTGTGTAGTCACTGTGGCAAGGCTTTTACTCTAGTACGTTCCTTAAGAAATCATGAACTCATCCATACTGGTGTTAAACCATTTGTGTGTAGTCAGTGTGGGAAGGCCTTTACTTTGGTGCATTCATTAAGAAAACATGAATTTATCCATAATAGGGTCAAATCATTTGTGTGTAGTCAGTGTGGGAAGGCCTTTAATCTGGTAAGTTCCTTAAGAAGACATGAACTTATCCATACTGGAGATAAATCGTTTGTGCATAGTCAGTCTGGGAAAGCTTTTACTCAGAAAAGTCACTTTAGAGAACATGAACTTGGCCTTACTGAAGTTAAACCATTTGTGTGTAGTCAATGCAGGAAGGCCTTTAATCTGGTGAGTTCCTTAAGAAAACATGAACTCCTCCATACTGGAGTTAAAAAGCTTGTTGTCAGTGTGGAACGGCCTGTACTCAAATGGGTCATTTATGAGAACATGAAAGCATCAGTATAGGAGTTAATTTGTGTGTGGTCAGTGTGGGAAGGCCTTTACTCAGCCAAGGTACTTACAAATACATGAACTCATCCGCACTGGAGTTAGCAGTTTGTGTGGTCATTGTGGGAAGGCTTTTACTCCGCAAGGTGACTTGGGACGACATAAAATTACGCACAATAAAGTTAAATAAACTTATGTGCTGAATGTGGAAAGGCTTTTAATGGAGTGAATCTCTTAAAATCACATGGAGTGATCCACACTGGTGGTGAAAGTAAGATACTTTTCACACGGACTTTGATCTTTTGTGAGACGGGAAGCTCTGGAAGTGTAGATTCCTTGCGATCATAATGGACCAGATTCAAATCCCTGAAATATGTAAACTAACATCTAATTTAGAAATCAGAAATGATCCATGTTTTTTTTTTTTTGTTTGTTTTTTTTTTTTGTTACTTATTTGTACCCGTAGATAGATTTGGTTTGCAGTCTGGTGGCAAGCCACCGGCTGCCAGTCGCTGTGTGCGCGAGCGCCCTAAACCTACATGTTTTTGGTATGCGGGAGGAAACCGGAGAAATCCCGGAGTAAACCCACGCAACATGGGGAGAACATGCAAACTCCACACAGCTCACTGTTGGTCGGGGGCTGGGATCGAACCCACGATCTCACGATCCCCGCAGTCCCCCAGCCGAGGGTAAACTGTGCTGCCGCAGTGCTAAACCACTGCGCCACCGTGCACCATGTTTTGATTGTATATCTAACTTTTTCTTTTCTGTTGTTGCTCAGGCAACTCAATGTGATTAATTTCATTTAATTTAAAATAGGCTTCACTTGTATAGTGCCAAAACACAACCAGGGTTCCTGCCCCCAAGGATTTTTAAGGATCCTTGGGATCCTTCACGGACCCCTGTTTGTGGGTTTATGATTCTATGGGCATCATTTTTGAAATGGTCTGTCAGTAGTGTTTTTTTTTTTTGTTTGTTTGGTTTTTTTGTTTTGTTTTGTTTTTTCCTAGCATTTGTTTTAATTGTTTGGTGATCGGGCTGTTAGTTGTTTATTCTAATTTTGTGGGGTTTAGGGGGTGTTTTGCATGCACATGCTGGTTGCCAGCATTTGTTTTACATGCCATCTCATAGTGAGGCTGATTTTGTATCGCTGTCTTAGAGACATGTCATTAAGATCAGTTCTGAGGAAGGTTGCATGGTGGAGTATTCTTTGCGGTTGGTGAATTGGGGCATCATTATAGCTTGAAGTGTCCCTGGAGAATGACCTGTTCTGTTGTGATCTTCCTGGATGATGTGGAAAAAGTTAAGGTGGTCAAGACTGGCATGACAGTAAAAGATGTATTTGTCCCTGTGGTTCTCCTGGTGCAGCCAGTAAAAAAAAGTGATTAATTGAAATGTTTCCCCCTTCATCAAATGATTATTAAAGTATCAGAAAAGTGAATCAGTGAATGTGTTTTGAGTCTACCACACTAAATAAGTGTGTTACTAACTGTCCAGCCAAATTTGAATGTTTAAAAATATCACCAGTTATGTAACAACAGCTTTAAAAATCTTGAAGAATCAGCCAGCTCTCTCCACTCTGAGATGGTTGGGGCATGTCTGCAGCAGGCACTGAAACTACGCCTACTCCTGGAACAGTGTCAAGTGTTGGCTGTCAGTCAAACACACAGCTGAAACCTTGGGAAAGAATTGGAAATGTACACCATATCTTTTTGAGCCGGATGAGCCATATAAGCAAACATTATTTCTAAATATTCACTCCAGGATTTCACAATGTTGCAGTTGCACCAATTCCCGCAAATTTAGCCAATCTCACCAAATTTGAACTTTGTCCAGTCACCGCAATTTTGGCCAATTGTCAACTTCCGCCAATTTCATCAATCAAATTTGTCCCCGAGTAGTCCTCAAACATTTATGTCATCAGTCTAACCAATCAAATGCATTTCTGCATCACACTGATTTCCGTGTTGATAGTGAGTAGGGCTGCACGGTGGCGCAGTGGTTAGCACTGCGGCAGCACGGTTTACCCTTGGCCGGGGGATTGTGGGGATCGTGGGTTCGATCCCAGCCCCCGACCAACAGTGATCTGTGTGGAGTTTGCATGTTCTCCCCGTGTTGCGTGGGTTTACTCCGGGATTTCTCCGGTTTCCTCCCACATGCCAAAAACATGCATGTTAGGTTAATTGGCTGTTCTAAATTGTCCCTAGATATTTGTTTCCTATAGGCCCTTAGAATAGAGGGTTAGTATTAATGAAAGCGCTTTGAGTGGTCTTTGTGACTAGAAAAGCGCTATATAAGTGCAAGTTAGTTAGTAGTTAGTTAGTATAAACAGTACACATCAGCAAAAACCAGGGTGTGCGATTTAAAAGAAACATCTGCAAGTTTTTCAGTATTCAGGGCATCCACCTGGATGGATGAGGCAGCCACGGTACAGCACCAATCCCTTCACCATTCACACACATTCACACCTAGGGCCACTTTAGAGTCTACAATTAACCTAACTTACATGTTGTTGGCCTGTGGGAGGAAACTGGAGTAAACCCATGCAGACCCGGGAAGAATATGCAAACTCCACACAGAAGGGTCACCAATGGTCGGGGTGAGATCAAATCCACAATGGTCAGAGATGGAATCAATCCCGTGACCTTCTTACTGTGCTGCCACAGTGCTAACCACTGCGCCACCGAGCTGCCCAACTCTTGTCAATGAATTTTAAAGCTGTGAATTTCTGGTCTGGACATAGACCAATGCGCAATTCAGGCAAACCCCTAGGACAGCCCCGGAACTAGAAAAAAAATCACACGAACTGCTGGACACATGCACGGCTGATATTTATATCTCTGGGGCAGTGACGGGGTGGGGTTAGGGCTGGATTATGTAGAGCAGCCCCGTTTTGGCATGCCTAAAAAAGTCCTGGGAAGAGAACTGCCAGAAAACTGTTGAGCTGAACTCTGCTGTTTAGCTCTACATACTTATAAGCCTTTTACCATAATTTAAACACCATATTTGTAATATATACAGCGGGTAAAATAAGTATTGAACATATCAACATTTTTCTCATTAAACATATTTCTGATGGAGCCATTGACCTGAGATTTTCACCAGATATCAGTAACAACCCAAGTAACCCATACATGCAAAGAAATCAAGGCAGCTGTGTTCACAAAGCAAGTTATGTTTAATAAAGTGGAGTGACACAGGAAATAAGTATTGAACATGCTTGGTGACATTCATCTAATATTTAGTAGAAAAGCCTTTGTTGGTAATAACAGCTTCCAGATGCCTCCTGTATGGAGAAACTAGGTGCAGGCATTGGTCATGAGTGATTTTTAGCCCATTCTTCCACACAAACGGTCTTCAAATTTTGATGGTTCTATCTTCTTTGAACTCTGATCTTCAGTTCGTTCCATAGATTTTCAGTTGGATTCAGGTCAGGTGACTGACTGGGCCATTCTCACGATTTTATTTTCCTCTCTGGAGCTAGTTGAGAGTTTCCTTAGCTGTGTTTGGGATCATTGTCTTGCTGAAATGGCCACCCTTGTTTCATCTAAAGCAGGGGTCACCAACGCGGTGCCCGCGGGCACCAAGTCGCCCGCAAGGACCACATGAGTCGCCCGCAGGCCTGTTCTAAAAATAGCACAACTCGCAAGTGAGCTGCGTCTAAGATGTAATTTTTTCTGCCGCTATTTTTTAAAATCACACTTGCATTTATATAGATTTTAAAATGTCAATGTCTTAAAAATTAAAAAAAATGAAAATATGTTTATTATACGTAAAGTTAAGGTGAACTCTGACCTAGTTCAAAGGTCAGTATTGTGCGCATGACAAAACCTTCGCGCTTGTGGAGCGTAAGCTAGCGGGCAGTGAAGATGGTGAGCGGAGTGCAGTTTCCTAGCCCAAAAACATGGCAAAAAAGAGACAGAAAATTTATCATTTTCAAAGTGAGCGGGAGGAAGAGTTCTTTTTTACTACCGTGAAAGGAAGCTGCGTGTGTTTCATTTGCGGGGCGACGGCGAAGCGCCACTTTATGTGGAGCGATACTTCACTACACGTCAATGAAACAGCTGCCCACTCTTTTTTTTTTTTTTTTTTTTTTTTGGACTTATTTTGTACCCGCAGGTAGATTTGTTCTGCAGTCCGGTGACAAACCACCAGCTGCCGGTCGCTGCGTGCTCAAGTGCCCCTTAACTCCCTAACCTGCATGTTTTTGGCATGTGGGAGGAAACCCACGCAAACACGGGGAGAACATGTAAACTCCACACAGATCACTGTTGGCCGGGGGCAGGGATCGAACCCACGATCTCACGGTCCCCCAGCCGAGGGTAAACTGCTGCCGCGGTGCTAACCACTGCACCACCGTGCATATAAGCACTCCCAGTGCTTGTTTAGCTTCTTCTCTTGAAAGGACAGCGCTGGTTATTACTCAAGCATGATTCTTGGCAAGAACTGTATGGATATAATTCCAGTGAAGAAGAACACACAAAAGTGTGTTTATTAAATGTAACAGATTTTGAGCAGAATTGCATCAGATTTGTTCAGTTAAAAATGTGATAAGATTTATTTAATATGAAAGTTGATTTTTCTTAAATGTTGCATAACTTTTTCAAACATTGTTCAACATAGTTCAGGAATTAAAAGGGTTTAGTTTTTTATGGTTAAAAGGGACTGGTGAAAACTGGACATTTTTTTAATGAAATGTAGAAGTGATCATCTGAACAATTGCTGAGATTAATAAAAATAAAGTGTTGAATATTGATCTTGTCTGTTACCCACTCTAAGTTATTGATAATTATTTATGTGTGTGTGTGTGTGTGTATATATATATATATATATATATATATACACAATTTGTTATTTTAAAGGAGTGTGTCAAGCTGGTGCCCTTCACATGACTCGATACCCATGAAGTAGCTCTTGGTTTCAAAAAGGTTGGTGACCCCTGATCTAAAGCATCTTGGCAGATGGCAACAGTTCTTATCAAGGATGTCTCTGTACATTTGTCCATTCATCTCTCCTTCAATTATATGAAGTCTGCCTGTACCATGTGCTGAAAAACACCCCCACACCATGATGCTTCCACCTCCAAACTTCACTGTTGGTATGGCATTTTTGGGCTGATGTGCAGTGCCATTTCTCCTCCAAACATGCTGTGTGTTGTGGCATGCAAAAAGTTCAATTTTGGTCACATCTGACCAGACTATATTCTCCCAGTATTTTACTGGCTTGCCCAAATGTTGTGCAGCAAACTTTAAATTAGTTTCAACATGACTTTTCTTCAGCAATGGAGTCTTGCAAGGTGAGCGGGCATAGAGCCCATGTTGGTTGAGTGCATTACTTATTGTTTTCTTTGAAACAGCAGTACCTGGTAACTCCAGGTCTTTCTGGAGCTCTCCACAAGTGGTCTTTGGCTCTTGGATAACTCTTCTGATAATTCCTTTGACTCCTCTCTCAGAAATCTTGTGAGGAGCTCCTGGTTGTGGCCAGTTTATAGTAAAATGATGTTCTTTCCACTTCCAAATGATGGCTCCAATAGTGCTCACTGGAACATTCAACAGTTTAGAAATGCACCTGTAACCAGTACCATCATTATATTTTGTAACAATAAGGTTATGAAGATCTAGAGAGGGCCTTTTGCTGCTACCCATCATGAATTCTTTGTGGTGTGACAATCTGATATTCAGACCTTTTTAAAGGCCATCAGTCAGGACTTAACCAGCTGAAATTAATCTGCACTGGTGGAGGATGGGATGGCTTCCTAAATTCTGATGGATTTCACCTGGTTTCTTGGCTTTCTATACCTTTTTGTACCTGTTTTTCTTTGTGTGTTCAATACTTATTCCTTTTGTCATTCTAGTTTATTAAATATAACATATTTTGTGAACACAGTTGCTTTGGTTTCTTTGTATGGATGGATTACTTGGGTTGTTACTGATATCTGGTGAAAATCTCAGGTCAATGGTGCCATCAAAAATATGGCAAATGAGAAAAATGTTGATGTGCTCAATACTTATTTTTCCCGCTGTATACGTGTGTTATGTTTAGAAGAAAAATACTTAAGGGACTTTAAATAACTTTGTCACTATGGGAAGTCAGTCTCTCAGATGAGGAGTGAGTTTCAAAAATCCAGAGCTGCAACCTGTTTTTTTTGGTGGGGGAGGCCGTGCACACGATAGTGTTTTTACCCCAAACCGTGGAAGTTTGTCTACAGTTTAGCTGTTTGTGCATACTACGCCGGGTATTTGGAGGTGTGAAAGTGTAGAGATTTGAAACCAGTCTCCAGGGTGGAGAAGTTTTCCCAGCACTGCTTATTTTTTTATTTTTATTTTAGGAACTTTATTGAGCAAACAACAAGAAATAAGTTCACAACATATAGGCAAATGAAGCATACAGAAGAAATAAACAACTACACAAGCTACCCGGGGTGCTCATTAAATATTATGCAGATATAAAGATGTACATATATTGATGGTTTTAAGAACCTATTGGTTTGTTGAGTCTGATATTGATTGGATATATTGTTCCACATCTTTGAGGAAATGAGTAAAATTTGTTTTTTTATTGACAAATTTACATTTATGAATAAAAAAATTGGATATTATGATTAATAGGTTTGTTTGGGTTTTTTTTTTAAAGTGTTTATCATTCTTTTTTGGGATTCTAAAAAAGCAAAATAAAACATTTTCCCATTGTAGTGAAAAGCTCCTTAAAATGTGGTCAATGACAAATCTACTAAATTCTTTCCAAAATCTTTGAGTGAAAGCAGTGCCAAAAAAGATGTTAGTTTGTGGATGAACCCCACAGAAGTTGCAATTAATGTTTTGTCTGTTTTAAATTTTAACACATAGTGATTGGCCAGGTAAAATTTATGGAGAATCTTGAATGACACTTCCTTCACCTTATTTATAGCTAAATATTTGTGGGGGATCATCCAGACTTTCCTCCAATTAATATCAGGGACATAACATACATATTTATTATAAATATTTACATATTTATTCCATCTAGCTACAATGCTCTGCACTGTGTGTTCATATATTCATATATTTATTCCATCCAGCTACAATGCTCTGCACTGTGTGTCTGTGTGTGTGTGTATATATATATATTTTATAGTAATACGTACATATGTTTATTAGCTGCTCTTGCTTGCTTGTTTTTTTTTTTTTTTTTTTTTTTTTTTTTTTTCTTGCCTTCTGATTGTTGCTCTGAGTGTTGCTATCCCTGTGCTGTTGCAATCCTGGAATTTCCCCGTTGTGGGACTAATAAAGGCTTATCTTATCTTATCTTATCTTATCTTATAACGATTCTGATATGATTATACAGATGGAAGAGAGACGACATCTTTTTGAAACAAATTGTGTATTTTCTTATTGTTGTTACCAGGTTGCTGTGAGAAACTAGATTTTACCCACCAATGAATCGGCTGCATCAGGGAGAGTGACTGTGGTGGATGGAAAACTGCCAGCATTTTTGTAAAGTGTTATGATGCCTGAAGGAATGGCATCAAACATGACTGAAAATTCTTTAGGACTTACTGGGAGGTTATATTGAGAAAGGAACTCGCTGTAAGTAAGCAGTAGTCCCTCTTTGTTAAACAACTGACCCACCAACAAAATCCTGTTTTGAATCCATTTCTCAAAAGCGATTTATTTTTAAATAAAAAGTCTCTGTTGTTCCATATGAGGTATTTGTGAGGTGAGAAGTTACTGTATGTTGATAAATGAGAGGCCATGCTCAAAGAGCCTGCCTATGGAAGGATGATGGTTTTACAGGGAGTTTTTCCACATTAAAGTTACAATTTAAAATAAAATTCAGGCCGCCAAAATGAGAGAAGCTGTGATGTGGTGTTAGATTCCAGGTAGAGATGCATTTTTAAGAAAATGTTTAGCCCAATTAATTTTGAACGTATAAGAGTAGAGAAATCCAAGAAGTTAAGCCCACCTGATTTATAATTTTCGTAACATTTTTTTCTGATATGTGTACAATTTTCCCAAATAAAATTAAAAAGTATGGTCAGTGTCTTTACTAATTTTGTTATCTGGGTGTAAGGAGAGAGCTGCATATGTCAGTCGGGATATCCCTTCAGCCTTGGTAATTGGTACTCTGCCTTTCAAAGGTAAATCTCTTTGCAGCCATTGGTTCAGTTGCTTTTGGGTTTTCTGGGTGATTGGAGTAAAATTTAAAGAACATCTTAACTTTTGATCTTTGGAAAGAAGTCCTAAATATGTGACTTTTTGTTTTGACAGAAATACTACAAATTGTGCTTGCACTGCAGTCTAATTGCTAATGGCTTGCTTTTTTTTTTTTTTTTTTAATTTAGACTGAAGCCAGAGGCCTCAGAAGTTTTTAATCACATGAAGGGCAACAGGAATTTGATTATCGTTCTTATAGAAAAACTGTGGTATCGTCAGCCAGCTGGCTGATGATGAGCTCTTTATCGGCTCTGGCGATTCCTTGTACAGCACTGTTAGTTTTATTTATTTTTTATTTATTTTACCTTTATTTAACCAGGAAAAAAAAAAACGTTGAGATTAAAAACCTCTTTTTCAAGGGAGTCCTGGCCAAGAGGCAGCAAAAAAATCACAAATACACTTACAATGACATACAAATCATATAAAACAGTTACAAATTAGTGAGGCCGTCTCAAGTGTTCTCAATCTGGTTTTAAAGTCGTTCAATGAAACAAGTTCCGTTAGTTTCCAGTCTTTTTGCAACATGTTCCATGTAGAGGGGGCTGAGAACATGAAAGCTCTTTTTCCCAGCTCAGTACGGGCAAATACAAGTTGCAAGAATTTGTGTACAAAGTAAAAAATATGGCGAGATGGGACGTCCGTGGCAGATACCACATTTCAAGTCAAATCTAGGATTGGAGCCATGTTTCATTTTGATGGAATTATTGCCATGAGTATATGAAGTTTTTATAGCCTTTAAAAAAAAATCCCAAAGCCAAATTTTTGTAATAATCGAAAGATAAATTGATGTTCGATTTATCAGATGCCTTATAAAAATCCAGGAAGAGAATGAAGCTATTGTCAGTTACCAAATTAGAGTAATCGAGTAAGTCCAAAACTAATCTAATGTTATTGGAAATGTGTCCATTTCTCATAAAACCTGACTGTGAGTCTCATCAATAATTGTGTCCAAAACCTCTTTAATTCTATTAGCAAATACTGTAGCAGATAGGTCTCCGATTATCAATGAGAAGCAAGTCTTTGTTTGGTTTTGGGATATGTGTTATGAGACCTTGTGGAAGAGTAGCAGGAAGTGTGTCATTTTCTATACTTTCACTAAAAACCTGTAGTAAAAATGGAGTGAGGCGGTCTGAGAATGATTTATAAAACTGCAGCTAAACCATCTGTGCCAGATTTGTTGACCTTCAGTGCAGTAATGGAGTTGAGAACTTCCTCCACTGTGAGAGGACTGTCACAGTGACTTCCGTCTGACACATCAGTAGATTTTAAATCTGTTATATTATTGAGAAATAGTGATGAGGTCTCCTTATTATAATTCAAACTGTGTAATTTACTGTAAAATTTTGCACAGAAATTTGAGATTTGTTTAAGATTATCAGAAACGACGCCATTAATGTTTAGCTGGTGAATAGAGTTTCTTTGATCTGTACTTTTCAAGCCTAAAAAATGTAGGCAGAATTTTGTTCTCCTTCCTCCAGCCATCTTTTCCTGGACCTTATAAAAGCACCCTCAGCCTTGCGTTGATATAAATTGTCCAGTTTATTTTGAAGGTGTAGAAGAGCTTGAAATGATGAGGCGATTTGATATATAAACCAAAGTTTATTTATCAGCTCTCCTAACAAGTCTCATTCAGTGCAGAGGTAGCAGAAGGAAAAGAGACCGAATATCTCCGGCTCACTGACTTTATACTTGCACATAACAAAAGACATGCATAACAAAGGCTGACATCCCTCATTATCTTAATCCCCCCATTGTCTTGGTATTTCCTCTCCTCGCCCAGGGGGTGAGGGTAGCTCCTCCGGTCTCCACCACAGTGTCTGGGAACGTCTTTGTTCTTCACTTGGCGGTTGAGAGCCTTTGTCCTTTCAGAGGTGTGAAGTTGCTTTACATATGTAATTACCAAACATTTCCACATGCTTCAACATATGTAGGTTATGGAATATATGATTAATATAGCCCACAGCCCCCCCCCCAAATGACTAAGAAAGGACAATAGAAAGGTTTACAGTCTAAGATAATTACTATGACATACTAAGTGTTCCATCTCTTGCCACAGAAGAAACTTTCCAGCAGCCATGCCCCTAAGAGAGTTCAGTGGTAATCATAACAGCATAGTAAAATCATAAGTCAGTCCTAAACTGTTGCAGCACAATTAGTGAACAATTGTGGAGTAGTCTGCATCAGTCCCTGTGCTGTCTGGGTTTTAATCTTCTCCCAAAACTGCTGTGGGTTTGTTTAGGCGTCCTGCTGGGACCTTCTTGTGAGGAATCTGCAGCGTGGGAAGGAGAGTGGTTAATTGTTCCCTGCAGGGGGGCTGAGTCTTTTCTCTTGGGGGGTCTACCCCGCCGAGGTGCTCTCGCCAACTGTGCAGGCTCGTCTTTCAACAAGAAGGCAGGTTTAAGTCTGTCAATGCTGACTGTTTCTTTTCTATCCCCAAAATCAAGCACAAAGTGTTTATCACCATGTTCCAGCACTCTGAATGGCCCATCGTATGCTGGGCGGAAAGTTGGTTTTAAAGCTTCATGCCTAACAAAAACGAACTCAGCGTTTTTTAAAGCTTGAGGGACAAAAACCTGTGGAAAGGAGTGATGAGCTGGACCGGGGAGAGAGTCCGGTCCGTTGCTGCCTAAAAACCTCGGGACTGGAAGATGCCCTGGCTCTGGGTTCTCTGGTAAAAATTCACCTGGGAGCCTGAGAGGTTGTGCAAAAACTAATTCTGCCGGAGAGGCGTCTAGATCCTCTTTAGGCGCAGCACGCAACCCCAATAAAACCCAGGGAAGTTTATTTACCCAATTTGTATCCGTTAGTGAGGCTCTGAGGGCAGCTTTTAAAGACCTGTGAAAACGCTCGCATAACCCATTAGCCTGAGGGTGATAAGCGGTGGTGCGGTGAATTGTTGCCCCTAAGCTGCTGGACATGGCTGACCAAAGCTCTGAGACAAATTGAGGCCCCCTATCGGACGTGATGTCCGATGGGACGCCGAAACGTGCCACCCAGTTTGTCAAAAAGACGCGAGCGACTTCCTCCGCTGTGGTTGCCACTAGAGGGACTGCCTCTGGCCAGCTTGTGGTGCGGTCTATCATTGTTAACAGGTGTGTGAAACCTTGGGAGGAAGGTAGTGGCCCCACGAGGTCGACATGAACGTGGTCGAACCTTCTAGCAGGGATTGGAAAAGGCTCCAGAGGGGCTTTTGTGTGTCTGTGTATTTTGGCGCGCTGACAAGAAATGCAAGTTTTTACCCATTCTTTTCCGTTTTTACGCAGGCCTGGCCACACAAACTTTTCGGCGACCATTTTAACCGAGGCGCGCACACCTGGGTGCGCGAGGGAGTGAATTGCGTTGAAAATACGGCGGCGCCATGTAGCTGGTACTAACGGGCGAGGTCGGCCGGTTGAAACATCGCATATTAGGGGGGGCACGCCGTCGCGTAAACCCTTTTTCTCCAGCCTTAACCCTGTTGGTCCAGACAGGAGTGCGCGCACGTCCGCGTCACTGCTTTGTTCCTCTGCCATGGCTGCATAATCTATCCCTGCATGGATAGGTGCTGCGTATGTGTCTGCGTTAGTGAAGAGTTCTGCTGCAGAGGCAGTATAATCTGTCTCCTCGCGCTCTGGTGATGTCACAGCGCGAGAGAGGCAGTCTGCTACCACGTTAAGTTTGCCTGCCACGTGTCAAATGTCTGTGGTGAACTCTGAAATTGCAGCCAGCTGTCTTTGTTGCCTGCCTGACCATGGTTCTGAAATTTTAGCCATAGCAAAGGTGAGCGGTTTATGGTCTACAAAAGCCGTGAAACTCCGCCCTTCTAACCAGAACTGGAAGTGGCGGATGGATAAATGAAGCGCTAGCAGCTCCCTGTCAAAAGTGCTGTATTTACACTCAGTTTGGTTTAGCGATTTGCTAAAGAATGCTAAAGGTTGCCAGATCCCGCTGACATGTTGTTCTACAACTGCCCCTATAGCCAGGTCCGAAGCATCTGTGGTTAGCGCGATGCGGGCCGAGGGATCTGGGTGAACTAACAATGTGGCGTTAGCTAGAGCGCTCTTTACTTCCGCGAAGGCGTGTTCGCGCTCCGGGGTCCATTCGACCGCGTTGGAAGCTTTCTTTTTTCTGAGCGCGTCATATAGGGGCTGCATGAGCTGAGCTGCGTGGGGGAGGAAACGGTTGTAAAAAATTAACCATTCCTAAAAATTCTTGTAGCAATTTGACCGTCTGTGGCCGTGGAAAACTTTTTATCGCGTGAACTTTGTCTGGAAGTGGAACTGCCCCCTTCGGAGAGACTTTGTGTCCTAAAAAATCAATTTGTGACACGCCGAATTTGCATTTGGCTGGATTGATTATTAGCCCGTGCTCTTCTAGCCTCTGAAAAACCGTAGTGAGGTGCTGCTCGTGTTCTTCCTCAGACGAGCTGGCTACCAGCATGTCGTCGAGGTAGACGAAGACAAAAGGAAGGTTGCGTAAGACCGCGTCCATCATTCGTTGAAAAGTTTGAGCAGCGCCTTTGAGGCCGAAAGGCATTCGCAGAAATTCAAAAAGGACGAAAGGGGTTATTACAGCTGTTTTACGAATGTCCTCCGCTCATACTGGGACTTGATGATAACCGCGGACTAAGTCTATTTTTGAAAAAATGCGCGCACCCGCCAGATGTAGTGAAAAATCTTGAATGTGAGGAATTGGGTAGCGGTCATGCGCTGTAGCATTGTTTAATCTGCGGTAATCTCCACACGGTCTCCAAGAACCGTCGGATTTCGGAACCATGTGAAGTGGTGAGGCCCAAGGGCTCTTCGAGCGTCTAACAATGCCCAATTTTTCAAGGGTCGTAAACTCGTCCCGTGCTATGTTGAGCTTGGCCGCGTCTAAGCGGCGAGCTTTGGCAAATACGGGTGGGCCCGTTGTGGGAATAAAGTGTTCAACCCCGTGTTTAGCCACAGTGGCTGAGAATTTGGGAATTGTGAGTGCTGGAAATTGGGTGAGGAGTTGCTCAAACTTACCTCCTGCCGTGGTGACGTTAGCCTGCACAGGTGGTGGAGAAACTCGAGCTGAGCATGGAATAGAAGCAAAGGACAGTGCATTAACCAAGCGCCTATTTGCTAGATCCACTAATAACCCATGTGCACACAAAAAATCTGCGCCTAACAAGTTAAAACTCACCGCCGCTACAACAAATGTCCATCTGTAGTTGCGGCCGTGGATGTGGAGGTGCAGGCTCTTTTCGCCGAAAGTGTCGATGTTAGAGCCGTTGGCTGCCACCGCTCCGTTGCCCCGGGTGCCCATGGCTCGATCTGCGTGGGAGGGCGTGACGAAACTCAGCTGAGCTCTTGTGTCGATGAGGAACTGCTTGCCGGTGTATCCATCCGTCACATATAACAGCTTATTCTTCTCGCCGAGAACCGCTGCCGTTAACGGCTCTCGGCTTTTGGCGTTTCCCAAAATCGTAAATCTGCAGGGGGGAACGCATTTGCGGGCCTTCTCGGCGAAACGGTGGTGATAATAACAGACGTCGCTCTGTCTGTTACGTTTTGGCCGTGTCGCTGTCACCGCGGGCTGGATCTGCTCAGTGGGTTGTGGCTCTTCGTGGTTCCGGGCATCGGCGTTGAGGTCTGCGGATGCTGCTGTGGGTGTCAGCTCCTTGCAGGCGTTGACAAGCCGATGAGCTTCATTGGCCAGCACGCGGAAGTCTTGGTGGCCGTTGCATCTCATGTTGGCGAGCGTCCCTCTCATGTGTGGCGGCAGCGTGCTGAGGAATATGAATTGGAAGAGGAAGTTGTCATTGTCCTCTTCTTTAAGCTGTAGCAAATCTTCCATGAGGGCTTTAGGTTTGCACCCTCTGTGGCCGTAGACCGCCAGGATCTTCTCGGCTCTCTCTTCAGCTGAGGGGACGTAATTCGCCACGATGGTTGCTTTAAGAGTTTCATATTTGTCTTGGGCCGGCGGCCGCCGGATCATGCTCCGCACACACTTCGAAGTGGCGGCGTCGAGTTTGGAGACGATATGGTAGAATTTGGTATCGTCAGCCATGATGCCCGCCAGTGTAAACTGGGCTTCAGCTTGCTGAAACCACGAGGCGGGGTCTTCTTGCCAGAAGTCTGGCAGCTTGACAGCGACGGCATTCGTGTATACCATCACTGCTGTGTCCGCAGGGTGAGAGTGCCTTGCTTCGACTCTCACAGCGGTGCTGGTGCTCGGTTGAGCCCTCTCAATCCCTTCTGCCGGGGGGGACAGTCGTCCATCTGTTCCCCCGTCTGCTTGGTCGCTGGCGTCTGCCTGGGTCGCCACGGATGAGTCGATTGCGGGGGTATGCCTCAGGACCATACTCGCGTCAGGGATCACCAGTGTAGAAGAGCTTGAAATGATGAGGCCATTTGATATATAAACCAAAGTTTATTTATCAGCTCTCCTAACAAGTCTCATTCAGTGCAGAGGTAGCAGAAGGAAAAGAGACCGAATATCTCCGGCTCACTGACTTTATACTTGCACATAACAAAAGACATGCATAACAAAGGCTGACATCCCTCATTATCTTAATCCCCCCATTGTCTTGGTATTTCCTCTCCTTGCCCAGGGGGTGAGGGTAGCTCCTCCGGTCTCCACCGCAGTGTCTGGGAACGTCTTTGTTCTTCACTTGGCGGTTGAGAGCCTTTGTCCTTTCAGAGGTGTGAAGTTGCTTTACATATGTAATTACCAAACATTTCCACATGCTTCAACATATGTAGGTTATGGAATATATGATTAATATAGCCCACAGAAGGTTCAATAAAATTAGTTTATCATCCTCAGATTTCCTCTAGAGGCCTCTGGTAGACGTGTGTAGTTTTACTTATTTCTTCTTCTTCAGCTTTCCTAAGTTTAGCAATTTGAGTCACATATCTTCTTTAAGTATGAATCAAGTCAATTTTTAACAGTTCAATTGGTACAAAAAGATTTCTCTCCATTAGCCTTATTCCAATAAAAAGTGATTAATTTGTTGATATGAATATTAACAGTTTCATGCTTTAATAATGAATTATTTAATTTCCAGTAGAAAGATTTTGGTGGTATATCATCTGCTGTAGATGTTTGAATGTTGATATAAGTTGCTCTGTCATCAGTGAGCGGGGTAATAAGAATATTAATGGTAATTTTATCTTTATCAATACAATTAGAAACAAGCCAGAAGTCAATACGAGACTGCCTGGATCCTGTCTTACTGCTCCAAGTGAAAAGTCTACTGTCTGGGAATTTCTCTCCCCAAATATCTACAATATTAAGTTTCCCCATCAAATTCTTTAAATTTGTACTGTAAGAAGACTGCTGTCCTGGAGGCCAGTATTGTCTAAAGTGATAGTGAAGTCCTCGCCTATTAGAAGGATTGAATTTGGGTATTTAGAGAGCCAAAAGGTGATTCTTTCTTCTAAGGAATCAAGTCATTTATCACTCTGTTTTGTTATTGTAACCATATACTGTATATTAGCAGTGATGAAAGTACAGTTATTATGCCAAATTACCAAACAGATGTAATGTCCCAATTTATCATAGTCAGAATGTAACACATCTCCAGAAAAGTTATTTTTGAACAAGCTGACTCCAGCAGAACGTTCAGAACCATGAGACAGTCAGATATCATTACCCCACTGATCTCCAGAAGTTAGTATCAGCAGATGTGGAATGACTATCTTGGAAAAAAAAAAACAAAGATCAGTTTTAAATTGTTTCACAAACAAAAGCAAAGCTTTACGTTTACATGTTTATCTTAACCCCTGGTATTAGGAGAAACTAATGAGAGAGACAGAGTTACTAAGAAGGAAAATAAGTTATGAATGTGTAGGAATGTATCTACAAACAAAAGAGACCGGATGCTGCACTGTTTAAGTACTTAAATGGTAAAAATGTAGTTAAATAAGTACTAAGTACACAGCATTTATCCATTGACTCGAGCTTGAGAATACCTTATTGTATAAAGTCGGATGTACGTAAAAGATAAAAAAAAGCTTTTAATGCAAAATATTTAAATAGACTAGCAACTGTCAATACTGAGTATTATTTAAAAAGTAACAAAAAGTGTAGCCAGAATATAAGCCAGGTGTACCACATAAAACACACAAGGATGTCTTTTTCAAGAGTCTGAACGGCTCTATGATGGAGGGAACACTTCTGTTCCACTGATGAATCCACGGCCTCCCTCAAAATAAGCACGCTTCCCCTCCTTGCGGGCTTTGTCTATCAGAGGCCACAGTTTGTCACGACGTTCTCTGTCCTCCTCGGAAAGATCCTCAGCAAATCTCAGATGATTCTCCCGCAGATAAGAGGATGTTTTGGCTGCTTTCCACACCACATCTCTGCAGAAACGTGAGGTGAACTGAACAATGATGCTTCCGGGTTCAGAGGCATTGTGCCGCTTGGCCCCAAGCCAGTGAACAGTGTCAATGGCATCAGGCAACTTGTTTTTCTGAAGGTATGTCAAGGAGCGCTTCCTGGACTCAAGAACAAACTTTAGGTTCTCTGAGGTGCTCTTTGTGTGGAAAACTTCATGAAAACAGCTAAAAAGAGACTCCAAGGCACTCTCATTTAAAAAGTAAAAAAAAACCTTTATTGAAATGGATTTGGTCATAAAAACCTATTAAAATCAATTAAAAGCTCCTTTGTTGCCTTTTCTTACGGATAGTGGAATATGATCAATCCCACTGACCTGTAAGGTAGATGGGTCATTGTTTTGCTCAAAGTAGTGTCTTGCCATGGGATAGTTCATGTTGCCCATACGCATTGCATATTTGTGTTCTGCCAGTCTGTCCTGTAGGCATTGTTTGCTTCTTCCTATATAGAAAACTTTACACATACAACATTCCAGTCTATAGATGACAAACACAGTTTTGCAATTTATGAAATGATTAATAGTCAGTTGTTTTTGGGATACAGCATCATAAAAAGATTTGGTTTGTGTTACATTTGTACAGTGATTACAGTGTTGGCATTTGTAAGATCCTTTTGGCCTAGAGCCCAGCCACATTTGATGTCCATCTGGTTTCAGATAACTATGGACCAGTTTATCTTGTAGAGTTAGACATCTTCTAATGCTAGCCAGAGATGGTTCAGGAAAGATCTGGTTAAGTAGATCATCACTTTGAATAATATCCCAATTTTTTCTTATAATTTTCTTGATTTGTTCAGCCTCTGTACTGTATGTTGAAGCAAAAACTGGTCTATCATTTGTTTGTTTGGGTATATTTCTTTGGAGTAGTGATGATCTGTCCACCTGTTTGGCTCTGGTGTAAGCTTCATGGAGGGTAGTACTTTTATAACCACGTTCTCTAAATCATAACATCATTTCTTGAGATTTTCTTTCAAAGACATCATCTTAGTCACAAATTCTCCTAACTCTCTGGAGCTGCCCATATGGAATGTTCTCTTTTAGCCAATTAGGATGGAAACTACTGGTATGTAAAATGGTGTTCCTGTCAGTTGGTTTTCTATATACAGAGGTATGAAGAAATCCTTGATTGTCTTTAGAAATAGTCAGGTCAAGAAAATTAATGCACTTGTTGCTATATTCCAAAGACAACTTGATGTTTGGGTTGATGTTATTCAGAAAACTATGGAATTGTTTTAACTCTGATCCAGACCAGATCAAACAGATATCATCAATGTAACGCCCCCACCAAACAATGTACTTTAGAAAGACATTCTTTTCTTGATTTAAGACGAAGTCTTCTTCCCATTTACCCCAAAACGGACCTGCATATGAAGGGCTATAACATGCCCCCATAGCACACCCTTTTATTTGTTTAATCTTAACCTGAAAGACAGATACAGTGCGTCTGGAAAGTATTTACAGCGCTTCACTTTTTCCACATTTTTTAATATTATAGCCTTATTCCAAAATGGAATAAATTCATTTTCTTCCTCAAAATTCTACACACAACACCCCATAATGACAACATGAAAAAAAGTTTTTTGAGATTTTTCAAAATTTATTAAAAATAAAACACTAAGAAATTACATGTACATAAGTATTCACAGCCTTTGCTCAATACTTTGTTGATGCACCTTTGGCACCAATTATAGCCTTGAGTCTTTTCGAATATGAAGCCACAAATTTGGCACACCTATCTTTGGGCAGTTTGGCCCATTTCTCTTTGCAGCACCTCTCAAGCTCCATCAGGTTGGATGGGAAGCGTCGGCGCACAGCCATTTTCAGATCTCTCCAGAGATGGTCAATTGGATTCAAGTCTGGGCTCTGGCTGGGCCACTCAAGGACATTCACAGAGTTGTCCTGAAGTCACTCCTTTGATATCTTTGATATCTTGCTTGTGTGCTTAGGATTGTTGTCCTGCTGAAAGATGAACCATCACCCCAGTCTGAGGTCAAGAGCACTCTGGAGCAGGTTTTCATCCAGGATGTCTCTGTACATTGCTGCATTCATCTTTCCCTCTATCCTGACTAGTCTCCCAGTTCCTGCTGCTGAAAAACATCCCCACAGCATGATGCTGCCACCATCATGCTTCACTGTAGGGATGGTATTGGCCTGGTGATGAGTGGTGCCTGGTTTCCTCCAAATATGAAGCCTGACATTCATGCCAAAAAGTTCAATCTTTGTCTCATCAGACCAGAGAATTTTGTTTTTCAAGGTCTGGGAATCCTTCAGGTGCCTTTTGGCAAACTCCAGGTGGGCTGCCATGTGCCTTTTACTAAGGAATGGCTTCCATCTGGCCACGCTACCATACAGGATTGATTGGTGGATTGCTGCAAAGATTGTTGTCCTTCTGGAAGGTTCTCCCCTTTCCACAGAGGAACGCTGGAGCTCTGACACAGTGACCACTGGGTTCTTGGTCACCTCCCTGACTAAGGCCCTTCTCCCGTGATCGCTCAGTTTAGACCGCCGGCCAGCTCTAGGAAGAGTCCTTGTGGTTCCGAACTTCTTCCATTTATGGATGATGGAGGCCACTGTTCTTATTGAGATCTTCAAAGTCGCAGAAATTTTTCTGTACCCTTCCCCAGATTTGTGCCTCGAGGCAATCCTGTCTCGAAGGTCTACAGACAATTCCTTTGACTTCATGCTCGGTTTGTGCTCAGACATGCACTGTCAACTGTGGGACCTTATATAGACAGGTGTGTGCCTTTCCAAATCATATCCAATCAACTGAATTTACCACAGGTGGACTCCAGTTAAGCTGTAGAAACATCTCAAGGATGATCAGTGGAAACAGGATGCACCTGAGATCAAGTTTGAGCTTCATAGCAAAGGCTGTGAATACTTATGTACATGTGATTTCTTAGGGTTTTTTTTAATCAATTTGCAAAAATCTAAAAAAAAAAAAATATTTTTTCACGTTGTCATTATGGGTCATTGTGTGTCGAATTTTGAGGGGAAAAATGAATTTAATCCATTTTGGAATAAGGCTGTAACATAAGAAAATGTGGAAAAAGGAAAGCGCTGTGGGTATTTTCCAGATGCACTGTATGTTGTTAAAGTCCATTCTGTTAATGACAATAAGAAATCAGTGGGTGACATTTCAGACTCGGGTTAAAAATGGATATTGTAAAGAGAAATGAGCAGGCGAGATGACGAGCTGGATCAGCACAGACTTTATTTTCTCTCTATCAGTTGAGTTGACAAGAATAGCTCCCAGGCTGCAGAGCATCTCCCTTTTATACTTTTAATGTCTTGCCTGGCAGCCTGGGGGCTGACACCACAATATGCATTACATACACAGTCTGCACAGCGCATTAGCATAACAGTCCGCTGGTGCCATGCTTCTTCCTTCCCCTGGCAGCCAGCGTCTCCACCTCTGCTGTTCTGTCTAGACCCCCTGTCAGCCTCTTCTTTCCTGGGCCATCATCTCTGGGTGGCGAATGTAACCTCTATGTCCCCCACATGCCCCCCCAAACACCCAGAATGGGCCTTAACCTCCCCTGTCCTATGGGCTTTAGCCAACGTCCATAGCAGCTGTAACAGGGAGTTGCTGGCTGTGAGGTGCTGCTCTGCCGATCGGGCACTGCGGGAGGCACGTCCATCTGTGGGGAGAGACAATGGGGGGACGGGGGGCACATCCTCATAAAGAATTTGTGTACCCTGTTAATGAGTCATCTACCTGAGGAGCCCCCAACGGGACTCGTCCACGCCGGGGAGCCCGGGCCAACACCACCTCTTCGTCTGCCAACACAAACGCGGGCTTGAGCCTGTCAATGCAGATGGTTTCGCTGAGTCCCCCCAAGTCTAACATGAAATGTTTCGCCCCAGGTTCCAACATTCTGAACGGCCCATTGTATGGTGGGCGCAATGGGGTCCGGTGTGCATCGTGCCTGATGATGCAAGCTTTTTGGGATGAATGCGCGGAGAAAACAGTGGTGGACCGGGCCCATTACCCTCCCCGGCTCTGCACCACGTAGGGAATTTGGGGATGGCTTGGCCTCAGGCGCTGGGTTGTTGGGCAAAAATTTCCCAGGGAGCCGCAGCGGTTGTGAAAACACAAGTTCTGCCGGGGAGGCCACTAAATCCTCCTTCGGTGTGGAATGCAACCCTAACAAAACCCACTGCAGCCGGTCCACCCAATTGCCGTCCATAAGTGAAGCCCTGAGTGCTGCTTTAAGTGACCTGTGGAAACGCTTGCACAACCCGTTGGCCTGAGGATTGTATGCGGTAGTGCGGTGAATGTTGATCCCCCAGGCTCCGGGACATCGTGGACCAGAGGTCGGAAATGAACTGAGGGCCCCTGTCGGACGTGATGTCTGACAGAGTACCGAAATGTGCCACCCAAGTTGTCAAAAAAGCGCGCGCGATGTCCGCAGACGTGGTGGATGCCAGCGGCACCACTTTGGGCCAGCGCGTGGAGCAGTCCACTACAGTCAGGAGGTGCATAAACCCCTGCGATGGCGGGAGGGGCCCCACCAGGTCCACGTGGACATGGCTGAACCTCTTAGCCAGGATGTGGAACTGTTTGAGGGGGGCCTTCGTGTGCCTGTGCACCTTGGCCCGCTGGCATGCGACGCATGCTGCTGCCCACTCTTTCACCTGTTTACGCAGACACGGCCAGACGAACTTTGCCCCCACCAGCTTGACTGACGCATACACTCCCGGGTGTGCCAGGGAGTGAACCGACTCAAAAACCCGACGGCGCCAAGCGCGGGAAGACTGGGCATGGGCGGCCTGTGGTGACATCAAAGAGTAGGGGAGAGCCCCCGTCTTGCAGTACTCGGCTCTCCAGCCTTAACCCTGTTGGTCCAGACTGGAGTGCGCAAATGTCCACATCACCGGCTTGCTCGTGGCCATGGCAGTGTAATCTATTCCTACGTACACCGGGGCCACCAATGTATGTGAGAGGCAGTCTGCCACCACGTTGAGTTTACTGGCCACTTGCTGAATGTCGGTCGTAAACTCTGAGATTGCGGCCAGCTGTCTTTGCTGCCGGGCCGACCATGGTTTCCGAAACCTTGGCCATGTCGTATGTTAGTGGCTTGTGGTCCACAAATGCTGTGAAGCTGCGCCCTTCCAGCCAGAACTGGAAATGGCATATGGCCAGGTCGAGAGCCAGCAACTCTCTGTCGAACACATTGTATTTACGCTCATTGTCATTCAAAAACCTGCTGAAAAAGACGAGCGGCTGCCAAAAGCCTGCGACACACTGCTCCACGATGGCCCCTATGGCCACGTCCGATGCATCGGTAGTGAGTGCTATCCGTGCCGACGGGTCTGGGTCCACCAGTTATGCAGCCTTCGCTAGCGCTTTTTTGGTATCCGAAAATGCCTGCTCCCGCTTAGGGTTCCAGTCAATGCTGTCTGCCGGTTTCTGATTTTTAAGCGTGGCATGTAATGGCTGCATGAGCTGGGCTGCGTGGGGGAGGAAACAGTTGTAAAGGTTAACCATTCTTAAAAACTCTTGAAGCGCCCTTCCCATCTGAGGACGCAGAAAATCTGTCACAGCGAGCACCTTGTCCGGAAATAGGATCGCGCCCTCCAGCGAGATGCGGTGGCCCAAAAAGTCAATCACTGTAACCCCAAACTGGCACTTCGCTGGGTTGATTATTAACCTGTGCTCTTCCAACTTCTGGAAAACCGTCCTGAGGTGGGCGACGTGTTCATCCTCGGACACGCTGGCCACCAGGATGTCGTCCAGGTAGACGAAGACAAAAGGCAGATGATGCAGCACCACGTCCATCATGCATTGGAAGGTCTGTGCGCGTTTTAACCCGAATGGCATGCGCAGAAACTCAAAAAGACCAAATGGGGTAATCACTGCCGTTTTGGGTATGTCTTCTGCGCTCACCGGGACCTGGTGGTACCTGCGGGCCAGGCCCACCTTGGAAAAAATGTGTGCCCCAGTCAGGTGGACAGAAAAATTTTGAATATGGGGGATGGGGTAGCGATCATGTGCTGTAGCATTGTTTAATCTGCGGAAATCACCGCATGGTTGCCACGACCCCTCAGCTTTAGGCAGCATGTGCAGCAGGGACGCCCACGGGCTGTTTGAGCACCTGATGATGCCTAACCTCTCCAAATTGGCGAACTCCTCGCGCGCGCGCTGTCCAGTTTAGCTGCGTCCAAGAGCCAAGGTCATGCGAAAACGGGTGGCCCCGTGATGGTAATGAAGTGCTCGACCCCATGCTTAGTCAAGGCTGCCGAAAACGTCAGAACCATGAGTGCTGGGAACTGGGTGAGTAGTTGTTGGAACTTACCTCCTGGAGCTGTGACGTTGGCGAGTGTTGTGGACCCGGCTCCTCGAGCTGTACAGGGCAGAGAATCAAAGAAAAGAGCATTAATCAGGCATCTATTAGCAACGTTGACTAATAGACCTTGTGCACACAGAAAATCTGCGCCCAAAATGGGGGAGTTACATGCTGCTATGATGAAAGACCACTGGAAGGTACGGCTGTGCAAACATATGGTCAGTGTCCTCTCACCAAATGTTTTAATGTCTGAGCCGTTGGCGGCTGCCAGCTCAGGACCACTACTTCCAGCCAACCGGTCCTCGTTGGATGGCAGCATGAGGCTCTTTTGGGAGCCGGATTCCACCAGGAACCGTCTCCCTGAACGTGAGTCCATCATGTAGAGCAGCTTGTCTGTGTCACCGGCAGTCACAACTGCTACCGACTGCCGGTCCTGGCATTTCCCGACTGCTTGAATTTGCACGGTGGCATGCATTGCCATGCGTCTTCTCCAAAACAGCGGTGGTTAAAGCAGAGCATGCCTTTCCAGTGCTTCTTGGCATCCACATCGGCGACCATCAATGGCTCCTCGCCCTCGCTGGTCGTCTCACTGGGCTCCGGCGCCGCTGCGTTCACTGCGAAGGTTCTGGTCGCCAGGATGATCCGGTCCACTTCTTGCGCCAGTGCGCGGTAGTTTTGCGTGGCCAGTAGGGGTGAGTTGGCGAAGATTGCTCTGGCCGTTGTCAGTAGGTTTCTGAGGAAAAGATGGGCAAACAGGAATGGCTCGCCATCTCTGCCCATCAACGCCAACATATTCTCCATTAAGTCAACCACCGACCTGTCTCCCAACTCGGAGCGCGTCAAGAGTCTTTCCGCTCTCTCGCAGTCCAAGAGCGTGTAGCGCTGGGTCAGCATGGTCTTGAGTGTGATGTATTTACCGTGGGCCGGGGGCTGTTGGAGCAGGCTTGCCACCTGCTGTGTTGTGCGTGTGTCCAACACAGCAATCATGTAGTAATATTTGGTGTTGTCCGCTGTCACCCCATGGAGCACGAACTGGACCTCTGTGTGGAGGAACCAAGCTGTCGGGTCATGTAGCCAAAAGTCCGGGAGCTTGACCGAAACAGCACATGTGGTGCTGGCGCTTCCAGTCCAGGCCGTCTCCGGAGTGTTCACCTCATATTCCATTGTACGTCAAAGGGTCACCAGTGTAGAGAGAAATGAGCAGGCGAGACGACGAGCTGGATCAGCACAGACTTTATTTTCTCTTTATCAGTCGAGTTGACAAGAATAGCTCCCAGGCTGCAGGGCATCTCCCTTTTATACTTTTAATGCCTTGCCTAGCGGCCTGGGGGATGACACCACAATACACATTACATACACAGTCTGCACGGTGCATTAGCATAGCAGTCCACTGGTCCCGTGCTTCTTCCTTCCCCCGGCAGCCAGTGTCTCCACCTCTGCTGTTCTGTCTAGACCCCCCGTCAGCCTTTCCTCTCCTGGGCCATCATCTCTGGGTGGAGACTGTAACCTCTATGTCCCCCACAATATCTCCATTGCGTTTTAGCTGAACAGCACCACAATCTTGCCAGTTGTCATTCCCGTTCACTGCTTCGAGCTGTACGCATAACTGCTTCTACAATTTTCATATCATTGTTTTCATAGCTCACAGATGACAAGTAGAAGTCTTACTCAGGTGGACTTTTAATTAACTACAACTATAAATTGTCATGATATCTGCCTACGGTCTCTCCAGTGTGACGTGCTCCCATGTTGGTAGCACGCCCTCATCCATCCACTAGCGCAATTTGGATAGGTAGGGGTCCTCTTTCTGCTTGTTTTCCAGCTCTTTTTTACTGTACCGTGACAGCCAGTTGACTTCGGGTCCCTCTTCAGGTGCCTCTTGACCTTCTCCATTACTAGGTGAGTAAGAGCTGGAACCTGGAGCTGGCAGGGTGCTTTCCCTCACTACTGTGCATCTGATGGCCAAGTCATCCACGTCTTCATCAAACCGTGCCCACTGCTGGTGTACTCTCTGGCAGTATGGGCTTGGTGAGTGAAATCGGCCTGCTGTACTGGGGGAGCTTGGCAGGCATGTGGGAGACCTCCCACATTGCTGCTCATCCGGTGGGACCTGGCCTAAGGAGGTCACATTGGTGGCGGGGTGATTCTCAGCCCCAGATGCAATGAGGAGCTGCAGCTGCCCCACCTGGCCTCCGAGTCGCTTAATTTCGTCTGCTGTTCAGACCTTGTCGTCTCAGAGTCGCTTAATTTCATTCACCATGGCTTGGACTTCCCTCTGCAGGGGCAGTGCTGCTGGATAAGCTGCCTTCTCTTCGAGATTCTCATCCGCCCAGGAAATGCGTTGGACCCTTCCTTTCCCTTCAGTATCTCGGCCCAGAGTTGGTTTATAATTGTACTCATGGGCCTCCACAAGTTTTATAGCTTCAGAGAGAGTGGAGAGATCTTTATTCATTACTTCGTAGGCAGCCCCCTGATTGCGGTGTCCCTTCAGGAAATGCATCTGCTGCCAGCTGCTCCTGTAGACCTAAGTCAACTCTGGGCTAGGCCAAAGTGACAGGCCAGCAGATCTCCTCGGCAAACTCAGCTGATGACTCCTTCTGCTGACGAAGTTCACTGAGGCAACATCGCACAGTGGTAGGTGGATCAGACTGACCGAAGTGTTGTTTCAGTTGGTCTGTGAGGACACAGTAATCTTCTCACACGTGCTCAGGCAGGGAACAGAGGAAGTGCAGAGCAGAGCCTCTCAGTCGCTCATGAAACCTATCTACCCTTTCCAGATGAGACCACCCCTGTCTTGTAGCCATTCTCTCAAAGGCCATATAGAATGTGTTCCAGTCCTCACTTCCATCAAATATGGCAAGGAGCTTTGTGCTGGAGCAACAAGACGAGGGTCGCACATAAGCCTGGAGGTCACTGTGGTTGCTTTGATGTGCACTGAAAGTTCCCATGGTGGAGTCTGGCCTCCTGTTGTTGACTTGAATGGTGTGAGGATTCTGGTCAGTAGGAGTGGTGGCTGTATTGAGTGATGCAGCATTATCCCCCTTGGGTCGACCGCGCCGACAGACAACTGGATCTGTGCTAATGTATTCCGCACTCCATTGTCTGGCAGGTGTTGAAGTGAGTGAGCACTGCTGAATGACATCCAGCTCTGGACTGAAGTCTGGGATTGGAGTCAAGGCCTCATACCTGTCCATGGTTATGTGGCGAGGATCAGCTGTGGAGGGAGCAGGGGATCGATGGGGAGTAGCAGCTGCTACTCCCAGGTCGCTACCAGTGTTTGTATGGCGTTGGTCTTGTGGTGGAGACCCTTGCTGCACTTGCTGCCGGCTTTGCAGCTGCATTTGTATTTGCAGATTTTGCTGCTGCATTTGCTGCAATAGCTGTAGTCCCTACTGCTGTGTTTGCTGCATCTGCCGCATAAAGATGCTCATCCATGCTGGTGCCTGCTCAGGTTCTGCAGCTGCTCCATTTTTGCTCTCTGTCTGCTTTGTTCCTCCTGGTTCCATCATCTTTGCTGTTATTATTCCTTTAGTTATTTTTTTTCCTTTCCTTTTTTTTTTGCGATTTTTTTTTTTTTAATTTGTTTTCTTTTTCTTTAATGTATGCAGGTGAGCATTGGTGTTCTGTTTAAAGCTGTGCCACGTTTGGGAACCACTCTGTAGGTTTGTTATGAGCGCTAAGCAGTGTTAGCCTGAAGTCACGTGACTCATTGAGACACGGAAGTGATTCTTTTTTTGAATTTATTAAATTATAACAAGAAGATTGCAACAACTCGTCGGGGTACAAATGCAACTAGAAAAGCACTCGGAGAGCGCAGACCTCCACCAGGCACCACAGTTCCCCCCATACAGCGTTTGTGTGTACGTTTTCAGATTCCTTGACCATGAAAACATATGACTAGCAATTGGATTGGCAATGATAGGATTAGTGGTTCAGTAGTTATTCACGAAAATGGCATTTTCCATAATGGCGGCCACAGTTCCCCCCATACAGTGTTTGTGTGTACGTTTCAAATTCAAATTCAAACTTTTATTTCAAACTCAGGGTTCATATTAAATGCAGAACTAAGACGAGTAGAAAATAATTAAATAAATAAATAAAAGTATATACAGATCAGCAGACACTCGGCGCTCTTGTAACAACAATAACATACAATATTGGACTCAGTATAAAATAGAACGCCACCACTTCCAAATGCTGGAGTGAAGTGTGAGTGACGAGTTGACAATTGCTGATATAAGATGATTGTTACATGCCAGCAACCTTCTCATAAAACTGTAAACATTCTTTCGTATCAACTCGCCAAAAGACGGAATGTTCAAGGACACAAACATCTTGCTTGCACTCGACCTTCGTGGTATATCTAACAACCTTCTTAGGGAGTTATTATATGCAATGCGGATTTTGCTCCTAACAGCAACATCGCTATTAAACCATAAAGGCGAGCAGTACATTGAGGTACAGAAGGTCTTGAACAGCATACATTTAACATCAGGAGAACATCTATGGAAATTTCGCAACAGTAAATTTGTTTGAGCATAGAGTTTCCTGAGTTGCCTGTTACAATCAACATTGGTCTTATCAGATTCAATCCACACACCTAGGTATTTGACTTTTTCAACAAAGTTTAAGCTATTACCACAAAGTGGCATAACAGCATTCGAAGTATTGACACCCTTCAGTTTGAAAGCCATACACATAGATTTAGTACAGTTGAACAAGATGTCATTTTTTTCACCAAATTTTTCACATACCGAAAGGAGATGTTGCATCGCTGCAGTAGACAAACTTAACAGAGATCATCAGCATAGAAAATGTGATTTAACAGTGCACCGTTAATGGAGCCACCCACATTAGTATTATTCAACAGTACACTGAGATCATCAACATAGACATTAAACAACAAGGGTGACAGTATACCACCTTGTTTAATACCGTTGGTCACATGAAATTTGGATGAGGTAACATTGCCCCACCTAACAACCATAGACTGCCTTCTGTACCAGTATAACAGGATGCTAACAATGTAAATAGGAATACCTCGATCGATCAGTTTTCTAAACAAACACCAATGGTTAATACTGTCAAAAGCTTTGCTAGCGTCTAGGAACGTAGCATAGACACTAGTGGATTGGCTTCTGAAGTAGTCAACAAATTCATGGAGTAGGTAAACAGCCTTGTCAGTTGAAAGAGCTGACTTGAAACCAAACTGATTGTCGTTTGTCCACAGATAATCCTCAGTTCTGTTCAGAATTAAACCCTCTAACAATTTAGATATAACATTTGCAATAGCTATAGGTCTGTAGTTGTTCATATCAGACAGACTGGCACACTTGTTTTTCACCAAGGAAATAATAACAGAGCCCATCAACATATCTGGCATGTAACCATGAACAAACATACAGTTAAAACACAATGACAACAGAATACACAAATTGAAATCAGCATTGATGAGGCATACACTGGTGAGACAGTCAGGACCAGCTGATTTGCCTTTCTTGAGAACTTTGATCAGTGAAGCAACTTCAACAGGAGTAACAGCAGAAATATCGGAGGTATCAGACATGTCATTATTCAGGCGAATATCGTGCATAACAGAATCCTTCATTGAAACATTCTTGACAGAGTTGAAAATAGCTTCATATTGACATTTCCACTTTTCAGCAATATTAACATCACCAGTCACACCATCAATAGTGTTTGATCTAACAGACCAGTGGGAGCTCATAGCCTTCATTTGTTTCCAGAATTCTACCATGTTCAGTTCACTCATATGACTAGCTAACTGGTCACATTTGATACTTTCTTCATTGCGCCTACATGCTCGTAGAGCATATTTGAACCTAGCCCTACAACTTTTCATGTTATCAAATATTGGACCAGAGCGTGGTTTGCTATTACTCCTCCACCACAAAAAAGCATCCCGAGCAGCTGTGTGAGCCTCGCTAACAACATCATTCCAGCCTGGGACGTTATATTGGGTGGCCACACTGTGACTGGGAATGCATTCACTCACACAATAATTTAAAGCATCAATAATATCACTGTAAAACCTGTCGATATCATCCCTGTGTGCCGCACAATTACGGTCGTGACACCTGATGGCGTCCGTAGAAGCACAGATGTTACAGACTTTCCTACGAGTAAGTTTCTTATATCTGGACAGGTCTGACGCTGTGGCATCACGCCATTTGTATGTCCTACTGCCCGTTGTGGCTGAGGGAGCTCCCCGGGGGCCACTTACAGCACTAGATACCTCAATATCCATAGATAAAGGTACATGATCGGAACTCACATAACCATACAGAACTTTGATGTTGGACACGTTATCATGGCCTGAGGATGTAGTCACACAGTGATCAAGCCATGATGTAGAGCCATGAGCCATGCTAACATGAGTAAAGGTATCACCTGGTAAGATAATCCTGTCCGAGATGTGTAAAGAGTATCTCTCACAAAAAGACACCAGTTCATTTCCAAAACAACTTGAACGTGATGTATTAGCGTTGAAGTCACCAAGTGTATACACATATGGAGTTGGAAAATCCTCAGTGATACGTTTAACAAGACTCATGCAGTGCAAGTATTCATCCAAGTTTTCAACACTGTCACAGGGGAAATATATACACAATATAAGACAGTGAAAGTCACCCAGGTTGACTTCAATACCTGTAACTCTTACGCACTCATAAGTTTTCACAACACAACTGTTCACAAGTGACTTCCGCCATAGGATACCAACGCCGCCATAGGGGCGACCTAAGATAACACGTTCATCCATATCCATAAAAGAAACACCTTGTCCTATAATGTTTTCAGATTCATTGACCATGAAAACATATGACTAGCAATTGGATTGAGAATGATAGGATTGGTGGTTCAGTAGTTATTCACGAAAATGGCATTTTCCGTAATGGCGGTTTTCTTCTGGACGGTGATCCGGATCACCACCAGAATGTAATCATCTGTAGGATACCCCATTTCTGACAATCTGTGAAAATTTCATGAAAATCCGTCCATAACTTTTTGAGTTATCTTGCTAACAAACAAACAAACAGACAGACAGACAAACAAACCAACGCCGATGATCACATAACCTCCTTGGGGGAGGTAATGAACAGCAAGACAAAGAATAAAATTTAAAAAAAAAACAATCAGAACGGAGAAACGCAAGGCCATATTATGTTCACATATGAGGAGTTGCCTCTATTGTCCACCAGGTGGAGACATTCCCTGACTCAGCTGGTCCCATGCAGGTCATTGTTCATGGATCCCAAATAGCTGACACTCCTCTTCTACAGCCTTAATTAGTCTGGGATACAGGAGTGAGACCCGCATCCAGAGCTGGGAACAAGATGCCAAACTGTGTGTTAGGATGAGTGATGTGAGACAGGAGGGTCACTGGACAAATCTTTGTTTCCACCCTTGGTCTGCAGCTTCAGTTGACCAGCTGCTTTCTTTGAAGTCTTTATTTTCCATCCTAGCCTGCAGATTTGTGATGGTTCTCTATCTGCTGATTTCAGTGTGTTTCAGCCAGCATATCCATGTGGGCCCATCATAGGTTAAATGGGCTGTTTATGGGTCCCATGTGGGTTTGTCTCTGTGTTCCATGTGGGCCCCATCTGTCTTTGCTCACATGGACTTTACCTGCTGACTTATTTTCAACTTTATTACCTCAGAAATTTGATACATTTCCTTGAAAAATAGACTTTTTCATAAATTTGCAACTTTTTTACTGTAAACTTTCACATTTTTTCTTTTTTAAATTTTTAAATTTGTAACTTTTTTCCTTCTAAATTTGCTACTTTCTTGTAAATTTGTAACTCAAAAATTTTCAACTTTTTTTTTAACTTTTTTTCATAAATTTGTAACTTTTTCTTGTAAATTTTCAGTTTATTTCCTCATGTAATTTGCTACTTTTTTGTTAATTTGCAACTTTTTCTAATTTTCCCTCATAAATTTGTCTTTTTTGTTTGAATTTGCCAAATTTTTCTGATAAATTTGCAGCTTTTTTTCTCCAAAATTGTCAAATTTTTTCTCATAAATTTACTTTTTTGTAATTTTTTTTAAAAAATTTGCTTCATTTTTGTTGTGAACTTGCAGCTTTTTTTCTCCTAAATGTGTGACTTTTTCCTCCTCGTTTGGCCTGTGGCCCAAGTGTTCCTGAAAGCTGCTGCCCTGCATTAAACCCATGTGTGCTCCAGATGGGGTCAGCAGATTCTCTGCTCACCTGTTCCACAGGGAAAGTCCATGTGGGCAAACACAGATGGGGCCAACGTGGACAAACCCACATGGGACCCATAAGACAGCCCTGTTTAACCTCCAGTGGGGCCCACATGGACGTGGTGGTGGAGAATGACAAATCTCATTACCCTTTCTAAGCCCGTTCTCCACGCACTCTCCCAGGACCCAGCCAGGACTGAGGGCCCTGCAGGTCGCCCCCACAGCACCACGCAGTGGAGGGAGTCAGCAACAACCATCCTTCACCCTGGTTTGTCTGTGTCATGTCAACACATTTGTTCTCTTCAGGTTTTTAAAATGGACAACAACCCTCCTGCACCGAGGGAGGTCATGAAAATGTGGAGCAGCTCTTGTTGGTGAAGTGTCCAGTTGTACCAGCAGATGGAGACACTGGACAAGCATGGAAACATGCTTCCGTTTGGAGCAAGTTGCACTGCTGGTTAACAAAAAAAAAAAAATGCAAATCTCTCTGTGAGTTGTTGCATTGCTCCCATTGTAGAGGATGACTTTCACAAACGAGACTGAGTTTATTTCTCAGGGTTGGTTTATTGAGAGGTCACATCCTCTAACAAGAACAGAATCTCAGAAAAGAGGTAGAACAATCATCCTTCACAGTTCTTATACCCTCCAAAGACACAAAACCCCCAACATCAAATAACACCCCCCCAACCCACAGTCCTTGAGCAAACATACAACCCCCGAGGCTCCTTGGCGTCTCCATTGTCTCTCTCATCCTTCTAGCCTCCGGCGCTCCTGCTGGGACATTCTCTCCCACTTCTCGTCTCCTAAGCAACCAACTTCACACCTCCCGTAGGTCTCTGCAGGGTCAGGTCCTCTTTGGCCATTGAGACGTGAAGCTTCCAGAATATGCACCGTCATGCCTACTAGGTATATGTGGGTGAATATGAATGCCATATATGCGCTCTAAATATGCGCCATACCATTCCTAATAACAATAAAAAGTGTATTGTTCAGTTGGAGAGAAAAAGTCAACCAATTAAACATAGTTAGCTTTTATAGTGTCAGAAGTGTCTCCATCACTGTCATGTTTCACATTGTTCAATGTTCTGTGGTAATAAAATATGTGAAAACATGTTTTTGTTTTTTAATTGCACTATGGCTGTGTTGTGAGACATGTATATGTTGGACACTGCATATGTGATTTAACCTCACGATGAAGGAGAGCCAGCCCCCTGCGGTGCGGAGCCACAGAGCCTGGACCCCCTGCGGAGGACAGGGGACAGAAGACTTCCTGACCGCTGAGGCTCGAGAGGAGAGAAGGGGGAGTTATGTAAATAAAAGGTTAATGAATGTGAATAAAGAGATTTTGATATAGATGTGTGATTTCCCCCGCGAGGGAAATGGTTTGATGTGAGAATGTTTAAAAGGGAGAACTTTGGTGTGTTCACCCTCTTTGTTCGCTGCTCAGGAATGAGAGCAGACAGTGGAATGGTTACTTGAAATAAACTGAAATTAAAGGCAATTCGGTTTCGTTATTCAAGTCTCCCCACATGCACGTTTTTTAAAGTAATGAAACAATGAAATTCAAACTATATTACTGTATGTAGGTTTATTTAGTGGGCAGCACAGTGGATCAGTAGTTAGCACTGTTGCCTCACAACTCAAAGGTTCCAGGTTCAACCCCCAGGCTGGCAGGGGTGGAAACCTTTCTGTGTGAAGTTTCCATGTTCTCCCTGTGCTGCGTGGGTTTGCTCTGGTTTCCTCCCACAATCCAAAGACATGCATGTTAGGTTAATTGGTGACTCTTAATTGTCCCTCGGTATCTGTCTCTGAAAGGCCCTGAGAATAGAGGGTTAGTGGAGCTACTAGTTAAGCACTTTGAGTGGTCTTTGTGACTAGAAAAAGCACTAAGTATAGGTCCTTATTCCTAATTTGTCCATTTTATCATTCAGTTGTTTTTCTGAATTAATTATTGAATGAATGTTTAGATCATCACTCTTTTTTGTTATTTTTTATGATGTCAAGAATCTCAAGAAATATTAGAAATATTAACATTGACAGAAGAATTACAGCCATTTATTTGTGGCTCTTTTGGAATTTCTAAATTAAATAAATAATTCTAAATTATTTATTATGCTATTTCTATCTATATATCTACCTCACAATTTTTTCCTTTTAAATTAAGAACTTTAATTATATTATAAATTATTCGGGTTCTTGATGATGTCATATGGGAGGGGAGAGCTTCTAGGAATGGGCGATACATTTTTTTTTTCATTTCGATACGATACCATGAATTTAATAAGGAACTTTATTATCAACACCGATATCAATACGATACTTTTTGCCCCTTAAAAGAAAATCACATGATTGCAATTTCATTAACAACTTTATTGCAAGGCCAATATGAATAAAACTCATGAACATATACACTTGAAAGAAATGCTTTTAAAATTAAAATAAAATAAAAATTTGGGAAGGCAGTCGCTCAGGAGGTAGAGCAGGTCGTCCAATAACCAGATGGTTGGTGGTTTGAATCCAGCTCTCCCCAGATATCCTGCTGTTGTGTTCTTGAGCAAGACACTTTGCCCGCCTTGCCTCCAGTGTCCATAACACTGGGTATGAATGGGTATAAATGTTCAGTGGTGGCCGGAGAGGTCGTTGGCGTGGATTGGCAGCCACGTTTCCGTCAGCCTGCCCCAGGGCAGCTGTGGCTACAGTAGTAGCTTACCATTACCATTGTCTGTCTGGAGTGAATGAATAATGTATCTACTTGTAAAGGGTCTTTGAGTGTCTAAGATAAAGCGCTATATAAATCTGATGCATTATTAAAATAGAACAATAAGCAAAGTAAATAAAATGATTTTTTTTTTCAGTTATAAAAATAGTGTGATGTATGCGAGGTTCACACAAGAAAGGGAGCAGATGGCTGCGACAGAATAGGCTTTAATAAACACAATCACAATCACGGACAGGAGGGGAGGTCATTCTCACCAACCTCCGTTTATATCAGGGTTACACAACACATAATCACTCCTGCTCTAATTCTACTTATAACACTGCTGGGTCATTATAACGCAGTTATAATGACACAGCAGTATAATAACACAGTAATAACTTTAAACATACACGAAAATATAACGTCTTCTGCTGGCAACGCATGCCGGGAAAATCCCTGCCCCCCTTAACACAGCCGCGATGTTACACTGCCCCCCCCCCCAGACTGGTTTCTGTCCCCAGAAGATGAAAGTCCAACTCAAAAGTCCAACACGAACCCGTCCAGGTGTGGGGGCGGCCTCCGATGCCGACGACCCGCACGTACAGACCCGCCAGTGTCCTATTATTCCTGCTCACAGCGGTCCGGACAGCAGCAGCCCGTGGGACGACCTGGTCTCGATCGTCTGCCCGCTGGCAGTGACAACAGTCCAACAGCTCCCACAGCTGGCGTCTCTGTCCCGATTCCAGCCCGCTGCAGCTCTGCTGGAATAATTCCTCGACCGCCTGCTGCGTCTCTGCCAACACGATGGCCCCTCCCCTTGCTGTCCCTGTGTGTGCTCGTGCTCCTTCTGCTCGTGCTGGTGGCGCCGTTGTGTCCAGTCCTCACGGTGGCCTGCCTGGTCCGGTCCGTCTTGGCGGTCCCTCGATCGTGCAGGCCCCCGTGTTCCTACTCTGGATTCCTCTGCGGAGCGTGATGGTCTGGGTTCCCAGCTGGACGGACGATCTGGTGGTGTCAATCTTGGCGTTCCACGCTGCGAGCAGGTCAAGTCCAATAATACAGGGGTCTTTGATGTCAGCCAGCCAGAACGGGTGTTTTATGTTCTGACCGGCCACCCCCACCACAAGAACTCTCTGCACCCCCAATCTGGCACGCTCACCAGTAGCTGTGGTGACGTGGCGCTCGGTGGGTTCCCACCCCCGTGGTGTCGTCTCGTCTGTGCCCGGCAGCACACCGGGTCGGACCAAGGAGATAGTGGGACCGGTGTCAATCAGAGCCCAGATTGGCGTCTTGTCCAGGCTGCACTGTAAATACATCCCTGGCGAGCGTCCAATTCGGCCTACACGCGGTGACAGCTCATCGGTTTGTCGTGGGGTGGGTGCAAGGCAGTACCGTGCGATGTGTCCTGGCTCCCCGCAGCGGAAGCACCCTTCCTCGCGCCGCCATGGCTGTCTTCTCTGTGGACGCGCTGCCGTGGTCCACCGTAGCTTCTCCTCGCTCTCAGCCGTGGCCTGGAAGGCTCTTTGTCTTGGCTCAGCTGTACGATTCATCAGCGGCTCCACCCGCTCTTCTTCTGCCACCGCAGTCTCCCAGCTGCTCGCGGCGTTAATCCGTACATGGTTCTGGAGCTGGGCCAGGCAGAGACCTTGGATGAAGTTCCGGAGGGCGAGCTTCTCCACTACCTCCGGTTCGAAGTCCGGGTAGCTGCGCCGTGTTAGCAGCCGTATGTCCGCCGCGTAGGCTCCTAGTCTCTCCTGGCTGCCTCGACGGCGGTCGGCCAGCTGTTGCTGGGCATGCTCAGCATCGGCCGTTCTCCCAAACCGTCTCCGGAGCGCTCCTTGTAGCGCTGGCCAGCTGCGGCGCTCCTCAGGCCAGAGGTCAGACAGCGTGCAGAGGGCTCTCCCTTCCAAGGCCAGCGCGACCTGCACAGCGGTTTCTTCTGGTGGCCAGCCGTTCAGCGAGGCAGCCAGCTCGACCTGGACCAGGTAGTCGTCCAGCAGGGTCTCGCCGTTGAAGCGGGGAATCTTGACCCGCTGCCGGGTGGGTGGGATGGTCGCCTCTCGGTCGATCACCGCCCCTGGTCACAGTGGAATCGCCGGCCCGTCCTGCCCTGAAAAGGGTGGGGAGCGGGGCTGGTTTGCTCTGCTCCAACCGCCCTGCCTTGAAAAAGGCAGAAGGCGGGGTACACTGGTCCAGTCAGGTCTGCTGCTCCGTTCATCCCGATGAGTCACTCCGGGGGTCGGTGTCTCAGCTCTGTCGCCCATCCCCAGCTGAGCGATGAATCGCTCCAGCTGCAGGATCTCTGCTCGGATCCTGACTTCCATCTGCTCCATCTCCCACTCCTGACACCAGTGTGATGTATGTGAGGTTCACACAAGAAGAGGAGCAGATGGCTGCGACAGAACAGGCTTTATTGAAGACGCACCAGCGAACACAGACAGGAGGGGAGGTCATTCTCACCGACCTCCATTTATATCAAGGTTACACAACACATAATCACTCCTGCTCTAATTCTACCTATAACACTGCTGGGTCATTATAACGCAGTTATAATGACACAGCAGTATAATAACACAGTAATAACACTAAACATACATGAAAATATAACGTCCTCTGCTGGCAACGCATGCCGGGAAAATCCCTGCCCCCCCTTAACACAGCCCCGACGTTACAATAGTTAAGACTTAAAATGAATGCAAAATTAACTCAGTTTTTTAATTTGGTGAAGATTCTCAACTGAATTCAAATATTTTTTTACTTCTGAAATGTTTCACCATTCATCCAAATTCTATGGAAATATCAGGCAGTATATAGAGGGGTGGCACGTTATGTCAGTGGTCATGTGCCACATTGTTTTTCTGCCACTTTGGATGGCAAATAGCATGGACCCAGTGTTATGTCCACAAATCTGGTAAAGAATGAGGCTGACAGAGACGTATCACTGAACGTGTGTTTATTAGGGATCTAGGAACACTGTACATATACTGCAACCAGCGGAGTCATCCAGCCCAAGAGGAAGTCCTCATGGAGGTGGCCCTTTAATATAGGGCGGTGTGATGACGCAACAGGAAGGCGAAGTCATCACGCCGTACTTCACAATAAATCCCCACACAACATCTCCCCCCCCCCCATCCTTTACAAGGTCCAAAACCACACACTCAAATTGAACCCACCCTAATTTGGAACACCAATCACACACTAAGCTAAAAGCAAAGCTAAGGCCTAACACACACAAAAAAACTAAATGCCCAATACCCAGGTTGTGGTCAAGGAGCAGACATGCAGTCCACGGAGAGGCCCACCCCCCAACCCCGTCCCCACCACTTTTTTAAGGAGGAAACTGGAACTTCCATGAAAACTTCTGACCCACCCCCACCCCGTCCCATGTCCCCACAATTTTTTTAATGAGGAACCGAACTCTCCAGGAAAACCTCCGACAGTTACAGAACTAACACACACCCAGAAACACCCCAAAACACAAATTGATTCCATGATGGCGGATTAGTTTCGTCTGAAAATGTTCTTCAATCTCATCCATGCAGATTTCTTTTTGCTGTTCTTGCTGAGGTTCTGCATCAGTTCTTGTGAAGTCTGATTCTGCTCTACCAGACCTTGGTTGACTTTATCTATGCCTTTGTCTATGCCTTTGTTGGCTTCCTCTTGGTGGCTGAATTCTTCCGGTGAAGCCTTTAACATCTGGTGTGTCTCCTGGGCAGTGGCTTCTGTCTGTTTGCACTGATCCAGCAGACTCCCCATCTCCTCCCTCGTCTTCTGCGTTTTGTCCTGCAGACGTTGGTTGGTCTCTGTCAGAGGAGTTATGGCCTCGTCCCGCTGCTGTTTGTGGGACTCCAGGGTTTTGTTGGCCTCTTTTTGCTGACAGAGAAGAAAGTGTTTCTCCTCAGTCCACAGGTCTCTCTCCTGCTGAAGCAGTTTGTCCTTCTCAGATAAAGCGGTCTCAGCCTTGACCACTCTGGCCAGATGTTCAGCCAGGCTTGCTTTTGTCTCACTGATGGTGTTGTTCAGTTTCTCCTCAGACTCCTTGATGGTGTACTGGAGAACAGATCTTTCCTGGTCCCACTGCAGTTTCTGGGTCTGCAGGGTTCTCTGTACCTCCTGGATCTGTTGATGGAGACTATCTTTCTGCTTTGACCACTCCCGTCTCTCCTGCTCAAGTAGTTTCTCCATGTGAGATAAGACAGCCTCAACTTTGAGGGCTCTCTCCTTTGCGTGAAGGCAGGCCTTTATCTCACTGGTTCTGTCCCTTAATTCTTTTAAATCTTGTTCCATCATTTCCATCTTCACCTTATCCTCCTGCATTCTCTCCAGAAAGGTGGTCCTCTCCATCTGCAGTTCCTCGGTCTGGGTCTGTGCATCACATTTTTCCCAGATCAAGTGGGCTATTTTCTGATCCTTCTCTGCCAGCTTCCTCTTTAAATCCAGCTCATAAATCTGGTCGAGATCTTCCCCCGGCACCGGACCTTCTGCTTTTGAGGGCGAAGCTTCGGGGCTATCTGGGGCCAAACGTCTCAGGGTTATCGTCCTATATTGAGTTCTCCCAGCTTTTGAAGTTGATGGTTTGTGGGTAGCTGTAAGCTGGGGTGTCCTCACAGCAGGTTTCTGGCTGTTTGGACAACCGTCTTCCTTTCTGTGGATGACTCTTGTACCACGGGTAAAGTCTGGATTTTCTGGCATCATGTTCACAAAAGAATTGATGTCGTCTGATGGACTATATTGTGTAGACATCTCTAATGGTGGAGTGTGGTCGCAGTGTCTTTTTGCTAAGAGAGCCAGAGGTAAAGTGATTGAGCACCAAAGACGTGTTCTTTTCAGAACCTAGAATCTCCTTTGTGACGCACTTCAAAGGATTGCGTGTGTGACATAATTAAAAAGAACGCTTGTATCACAAAGTGATGAGGACAACATCACAAGCGATAAGAGGAAAATGTCACAGAGCTATGAGTAAGACGTCACAAAGCGATGGAGAATGTCACAAAGCTATGAGGAAAACATTGCAGAGCTTGGACAACTTTGGGAAGTGATCACTTCCCCATACTTACAGTCATTAAAACTGAAGTATATACTGTATACTGTACAAGAGGGAAGATGTTTTACAAGATGGTGTTTTGACAAGGCAGATTGGGGAAAATTTAGGCAATACTGTGTTCAATCGTGTCATTTGGTAACATTAGAAGGTGGCATAGAAGAGTGTTCCAAGTCAGGTAACCAATCATATTCTGAATGCTGCAATAGCAAGTATACCTAAGAAAACAACACAGGGTAGGAAGAAGGTTGTACCCTGGTGGAATGATAAATGTAGTATTGCAGTAAAAGAGTGAAACAAGGCATTCAGAGAGCTGAGGAAGAATATGACTAGTGAAAACTTATTAATAGAATATAAAAAGAAAAGGGTAGTAGCTCGAAGGATTATTAAAAACAGGAAAAGGTCAACATGGAGAGAATTTTGTTCCACCCTTGGTAGGAAAACAGAACTAGGTGATGTCTGGGGTATGTTTAAAAAAATGAGTGGCAAAAGGGTATCAGTTAAAACTCCAGCTTTAGTGACTTCCGGTCTGGACACCATGGTGATAGCAGCTTAACGCTGAAGCTCCCAGACCCCATCCGTGAAAATACCTTGAAAATCAGATTTAACGGATTTTTGGAAGAGTGAAAATCAAAAGACAAAGTCATTATGCCTAAAGGAAAACAGAAGAGATCGACATTTACCAGGCCAAGACGCGCATCGGCCGGAGAATCTGACCTGGAGGACAACGACCACTCGGAAATAGAGGAGCAGAATGAGGCTAGCAACACGGTTAGCTTAAAAATGGTACTTCAAGAATTAAGACAATTTCGCCGAGAGTGTTGGGCCGAATTTCGTGAAATTAAAGACGAAATAAAAAGGACAAACAGCATAGTGAACCAGGCTGAGGACCGAATCATGGAAGCAGAGGAAAGAATAAAAGGTCTTTTTATACTTTTTATATGTCTTTTTATACCCTGATTGATGGAGCTTTGAGTATTTTTATCATGTTCATAGTCAATTTCATATGTGCCTGTGTTTGTGTCTATGTTGAATGTAATTTGTGGCTTGTAAATATGAATGTCACCAGACTGCAAAACAAATCTACCTACGGGTACAAATAAAGTAACCTGAACCTGAACCTGAAGGGCTGGAAGAAACCGTGCTGGAATTACTCAAACGACAGACAAGACTGGAGGCTAAGCTAACCGACCAAGAAGGAAGATTAAGAAGGGCCAACATAATTCATGGTCTGAAAGAAGGAGTCGAGGACGGTTTCACCACAATGGCTGCATGCGTGGAAACCATACTGAGAGAGAAGTTGGAAATTCCCCTATCCACCGATTTGAAAATAGAAAGGGCGCACCGTTCATTAGCCCCAAGGCCGTCGGCGGAAGCTCCCCCGCGATCGGTGGTGGTGAAGTTTTCCAACTTCAGAACAAAAGAAGAGATTTGAGACTGGCTTGGCAGAAAAAAGGATTTGTGCACCAAGAAAGAAAAGTTTTTGTGGAGCATGACTACGCCCCGGAGGTCCTTAAAAAGCATCGGGAATACATCGACACTAAAAAGGTACTACGAGAGAAGAAACTGCGCTTTCAAACCCCATTTCCGGCGAAGCTGCGGGTTTTTTATGGGGAAGAGACGTGTCTCTACAACTCGGCGGAAGAAGCAACCAGGGATATGGCGAGAAGAGGGCTCCCGGTAACGGTGTATAAACCCGCAGCAGACCCGATCAAAAGAATCAAGGCTCAAACGTGGTGCACACAGAGACCCTCAAAATCCACGGGCCAGCAGCGGGAAACCCAGCGCCAGGGCTATAAGGAAAAACTGGACGCTTTCAGGAGGGAATAACGATATTTTTTAATCAATCTGCACATCAAACCCTCCTCCTACAAGGTAACAAACATTAAAGGAGATGCAGAATCAGCAAGTATGAAGTGGTAAAACATTTCACAGAACAGTCATAATATTAGAAACAAATAAGTCTTTTAAAAAAAAAAAACTTGTTGAAATAGAAATGTGACAATGAACCACATGATCTCTCCACACTAACAAATACTGTATTAACGTGATTGTTTGCTGTGATGGTGGTGGGAGGTTGTGCACAATTTCATAGGGTATAGGCATAAAAAAAAAAAAAAAAAAAAAAAAAAATCATTACAAGTTCGGATTGGGATCTGAAATTCACGTTAAAAACATGGGACGCCAAATTTTATGTTGTATTATTGGTCGGCACAACTGAGGTCTATGACATATTATTTTTCATCAAATGATCTCCCTCACTGGACTGAAATGGAATCATACAATTTACCTTTACCTCTTCTCATATTCATATACTCAGATTCGGCAAAAAAATTACAAAAACAAGTTAAAAATCCATTTGTAAAGCATATGATCAAAATATGGTGTGAAGCTAAAAACTATTTAAAAGAACCACAGTTATTGTCACAATTTAGTCCAATATGGGGTAATCAATATTTTAAACCAGGGAGAGCGGACGCTGTATTTAAAGTATGGAATTTAAAAGGGATACAAAAGATTCAGGATTTATATTTGCCATGTGCAGATAACATAATGTCTTTTGAAGAGCTGAGGATCAAATTTAATCTCAATAGAACACATTTTTTTAAATATCTTCAACTTAGAAACTTTATTCGATCAAATCAAAATAAAGCTCTCACTCGACCTATTTACTCATCCTTGGAAAAAATGATGATGAAAGATAGTAAAAGAAAGGGTATTATTTCAGAGTTTTATAACTCATTGACACTATCTTCAAGTGAAAATTCACTGAAAAGATTAAACTACTGGAAAGAAGATCTGCAAACTGAAATTTCAGAGGAACAATGGGAATTGGCTTGTACAGAAGCTCAAACCAAATCAATAAATGTACGCCTTAAATTGATACATTTCAAATGGTTAATGCGGATGTATGTTACACCGGAGGAGTTAAATAGATATAACAAAAATATACCAGATACATGCACAAAATGCATGGAAAGTAAAGGAACCCTATTTCATTGTTTATGGGAATGTAGATTAATAAGAATGTTTTGGGAAGAGGTGAGGGTAACAATTGAAAAAATAATCTCAAAACAAATCATATTGAATCCTAAACTGTTTTTGTTGGGTCTGTACCCAGAAAAGCATAATTTTAATAAAAGTGAAAGAACATTCATAGACCTCAGTTTGCTTAATGCCAAAAAATGTATTGCACTATTATGGAAAAAGACTCATAGACCAGATGTGACTCAGTGGTTAAGACAGATGTTAACAAACCTTCCATTAGAAAGAATAACATATATACTGAAATCAAAGGAAATTGTGTTTGAGAATATATGGAGACCTTTTATTGATTATGTAAAAAATTTAAACATAACTCTTGAAGAAGAAGGTGAATGATGTGTGTGGACCTTGTAAATTCCAAACTGGTGAACATAATATGTATACTTATGTGTTGGATTGTCTAGACTAAACAGAGGAGCATTGTTGAAGACTTGATTTTGTTGGTGGTTGTTGGTGTTTTTAGTGCATTTTTTTTTTGTAGTACTTTAGTGTTAGTGTTTGATTGTTTGTATCATGTTTGTTAAAAAAAAAAAAAGGTTCAATAAAGATATTGTGGGAAAAAAAAAAAAAAAAAAACATGGGACGACTTCCGGTCTGGACGCCATGGTGATAGCACCTTAACACTGAAGCTCCCAGACCTAATCCAGGAAAACATCTTCAAAATCAGACTTAACGGATTTTTGGAAGAATAAAAATCAAAAGACAAAAACATCATGCCTAACCAAAAACAGAAGAAACTGACATTCTCCAGGCCAGGACGCGCAGCGGCCGTAGAATCTGAACCGGAGGACCTCCGTTCAGAAGACGAGGAGCTGAACATAGCTAACAAGAAGGTTAGCTTGAAATCGCTATTTGAAGAATTACGACGATTTTGGGCCGAATTTCATGAATTCAGAGAGGAATTAAAAAGGACGAACAGCAGAATGGACCAGGCCGAGAACCGAATCTTGGAAGCTGAAGAAAGAATAAAAGTGCTTGAAGATTCTATGCTGGATTTACACAAAAAACAGTCAAGGCTGGAGGCTAAGCTAACCGACCAAGAAGGAAGACAGAGACGAGACAACATTAGAATTCATGGTCTGAAAGAAGGAGCTGAAGATGGTTTCAACACAATGGCGGAATGCGTGGAATCCTTACTGAGAGAGAAGTTGGATATTCCACAAACCACTGATTTGAAGATAGAAAAGGCCCATCGTACATTAGCCGCAAAGCCAGCGGCAGAAGCGCCCCCACGTTCGGTGGTGGTAAGATTCTCCAATTTCAAAATAAAACAAGAGGTTGTAAAACGGGCTTGGCAGAAAAAAGGATTTATGCACCAAGAGAGAAAAGTCTTCGTGGAGCACGATTACGCCCTGGAGGTTCTTAAAAAGCGACGGGAATATAACGACGCCAAAAAGGTACTACGGGAACAGAATCTGCGCTTTCAGACGCCATTTCCTGCGAAGTTAAGGGTCTTTTACGGTGAAGAGTCATGTCTCTATAATTCGGCGTAAGAAGCAACAATTGACATGGCGAGAAGAGGGCTCCCGGTATCGGTGTTTAAACCCGCAGCAGACCTGAGCGATAAGATCAAGGCTCAAACGTGGTCCACTCAGAGACCTTCAAAATCCACGGGCCAGCAGCGGGAAACCCAGCCCCAGAGCTACAAGGATAAGCTTTCCAGTTTCAGGAAGGAATAACGACCTTTTTTTCTTTTTTTCAGTCATTCTGCACAAGGAGATGCAGAATCAGCATGTGGTAAAACCTTTCATGGAGCAGTTATAGCATTAGAAACAAATGTCTTCTTAATTTAAAGGAAAAAAAAAAAAAATCTTGTTAAAATGTGACGACTTCCGGTCTGGACGCCATGGTGATAGCAACTTAACGCTGAACCTCCCAGATCCAATCCAAGGAAAACATCTTCAAAATCAGACTTAACGGATTTTTGGAAGAATAAAAATCAAAAGACAAAAACACCATGCCTAACCAAAAACAGAAGAAACTGGCATTCCCCAGGTCAGGACGCGCAGCGGCCGCAGAATCTGATCCCGAGGACCTCCATTCAGGAGATGAAGAGCTGGGCCTAGCTAACAAAAAGGTTAGCCTGAAATCATTATATGATGAATTACGACGATTTCGGGCCGAATTTCATGAATTCAGAGAGGAACTAAAAAGGACGAACAGCAGAATGGACCAGGCCGAAAACCGAATCTTGGAAGCTGAAGAAAGAGTAAAAGTGCTTGAAGATTCTATGCTGGATTTACACAGAAAACAGTCAAGGCTGGAGGCTAAGCTAACCGACCAAGAAGGAAGACAGAGACGAGATAACATCAGAATTCATGGTCTTAAAGAAGGAGCTGAAGATAGTTTCAACACAGTGGCGGAATGCGTGGAATCCTTATTGAGAGAGAAGTTGGATATTCCACAAACCACCGATTTGAAAATAGAAAAGGCCCATCGTACATTAGCCGCAAAGCCAGCGGCAGAGGCGCCCCCGCGTTCAGTGTTGGTAAGATTCTCCGATTTCAAAATAAAACAAGAGGTTGTAAGACGGGCTTGGCAGAAAAAAGGATTTATGCATCAAGAAAGAAAAGTCTTCGTGGAGCACGATTACGCCCCTGAGGTTCTTAAAAAGCGACGGGAATATAACGACGCCAAAAAGGTTCTACGGGGAAAGAATCTACGCTTTCAGACGCCATTTCCGGCGAAGTTAAGGGTCTTTTACGGTGAAGAGTCATGTCTCTACAATTCAGCGGAAGAAGCAACAATTGACATGGCAAGAAGAGGGCTCCCGGTAACGGTGTTTAAATCCGCAGCGAATCTGAGCGAGAAAATCAGAGCTCAAACGTGGTCCACTCAAAGACCTTCTAAAACCACGGGCCAGCAGCGGGAAACCCAGCCCCAGAGCTGCAAAGATAAGCTTTCCAGTTCCAGGAAGGAATAGCGACCTTTTTGGGGTTTTTTCTCTTTTCAGTCATTCTGCACTTCCATCCCCCCTCCTACAAGGTAACAAACATTAAAGGAGATGCAGAATCAGCATGTGGTAAAACCTTTCATGGAGCAGTTATAGCATTAGAAACAAATGTCTTCTTAATTTAAAGGAAAAAAAAAAAATCTTGTTAAAATAGAAATGTAACAATGACCCACATGTTCTCCCCACACTAACAAATACTGTATTAGAGTGAATGTTTGCTGTGATGGGGGTGGGAGGGTGCACACAATCTCATAGTGTATAGGCATAAAAAAAAAAAAATCATTACAAATTCGGATTGGGATCTGAAATTCACGTTAAAAACATGGGACAACTTACAGGGGTAAGAGAGGGCCCTCAACACGTAACAGAGTTTGAGGAATTTCCCTCAGAGCCTACACTCCATCAGGGCTCTTACAGGGTCTTTAAAGAGACCCCAGCTCAGGAAGTTTTTTTGACAGTTTTTTGTTTTAAAGTCTCGTACACTATGTTCTTAATATTTTTTATGTTCTTAATGTTCTTTCAGTTTCTGAGTAGCAAAAAAGAGGGCCACCACACTGTTATACTAAATAAGAAGATACAATGGAGAAACAGGGTGTAACCAAAATAGCCTCATATAATGTAAAAGGGATCCTGAATCCAGTTAAAAGATCCAAGATTCTACGCAAAATGAAAAAAGACAAAGCAGAAATTGTATTTTTACAAGAAACCCACCTAACAGACGTGGAACACACTAAACTCAATAGACAAGGGTTTAAAATGATCTCTTCATCTTCATATAAATCAGGGAGGAGGAGGGGAGTAGCGACATTGATATAAGATAAGATAAGATAAGATAAGATAAGATAAGATAAGCCTTTATTAGTCCCACAACGGGGAAATTCCAGGATTGCAACAGCACAGGGATAGCAACACTCAAAGCAACAATCAGAAGGCAAGAAAAAAAACAAGCAAGCAAGAGCAGCTAATAAACATATGTACGTATTACTATAAAATATATATATATACACACACACACAGACACACAGTGCAGAGCATTGTAGCTGGATGGAATAAATATATGAATATATGAACACACAGTGCAGAGCATTGTAGCTAGATGGAATAAATATGTAAATATATAAACACCCACAGTACGGAGCATTGCAGCTAGGTGGAATAAATATGCAAGTATATAAACACACACAGTGCGGAGCAATGTAGCTAGATGGAATAATATGTAGATATATAAATATATAAACACACCCAGTGCTGAGCATTGTAGCTAGATGGAATAAATATGCAAATATATAAACACACACAGTGCAGAGCATTGTTGCTAGATGGAATGAAACAGCATAACCGTCTACTTAGTTATCCTACATGGTATGATTATGTGCCCATACATATTCTCACCCTCCATAGCGACCGGTATGTTCCTAGTTGTATGCCGGAGGGGACCATTGTGTAAGTCTGTTGCATCTTTTGCATTCAAAAAACTATTAGTTTGTTACGTCTTTTTGCTATCTCTGTGAGCAGCCCTGCTTAGGTTGTACAGTCTGACAGCCGTTGGTAGGAAGGACCTACGAAACCTCTCGGTTGTGCACCTGGGATGATGTAGTCTGCTGCTAAATGAGCTCCTCAGTGCATTCAGTATGTCCTGCATAGGGTGGAACTCGGACTCCAGCAGAGATGACAGTTTAGCCACCGTCCTTCTCTCTCCTATCTCCTCCATCGGATCAAGGCGCTGCCCCAGGACAGAGCTAGCTTTCTTAATCAGTTTGTTCAGTCTCTTCCTATCGGCTGCAGTAATGCCACTGCCCCAGCAGACCACTCCAAAAGTGATGGCTGATGCCACCACCGTGTCATAGAATGACTTCAGCAGCGCCCCTTGTACACCAAAAGACCTGAGTCTCCTCAGCAGGAACAGCCTGCGCTGTCCCTTCTTGTAGAGTGCATCAGTATTGTGTGACCAGTCTAGTTTATTGTTCAGATGAATACCCAGGTACTTATAGGATGTCACCATCTCGATGTCTGTTCCCTGTATATTTACTGGTACTGTGAGGGGCTGCCCATGCCTGCGGCAGTCCACCACCAGCTCCTTAGTTTTCCTCGCGTTGATCTGGAGGCAGTTCCGATGGCACCAGTCCACGAAGTCCTGGATAAGCCCTCTGTACTCAGCTTCATCTCCATTGGAGATGAGGCCAACGATCGCAGAGTCATCAGAGAACTTCTGTAGATGGCAGTGTGTTGTGTTGTGTGAGAAGTCCGCAGTATAAAGAGTGAACAGGAAAGGAGCCAGCACCGTTCCCTGGGGGGCCCCCGTGCTACTGATGATCGTGTCGGACACACAGTCCCGGGTTCTCACAAACTGAGGCCGGTTCGTGAGGTAGTCCAGGATCCATGATGACAGGTGCTGGTCCACCCCTGCGCGCAGCAGCTTGTCCTTCAGGATCATCGGTTGGATGGTGTTGAAAGCACTGGAGAAGTCAAAGAACATGATCCTCACCATATTCCCGGGCTTCTCCAGGTGGGACAGAGAACGGTGAAGGAGGAAGATCACCGCATCCTCCACCCCAATGCCATGCTGGTAGGCGAACTGGAGTGGATCCATCGCTGGTTCCACCAGGGGGCGGAGGTGAGCAAGGAGCAGTCTCTCCAGGGTCTTCATCAAGTGGGACGTCAAGGCCACCGGTCTGTAGCTGTTCAGGTCTTTGGGGTGGGAAGTTTTTGGTACAGGTACCACACAAGATGTTTTCCACAGCTGTGGTACCCTCCCCAGTTTCAGGCTCATGTTGAAGATATACGTCACAATCCCACACAGCTGGTCTGCACAGGACTTGAGGAGCTTTGCGCTGATGCCGTCCGGTCCCGGCGCCTTCCTCGCCTTGATCTTCCTCAGCTCCGTCCTCACCTGGGTCCTGGTCAGGGTCAGGATGGGGGGCTGTGTGTTGGGAGTGGGGGGGTGTTGGTGGAGTGGGGAGTGGGCAGCAGGACTTGATTTCTTTAGAGGCAGCAGTGGTTGTTGTGCAGTCAGGGGGGAGGGCGGTTGGTCAAATCTATTGAAAAACAGATTCAGGTTGTTCGCCCACTCCCTGCCCCCTGTGGCCTGGGGGGAGGTATTCTGGAGCCCCGAGATGGTTTTGAGGTTTCTCCAGACCCCGCTGATGTCGCTCTGTTGCAGCTTGTCCTCCATCTTCTTCCTGAAGCTGTCCTTGCCTTCTCTGATCTTTCTCCTCAGCTCCCTCTGTACGGACTTCAGCATCTCCCTGTTCCCTGACCTGAAGATCCTCTTCTTCTCTCTCAGAAGTGTTTTTATCTCAGGGTTGATCCAGGGTTTGTTGTTTGAGTGACGCCGTATGGTCTTGGTGGGAACGGATTTGTCCACACAGAAGCTGAGGTAGCCCGTGAAGGTGTGAATGAGGCCATCGATGTCCTCACCATGTGGATCGCAGAGCTGCTTCCAGGCGGTGGCTTCAAAACAGCCCTTTAGGGTGTCCATTGTCTCCTCAGACCATAACTCCACAGTGTGCATGGCCGGAGGTTGTCTGTGCACTAGGGGTTTGTACACCGGCCGGAGATGAACCAAGTTGTGATCCGATCTCCCGAGTGGGGGGAGTTGTGATGAGGTGTACGCCTCCTTAGTGTTTGCGTAGAATAAATCCAGTGTTTTATTGTCTCTAGTGTGGCATGTGACATACTGGGTGAACGTGGGTAGAATGGGAGACAGTGAAACATGGTTGAAATCGCCTGAGATGAGGAGAAGAGCATCTGGGTGTTCTGTCTGCAGCCTGCTGGTTACTGAATGGATGACGTCACGTGCTGTCCCAGCGTTCGCCGTCGGATTTGCATAAACAACAATGCAGATCACGTGTGAGTGTTCTCTCGGGAGATATGTAGGCCTCATGCTAACAGCTAGCAACTCAATGTCTTTGCTGCAGTGTCGTTGTTTAACAGTGATATGTCCCGGTCTGCACCAGTTGTTGTTAACATACATTATCACTCCACCGCCCCTAGCCTTGCCACTGTCTGGTGTTCGGTCAGCTCGTATCATGTGAAAACCCTCCAGCTCAATGTTAGCATCTGCTGCTAGTTCAGTTAGCCACGTCTCAGTAAACAAAAGGAGAGAGCACTCCCGGTAAGTGCTATCATAACGGGAGATAGCCGCTAGCTCATCTAACTTTCCCAGTATCGACCGTACATTTCCCATGACAACAGATGGAAGGGAGGGTCTGTACCTTATATTTTTTGTCCTCCGCCTTACTCCAGCCCGGCAGCCGCGGCGTTTTCGCCTCAGTTCTCTCGGTATGTCGAGTTTTTCCAATGGGACCGGGTGGCGGTTGAATGCTAGCAGCTGTTCTCTGCTGTATCGTATCCTGCTATAGACAGTGGCTCCGTCCACCGGCTCAGGAGACATTTAGGACGATCTGTGTGTCCGTGATATAAGTGGGGTGAAAAAAAAGACGGATCAAAAGAGAGAGGAAGGGAAAAAGACTCGGAATCGAGCCGCTGTTGCAAAAGGCAGCCGACTCGTGTGGCGCCGAGAGGAAAAAAAAAAGAAAAAAAAAAAAAAAAAAAAAAAAAAAATCAACCAAAATTACATATGAAAAAAAATCAGAACACAAAGATAAAGAAGGGAGGTACAGTTTGGTAATTGGGCGGCTAGAGGGAGAAGATATCACCCTGCTGAATGTATATGCACCACCAGGGGCTAAATGGAAATTTTATAAAATGTATTCGACCTAATGATAACTAAAGCCCAAGGTTTAGTGATATGTGGTGGAGACTTCAATCTAAGACTGAATCCATACTGGGATGCAACAGGTAATTCTTCACATCAAAATAACACTCAAAATAGGAAAACTCGGATGCTACTAAAAGAAATGGGAATCTGTGACGTATGGAGGGAATTCAACCCCAATGTAAAAGATTATACTTTTTATTCAACGCCACATTCATCTTACTCAAGGATTGATTACTTTTTTATGTTTAATAGAGACATTGGAAGAGTAAAAACATGTAAAATAGGACTGATGGATCTCTCTGACCACAGTCCAATCTATATGGACTTAAACATCCAAAAATACACAAATAATACATTTTCCTGGAGGTTGAATTCAAATGTCCTGAAAGGACCACTGAAAGATGAATTGGAATCAGATATTTTCAAATATTTGGAAGAAAACGATAATGGAGAAGTATCCCCTTTAATACTGTGGGATGCGTGCAAAGCTGTAATAAGGGGAAAAATTATTGCAAAACTGGCAACCCAAAAGAAACTGAGACAAGAAAAACTAATCTCACTAGAGTCAGAACTCAAGAACCTAGAAAAAGAACACAAAGGCAACACTCATTCTAATGACTCGCTCAAGATTAAAGAAATTAAAAATCAAATAAATGATGACAAAAGATAAATGACAATAGAAATCCAGAAGAAACTTACATTTCTGAAACAAAAACACTATGAAGAAGGCAGTAAATCGGCAAAATTACTAGCCTATAAATTGAGGAAACAACAAACAGAAAGAGCAATCTACAAAATCAGAGACCCAGTATCAAAGGAAATAAAATTCAGAATTCAGGATATTCTTAAAAGCTTCGAGAATTACAAAAATACTCCCACAAAAAAAACATACTCCCACAAAAAACATAAAAACGCATCCGAGACATTCCTAAACACATTAAACCTTCCCCAACTTACGGAGTCACAAAATAAAACACTACTGTCAGAAATACAACCTAAAGAATTGGAAAAAGCAATTATGAAACTTAAAGCTAACAAATCCCCAGGAGCAGATGGCTATACAGCAGAATGGTACAAAACCTTTAAACAGCAACTATCTCCTCTCCTCCTGAAAACATTTAACTATGTCCTCCACACAGGGGAAATCCCCCCCTCCTGGAGAGAAGGGGTCATTGCAGTCATACCTAAACCTGAAAAGGATAAACTAGAATGCTCCAACTACAGACCAATCAGTGTATTAAATCAGGACTATAAGCTTTTTACCATTATCCTTGCCAAAAGGTTAGAAAATATACTGACAGACTTAATTCACTTAGGCCAAACAGGTTTTATAAGACAAAGACAGACACAAGACAACATTAGACGCACTTAACACATAATTCATCATATAAAAAAATATAACTTAAATGCAGTCATATTGGGATTAGATGCTGAAAAAGCATTCGATTCGGTTGACTGGTCTTTCCTACATAGAATCTTATCCAGTTTCAATTTTCATAACAACTTCATTAGAACTATACAGGCATTATATAAAAAACCAACAGCTAAAATAAGGATTAACGGTAATTTATCATCATCTTTTGAGCTGGAAAGAGGATGTCGTCAGGGCTGCCCCCTGTCCCCACTGCTCTTTGCAATCTTCATAGAACCTCTGAGCCAATGGATAAGACAAAATCAAGAAATTCAAGGTATTACACTTGGTCAGAAGGAACATAAAATAGCATTTTAATATACCTAGGGCAGCCGGACACTTCTTTACCAGAACTAATCTCAGTTTTTTCAGACTATGGAGATTTATCGGGGTACAAATTAAACATGCATAAAACCCAAGTTTTAACATTCAACTATGACCCAAATCATTATTCACTAAGTGAACTCAAAACTAACTGGGAGATGGAACCTATGAAATATCTGGGGGTCAATATCCCGAAACAACTCAACAAAATTATATCACTAAACTATGATCCACTGGTGACAAAAATAAAATCTGACCTAGCAAGATGGAATATGATACCATTCTTGGGTACTGCACAAAGAATTGAAGCAGTCAAAATGAATATACTTCCACGTCTTCTATACCTCTTTCAAACAATACCGGTAGAGCCTCCCAAAAAAACATGGCAGGAGCTGGACAGAAGGATCTCAGGATTCATATGGCAGGGCAAGAGACCTAGAATCAGATATAGAACCTTACAGCTAAACAAAGACAAAGGTGGGCTCGCGCTGCCAAATATCAGGGACTATTTTAAAGCCGCACAAATTAAAACTTTAATAGAGATATGTAACCCAGTCTACACTGCATAATGGAAGGAGATCGAATGCCAAATAACAAGTGACACCCCCCTACAGGCGATAATAGGGAACAATGCCTTACCTAAACTTTTGAATAACACTAACCCGTGGATAGAGACCCCGCTAAAAATTTGGTTTAAGATAGTCAGAGAGAATCAAACTAAAGAGCCCTATCGACTTCTGCAATGGATTGCCTATGATCAAGACTTTACTCCCAATAAAACAGACACTAGATTTAAAGAGTGGAAAGAGAAAGGGCTGATAAAATATTACAATTTTTTTAAGGGGCAAACTTTAAGAAGTTTTGAAGATTTGAAAAAACAAGGTCTAATAAATCAAGATCTTTACAGGTTCTTTCAGCTTAGACACCACATAAACAATATACTTAAAAAGGAGGATTTGGAAAGAGCCCAGTCAGGTGTTCTGAAGGTCTTCTTAATGGCATATAAAGGGATCCCAGGGATCAGATACATTTCTAAAGTATACCAAGGTCTTCAAGACTTAAAAGGAGACAACACATCATATATAAAAGAGAGATGGGAAAAAGAGGGGAATTTCACTTTACAACTGGAAATATGGGAAAAGCTAAATAAACAGCAATGGAAAAGTACCTCATCCCTGCAGTGGAGAGAATTTGGATGGAAAAATTTGGTAAGATTTTTCAGAACACCTGCACAAAACAAATTTACCCATAAGGGGTTGAACTGTTGGCGCTTGTGTGGTGAAAAGACTGCAACTCATTTTCATGTGTTTTGGTCATGCCCAGTTAGCCACCAATATTGGACCAATGTACAGACAATATTGGGGAAAATATTCAAAATAACAGTTCCCTTTTCTTTTGTAACTCTGTATTTGGGTTTACTACCGGACTCACTGGAAAGACGAGGAGATAAATACTTATTCAATGTTTTAATATTGGCAAGTAAAAAAGCCCTAACTAAAAAATGGATGTTGAAGGACTGTCCTACACCTGAAGATTGGTCTAACGTGATCCAAGACATTTACTCGATGGAAAAGTTGACATTCGCGCTGAGACAGGACATGGATGGGTTCATGAACTTTTGGCAGCCCTGGATCGCATATGTGTCTTCCATTAGATCTAATCTTTGACAAGTACCATTTCAATAATGGTTCCGCTCTTTGTTCCAACGCTACTCAGATGCTCTTTTACTTTTAATTACTTAATTTTCTGTTTGTTTGTTTTTTGCTGTTCTGTTTGTTTTTGTTTTTTTTATTTTATTCTCTTTAATTTTACTTTTTCTTTCACTTTAAAAAAAAGAGGGTGTTGTAATAATTATTCTACCAATGTTGTCAAATAGCAAAAAATAAGGGAACGTGATGAAAATGTAAACAATGCAATGCTGTAATGACCTGTATACCCTTTACGAAAACTTAAAAAAAAAAAAAAAAAAAAAAACATGGGACAACTTACAGGGTTAAGAGAGGGCCCTCTCAAAGGAAAAAAAAAAGGATAAAGAGTTTGAGGAATTTCCCTCAGAGCCAACACACCAGCAAGGCTCTTCTAAGGTCGCTAAAAAGACCTCAGCTCAGGAAGATCTTTTGACAGTTTTTTGTTTTAAAGTTTTATATACTATGTTCTTAATGTTTTTTATGTTCCTAATGTTCTTTCAGTTTCTGAGTAGCATAAAAGAGGGCCACCACACTGTTATACTAAATAAGACAACACAATGGAGAAACAGGATGTTGTGGCGGTTTGGTGTAACCCCCACAAACAGACTGGACAGACACAGCGCTCGGCTAGAGCAATTAACAGAACAGTGAAATGTGTATTATTGTCTACAGGCAGCCCCGCTTCTTCTGGCTCACTTCTGTGATGTTAATGTTGCCTTTCATACATTGTGTTCATGTGTCCTGTCCTTACTGTGACCTAGGGACCGAGATCAATATGTCTCTCAAATGCAAATGTCTCATGCCTGTTCTGTTATCTCTTTGATCATACCAACTGTTGGGGAATGTTCTTTTATGTATTGTTATAGTTGGGTATATACAGTATACTGCACTGTAACCCATGCTCACTCTCTCAATCTCACTTCTGCAATTGCTGCTGCTGGACACACACATTTGGTGTCCCTCTGCCGAGAGCCGTGGGCTCGCTCCCGGCGCGCATGCACGGCGCCGGGAGCGGAGCTCGTGACGGCGGTATGATAAATAAAACCTGCTTAAAACCACAGCATCGCTGCTTATTTTTTATCATCCACCACACTGGTGACCCCGAAGACGCACACGCTTTGTGCGACGCAGCCTTCTGGTCTGGACATCCACGCTGAACCGGCTGAGGGACACAAGACGTCTCCTCCCTCTCGCCGCCCCAACGCACCATGACCTGAAGGCAGAAAAGAACACGCTGCCAGTGAACGCTTCACTGGTTACCCCGAACATGCACACGTTTTGTGCAAAGTAACCTTCTGATCTGGACAGCTGCACTGGTGACCCGTTCTTCAGGATGAGATCTGCACGTCTGAGATCTGCTCATCCACGCTGGACCGGCCGCGCTCGCAGTTCCTCCACACGAGAGCACAGGCACCTCGTCCCCTCTCCACGACGGCGTCCTCCATGGCCGGCGGAGAACGTAGCACGTGGACCTGAACGCACCACGGCCGAGCGGTGCCAAAGATCGTCTATTCCCTCCCACCGCTCCAACGCATCTGCACAAGCCTGAGGGACAAAAGATCGTCTATTTCCTCCCACCGTTCCAACGCACCATGGCCAAGCTGCAGCCACAGCCAAAACCTGGATTTTATCGGCGCCGTCTGCGCCCATCTCCACCAAGATTCTGCACCCTGACTCGCCACTCCAGCGGCCCACCCATGCACGGAACCCCCGCGCACGCACCGGGGAGTTACAAGGACGGCACACCACGCACAGGACAAATACGGCTTTTCTGACCGCCTTCCTTCTGCTGCATACTGGCCCTTCAGGCTTGCTCGTTCACCTGAGGCACGCAGCTTGCTCACTGGATTTTATGGTCTTAGCCACGGCACACAAGGGGAATTCAGCCGTCTGCAGTTCCCGAGGCTTTAGGGTTGCGCCTGCACCTAAAAGTCAAACACGCCAGTCCCTCTGCTTTTATTTTTTTCTTACAGCCGCTCCTGCTTTTCTTCATGGCCACGAGAGGAGTCAGAGACTAATTTTTCTTCTTGCGGACCTCCGCATGTTCAACGGGACAGCCCCTCGATGTCGCGGACCAGCAAGCAATTTTTGCGCGGCTCGGGACGATTCTTCACCGTCCCCGGTCGGCACGTACTACCTACCCCCCTCCTCCTGCAGAGAGCTTCTCCTGCTCGCTGCCCAAGCTGAATGATCGAGACCTCGGCCTCCTGCCGAGCCGTCTGGGAGGGAGCGTGTGGCGGTTTGGTGTAACCCCCACAAACAGACTGGACAGACACAGCGCTCGGCTAGAGCAATTAACAGAACAGTGAAATGTGTGTATTAATGTCTACAGGCAGCCCCGCTTCTTCTGGCTCACTTCTGTGATATTAATGTTGCCTTTCATGCATTGTGTTCATGCGTCCTGTCCTTACTGTGACCTAGGGACCGAGATCAATATGTCTCTCAAATGCAAATGTCTCATGCCTGTTCTGTTATCTCTTTGATCATACCAACTGCTGGGGAATGCTCTTTTATGTATTGTTATAGTTGGGTATATATACTGCACTGTAACCCATGCTCACTCTCTCAATCTCATTTCTGCAACTGCTGCTGCTGGACACACACATTTGGTGTCCCTCTGCCGAGAGCCGTGGGCTCGCTCACGGCGCCGGGAGCGGCGCTCGTGACGGCGGTATGATTAATAAAACCTGCTTAAAACCACAGCATCGCTGCTTATTTTTTCATGCCGCTGCAGTGTAACCAAAATAATCTCATATAATGTAAAAGGGATCCTGGATCCAATTAAAAGATCCAAGATTCTAGGCAAAATGAAAAAAGACAAAGCAGGAATAATATTTTTACAGGAAACCCACCTAACAGACTTGGAGCACACTGAACTTAATAGACAAGGGTTTAAACTGATCTCTTCATCTTCATATAAGCCAGGGAGGAGGAGGGGAGTAGCGACATTGATCTCAACCAAAATTATATTTGAAAAAAAATCAGAACACAAAGATAAAGAAGGGAGATTCAACATGGTACTTGGTCGGCTAGAGGGAGAAGATATCACCCTGCTGAATGTATATGCACCACCAGGGGCTAACTGGAAATTTTATAAAAATGTATTTGACCTAATGATAACTAAAGCCCAAGGTTTAGTGATATATGGTGGAGACTTCAGTCTAAGACTGAATCCATACTGGGATGCATCAGGTAATTCTTCACATCAAAATAACACTCAAAGTAGAAAAACTCGGATGCTACTAAAAGAAGTGGGAATCTGTGACGTGTGGAGGGAATTCAACCCCAGTGTAAAAGATTATACATTTTACTCAGCATATGGAGTGTGTAAATGAAGAGGCAGCTTCATGTTAGATGATTTATTACACACATCTCACAAGCACAGAACAGACTGACTGGTTACAGCAAGCACTCCTCTCTATATATCAAGTCACCTTCACAAGCTTCAAGGCACTTCCTCATACACAGCATGATATTTACACTACACTTCATTCAACCCCCCTCTCACCCTCTTGGGCATTGTTCTCCCATGTGTATTCATTGTCTCTGTCTGAGGTGCGAAATAACCTAACTTCCATACCGCCCCCCCAGCATCTTAGATAGAACAATAGAATAATAATAATAATGATGCATCAGATTTATATAGCGCTTTATCATAGACACTCAAAGACGCTTTACAAGTAGATACATTATTCATTCACTCCAGACAGACAATGGTAGTGGCAAGCTACTACTGTAGCCACAGCTGCCCTGGGGCAGGCTGACGGAAACGTGGCTGCCAATCTGCGCCAACGGCCTCTCCGGCCACCACCGAACATTTAAACATTTATACACATTCATACCCAGTGTTATGGGCACTGGAGGCAATGCGGGTGAAGTGTCTTGCCCAGGGACACAACGGCAGGATATCTGGGGAGAGCGGGATTCGAACCGCCAACCATTGGGTTATTAGACGACCTGCTCTACCCCCTGAGCCACTGCCGCCCCAAATAATATCAGATATACAGAATATACGTATATATAATAACAGAATATCAGTCGACATGCTGTTTCGGCTTCAGTCTCCTCCCATATCTGCTGTAACTGGGGTTTACTGCCTCCGTGGCGCTGCTGTGCCGGTGGGGGGCTGCTGGGAGTGTGTCTGACTGCGGGTGGGCCGTGGCGAGGCGGGGGGGGGGGGACTTCGCCCTGTCCGTGTGGCTGCTCTGTTGCATCGCTTCCCTGGGGAGCTCTCCGTGGGGGTCTTCCACGCCGAGGGGCCTTAGCCAACAGCACCTACTCGTCCGCTGCTACAAAGGCGGGTTTAAGTCTGTCTATACCAATTTTCTCCCATCTACCCCCCAAGTCTAGCAAAAAATGCTTATCCGGGAGGCTTCCGGTGACGCGGAACAGCATGGACGCATAAAAACTGAGCTCTGGCTCTAGCTCTATTTTTCCCCTAGACTCGAGACTCAAACCTGGGAAAAACGGCAATATTTTGCTGCCATAATGAGTGGGGACAAATTCAAGAAAGGCGGATATGGGCTACGAAACAATCCCGATAACGAAGCAACAAAAGAAATCTCGGCTAATGAAACGGACCTAACATCAGACCAACATGGCGACCGCATGGCTGGTTTGGACCTGATTCGAGTTACCGTGAGCGAGGCCGTGGCAGCCGGAATGGCAACTCTTCAAGCTGAATTAAAAACAGATTTACAAGATTTTCGTTCAGTGATCCGTGAGGATATGAAGAAACAAATGGATGAATTCACAGAGGAAGTACAGCAACAGCTCCAGGAAACCGCTAAACAAGTGCATGACACGGGAGAACGTATAAAACAGACTGAGGACAATATGGCGGAACTGGAGAATTGGAACATTGGTGTTAAAAACACGCTTGTTCAGCTGCTACAAAATCAGCGGAAACTTGAGGATAAGATAACCGAAATGGAGGGCCGGGCCAGGCGGAATAATATTCGCATATACGGGGTACCCGAGGACTCGGAGCAAGGCACATCTGTGGCTTCCTTTGCCGAAAGTTTCATTAAAAAGGAGCTCGGTGATGCTTTAGGCCAAGACTGTGGCCTCGGCATTGAGCGCGCCCATCGTGCCTTGGGCCCAAAGCCGCCAGCGAGTGCCCCGCCACGTTCAATAATAGTCCGCTTTCTCCGGTTCACAGTTACGGAAGAAATACTCTGCGCTGCATGGAAAAAGGTAATACGCATTCACAACAAGCAAGTGTATTTTGACCATGACTACGCGGTGGAAGTTCAGAAAAGAAGAAAAGAATATATCCCCGTCAAAAGAGCTTTGAAGGAGAAAGGGATTCGCTTTCAAACTCCACTCAACAAGATGCGTATTTTTTAGGCCTCAGGAAGTGTCCTCTACAATAGTGCTACAGAAGCCGCGGAAGATTTACAAAGGAGAGGCATCGCCACGGTTCAGATCACCACTGCCAGAAACAGAGCTGCTCAGATGACGTCAGAGGAGATGCTGAAGCAGCTTTTACCATGGGAGACGCAGAGGACCCGCCAAGGGGACTTCCACAAACACATCCGGGAGAAGCTGAGTGAGTTTCGGCGGACGTCAGAAGAGACAACGGTGGACTAATGAGTACTCCGCAAGAACACACGGCCTTACTATAGTGAGAATAGTTGTTTTGGATTATCCATGACTATGATTTTGTAGCCTTTGTTATGACCCGAGCGCCGGTTCTGATCGCGCTCGGGTTAAAGTTATGTCTCGCTGCCAGCCTTGACAGCTGCGGGCTGTATTCTGGCCTCACCGGGCTCTTATTGTGAAGGTGCTCGGTGGGGTTTCTGCCTGTCAACGGTCGGCCAGCTGAGCGTCATTACCGTCGTTAGTTTCGCCATTTAAGCCCAGCACTGGCGACGGTATGACGCAGCAGTGTCAGTCGCTATACGTCTAAGCTACAGACGACTTGGATCATTATCTACCTCGCATGCTTGTGGTTGACCGTCGCCTCTCTGGCACCAGTAAGTTAGCTGTTAGCCTTGCTTCTCCCGGTGAGAGTGGACCTTTGTGTGTCTTTGTTTCAGCAGCCTGTGTAGCTAATTATTTAATCAACCTTTGCCTGTGTATGACTGTCTCCTCCTATGGACTCGTAGTGAGCTGTCTAACCTTACGCCTCCAGAAGTGTGTAGACTCATGTGTCATTGCCCCTGCATCTTGTGTTGTTAACCTTTCACCGTAATAAAACTCACTGTAAACTCACTGGTGACTCTGTGCGTCTTATGCTGGCTCGCGAGGGCCAGCGCGTGACAGTACACTGCTGCCAAAACAGCGTTACGGTGACGCCAACCCGAGACGCTATTCACCAGTGAGTTTGAGTTTTTTGGACATTTGCTTTTTCCTGTCTGGGTGCCGTGTATGTGAAGAATGCCATCGCGGAGGAACCGTGTGTGGAGTCCGAGCCATGAGCTGACTGATGTGCTGGAAGTGGTGGATGAGCTTCTCATCTCCGCTTCTCTGCTAGACTTTGACCACGGCATACACTGGTACCTGGACGCGGCCAAGGATATACTTTGTCATCTCTCTCCCCGCTACGCTGACCACCCGGAAGTCGACGCGAGGAGGGAGGACATCGCTGCGCAACGCGAGATTTACCTGATGATGGAGGAGGAACGCGCATTGAAGCAGGAGAAGAGGCACTCCTGCTCTTTGCTCATGGATCCTGATCCTTTCCTCGATCCGTTCCGGGAGTTCGCACCGTCTGGGGGCCGCGAAGGCGTCGGCGCCGGCGGCCGGGCGCATCCTCGGCAAGCTCCTGTTCCGGATCCAGTTCCGGGGCCGCCGGGATGACCCCCTCAACCAGCCGGCTGCTGTGAGTGAGCTGAGTCCTGTGCCGGTGGGCTCCGTCCATGGGTCCGTTTTTACCACCCAGCGAGCGAGGGAAGGAGCGATGTCCGCTACAGCTTATACCATCCTCCCCCCGGGAGACAGGCAAGTTCAAGTTCACTTACCTATCGATCATAGTGATCTGTCTTGTCTGACTCCTGGGGGTGAAGCTCGGGGTTTGCAGCTCCCTGAGCTTCTTTCCCCAGCTGTAGCCATTGTTATTAAACCTGCTGCCTCTGTGTCTCCTCCTGCGGAGCGGTCCTCGGCGTCAGTCCCATGCCATCGAACGAGGGGGAGGCCCTGCAGCTCTGGGCAATATCCCAGCCCTGCAGCCGCGCTTTGGACAGAGAAGAACGGACTGCAGTGAGGAGCCAGAGCCGACGAGAGAGCGTCCCCAGGGTTCCTCAGGGATGCAGTCCGAGTCAGCAGGTCCAGGGTCCTCTACCCCCACACCATACGGGTTATTGGCGTGGATGCCAGCGCGTGAGGATCCAGCTGCAGAGACCATCAGGCCGGCTGTGGAACCCAACGCAGCCGAGTGGGAGCCCGATGACGAGCTGCTTCTTGAACCTGGATCGGCGAAGTCCTGGACGGCTCCAGAGCCCGAGTGCAGGCAAGTGCTCTTTCTTGTTTTCCTGTATGGTGTGTTAGAGCATTTTTGCCTGCCTCATGGGGAGGCGAGTGAGGGGCAGCCGTCCGCTGCACACGAGCTCGTCTCGCTGGGCTCTGGCGCTGCCGGTGGAACTGATCCCGGTCCTCTCTTGTTTTCTGAGCACCTCCACAGCATTACCGGTCCGGAGCCAGTCAAGGTCACGGGACTGGGGGTTCCAGGTTCAGAGATGGAGGTCGTCGCCGGAGCAGTCCTGACCCAGTCGGGGTCCGACGTGTGGGCCGAGGTGACCCAGTCGGGGTCCGACGCATGGACCGAGGTGACCCAGTCGGGGTCCGACGCATGGGCCGAGGTGACCCAGTCGGGGTCCGGCGTGTGGGCCGAGGGGACCCAGTCGGGGTCCAACGTGGGTGCAGCGGTGACCCAATCGGGGCCCGTCCTGACCCAGTCGGGGTCCGACACATGGGCTGAGGTGACCCAGTCGGGGTCCGACGCATGGGCTGAGGTGACCCAGTCGGGGTCCAAACATGGGTGCAGCGATTACCCAGTCGGGGTCCGACTCAGGTGTGGCTTGTGACCCATCGGGGTCCGACGAGGTCCAGTGGGTGGTCCAGCGCAGGTGCGGCTGTGACTCAATCAGGATTCGAGGGGGCCCAAGGTTTTGGTTGTTCCCCTCTCAGGAGCCACCAGCTGGGGTCCGTGAGAGGGCTCTGTTTGACGGTCTGGCGCTCCCCTGTCTTGTTCTGTTCAGGTGAGCGGCTGCATGCAATCCCTCCACGGTCCTGGTGGTTGTGGGATACGGGTCGGCCACCTGAGGAACTGCTTGGAGCATTCGGCGTCTTGGGTTGGCCACCCAATAAACTGTGTGGTGTTACGGGGGTGACCTGGTTCGGCCACCAGAGGACTTGTTTTCTGGGGGCATGGGACTGGGGCAGGCCACCTGATTATCATGTACTGTGGGACTATCTGTGGGCCCATACGGGGCCTGGTCATATGAAGTACGTCTTGAGATTTTTTGTTGTTTCTTGTAAGCCTTAGTCTTAGTCAGGTCTGAGCAAGTTTTAGATTGCCTCTTGTTTTCTTGTAAGCCAAAGTCATAGTCTTAGTCAGGTCTGAGCAATTTTTAGATTGCCTCTTGTTTTCTTGTAAGCCAAAGTCTTAGTCACAGTCAAGTTTGAGCAATTTTTGATTGCCTCTTGTTTTTTTTTTCTCTTGTAAGCCTAAGTCATAGTCACTGTCTAGTTTTGAGCAATTTTTGATTGCCTCTTGTTATTGTTTTTTTGGAAAACCATAGTCATTGTCATAGCCAAAGCTAAGCAATTTTAGATTGCTCCCTGTGTGTTGGTGTGTATTTTTTTTGTTTTGTTCGTGTTTTGAAAGCCATAAGTCAGGTAAAGCAATTTATATTGCCTTTTGTGTTTTGTATTCATAGGTTGGTCAAGTCTTGTCTTTGTTTTGTTCTCCCCTCCTTTTTTGAGGGGCTATTGTATGGGGATTTTGTTTATTGTTCCCAGGTATTTTCATGTATTTTTTTTGGTTTCGTATGTTTTTTTGTCTGGTCATGGTCTTGTTCAGGGGTTGGTTTCTCTCCCTCCACACCTGTCCTCCCACCTCCCACCCTGGGGGCGCGGGGGGGGCAGGGTGGTTCCTTGGGGCGTTCAGAGTCCGCCCGTGGAGGGAGGGTACTGTTATGACCCGAGCGCCGGTTCTGATCGCGCTCGGGTTAAAGTTATGTCTCGCTGCCAGCCTTGACAGCTGCGGGCTGTATTCTGGCCTCACCGGGCTCTTATTGTGAAGGTGCTCGGTGGGGTTTCCGCCTGTCAACGGTCGGCCAGCTGAGCATCATTACCGTCGTTAGTTTCGCCATTTAAGCCCAGCACTGGCGACGGTATGACGCAGCAGTGTCAGTCGCTATACGTCTAAGCTACGGACGACTTGGATCATTATCTACCTCGCATGCTTGTGGTTGACCGTCGCCTCTCTGGCACCAGTAAGTTAGCTGTTAGCCTTGCTCCTTCCGGTGAGAGCGGACCTTTGTGTGTCTTTGTTTCAGCAGCCTGTGTAGCTAATTATTTAATCAACCTTTGCCTGTGTATGACTGTCTCCTCCTATGGACTCGTAGTGAGCTGTCTAGCCTTACGCCTCCAGAAGTGTGTAGACTCATGTGTCATTGCCCCTGCATCTTGTGTTGTTAACCTTTCACCGTAATAAAACTCACTGTAAACTCACTGGTGACTCTGTGCGTCTTATGCTGGCTCGCGAGGGCCAGCGCGTGACAGCCTTATCCAATCTCATTATTGATGAAAGGGCTGGAGCCTGTAGACTCGAGCTGAGGGTCACCAGACTACTTTATTTCTATTTAACCACTGATTTCTTTTTTTTTTCTTACTATATTATTATTGCTGGGGGTTTCCCCCCCTTTTTTTTTCCTTTTCTTTCTTCTTGTTTCCCACGATGCTCATCGTGGAGAGGGGGCCCCACCTTGTGGCCAGTCCCCTCCTTTTTCAAGGCCTACATTGTATCCTCCTTGTTGGAAGCCCAGTTCAGTGTTACGTCGTTTTACTGTTCACCATGTTTACATTTTACAGTTGTTGTTCTGAGGTCTGGATGATATTTTGTTCTACATGTTAAGATATGTCTCTTAAATATTATAATATACTTTCACTAAATGTTAATGGAGTGAATAACCCCTGTAAAAAGAAGTAAACTGGTGGTAAAGATGAAAAAAGAGAAAGTAGATATTGCATATTGGCAAGAGACTCATCTATCCAACACAGAGCTATGATAAATTAAAAAAAAAAATGGGTTTCAAAAATACATACTATTCCTCTCATAGAAGTGGTAAAAAAAGAGGAGTAGCTATCTTGATTTCTAATAGAATAAATTTTGAATTCATATCTGAATTGAGTGACAAAGAAGGCAGATATATTTTAGTGAAAGGTAAAATTGACCATAAAGGAGGTCACATTATTGAATGTATATGCTCCCCCCGGGAGTAATATTGGTTTCTATAAAAAAAGTTTTCGATTTGACTACTAAAGAATCTTATGGACCTTTAATATTTGCTGGAGACCTTAATCTATTGTTAAACCCTCAATTGGATACAACAAATATTAGAAGGAAACGTCTGCCTATAGAGAAACGTGGTAAATAAAATGCTTTCAGATTTAGGACTTATTGACGTATGGCGCTCTGTACATAGATCTACCCCTGGATTTACATTTTACTCTGCACCCCATTCTTTTCACTCAAGGATAGATTATTGCTTCATGTATAATAAAGACTTAAACAGGATAAAAGATGTAGAATTGGTCAAAGAGATATCTCTGATCACTCTGGAATTTACCTAAGTTTACATCTTGATGTCAGACAGAGAAAAACACTATGGAGATTAAATACAGGGATGCTAAATGATCTCTCCTTTCTACAGTCCATGACAACCGATTAAATTCATACCTACAGGATAATAACAATGGCGAGACAAACCCTAGCATCGTGTGGGATGCAGCTAAAGCGGTTTCTGAGGGGGAAAATAATAGCAAGGTCGGCTATGCTTAAAAAACAAAAGACTCAAGAATTGCTACGACTACAAGAGAGACTGAAAGATCTAGAGAAGAACACAACTGACAAAAAAAAGTCCCCTTTAACACAACAAATAGACAAGTTAAACAGGACATAGACAGGATACTAGGTGAGGAGTAGAGAAAAACTTACGGTTTATGAAACAGAGATATTATGAGGCAGGATCTAAAGCATCTAAATTGTTGGCTATGGCGACTTAAGAAACAACAAGCAGGAAATATCAATCTACAAAATAAAAGACCCTATAAGTCGCAACATTTTAACTGATTTGGATGGTATTCAAAATCATTTGAAACATACTACAAAAATCTATATAGCCAATCTGTACCGATTAATAAAAATGCAGTAGTTGATTTCTTGGACTCTTTGGATCTTCCCTCACTCGGCACAGATGCAAATAATAAGCTTATGTCACCAATAACACGTGAGGAAATTAACAAGGCCATCTCTAACCTTAAACTTAACAAATCTCCTGGTACTGATGGGTTCCCCCCGAATGGTACAAGAAAATGAAAGAAAGTCTGATACCTCTACTAGAAACTAGTTTTAACTATATTCTGAAAGGAGGCCCTGTACCTCCGTCCTGGAAGGAAGCCTTTATATCTGTTATACCAAAAGAGGGAAAGGATAAAATAGACTGCAAATCATATAGACCAATAAGTGTATTGAACACGGATTACAAATTATATACAACTATTTTGGTCAAACGAATGGACACTGTGATGCCCTTACTGATTGATGAAGACCAAACAGGCTTCCTTAAAAATAGACAAACTTCGGAAAACATAAGGAGAGCTCTACATATAATTGAACAGATTAATAAAAGAAAAGATAAACTCAGTTATCCTTAGTCTTGACGCTGAAAAAGCATTTGACTCAGTTCAATGGGACTTCCTCTATTTAGTAATGAGGAGATTTGGATTCTGTACTGACTTTATAAAATGCATTCAAGCCCTTTACTCTTCCCCTACTGCTAGAATAAAAATAAACGGGAGTCTTTCTAATTCTATACAACTACAACGCGGATGTAGACAGGGTTGCCCCGGTAGCCCCAATTTATTTAATTTATTTATAGAGCCTTTAGCACAAGCAATATGCCAAGAGACCGCACTAAAGGGTGTTCGGATTGGTGAGGAGGAATATAAATTGAGTCTGTACGCGGATGATGTAATGATCACAATCTCAGATCCGGACTCTGGTTTACCAGTGTTGATGGAAATCTTAGAAATGTATGGTTCATTTTCTGGATACGCTCTTAATATCCATAAAACTCAGGTTATGACCTTCAATTTTCACCCTGGACAAGAATTAATATCTAAATATAATTTTAATTGGCATTCTGACCATATAAAATATTTAGGAGTGTACCTACCCAAAGATTTGTCACAATTGTATGATATGAATTACAACCGACTAACTAAAGAAATAATTGATGATCTTGATAGCTGGAGTCTGCTCCCCCTTGACTTTGGCAGCAGAATACAGGCAATCAAGATGAATATCCTCCCTAAAATGCTATCTCTCTTTTCATCTCTTCCAGTATCAATTCCTGACAAACAATTTAGGAAATGGAATAAATACATTTCAAGGTTTATTTGGCTTAAAAGGAGACCAAGAGTTAAGTATTCTACCTTACAGCTGCCGAAGGACGGGGGGGGGGGGGGGGGGGGTGCAGGCTCTGCCTTCTTTCCGAGACTACTACATATCAGCCCAACTGAGACCACTGGTTTGTCTGTGTGACCCATCTTATTATGCAAAATGGAAAACAATTGAGATGTCTTTATCTGAGGTCCCAATCCAATCTAAACTAGGCACCCTTGAGCGAAACTACCCCAACAACTAGTCAGTGGACTAATCTGACATTTAAAATCTGGAAATCAGAGATAAGAAAACTAAAACTCCAGGAAGAGGTTAAAATGCTCAGATGGCCAGCATATGACCCTGACTTTCTGCCCGCCTCACATGACTTTAGATTTAGACAGTTGACATTCAGGGGCCTTACCGCCGCATGTACAATGTACGAGAAATCAAACCTAATGTCATTCGATACTCTACGAAGGAAGTACAATCTGGAGAAGCAAGATTTTTTTTAGATACTTGCAGCTTTGCGACTTCATTAATAAAAGATACAAAGCAGTAATATCAAAGAATCTTCATTATTTCTTGATATCTTTATTAATGCATATAAGTCAACAAGTCTTAAAAACCTTATTAGTAAATTATACCGCAGTTTAATGACACTTAAAACAGACTCAACAACATATATAAAGCAAAAGTGGGAAAAGGAAATGAACATTGTAATAACTGATGATATGTTGTCAAGAGTTTGGGAGGTGCAATCCTCATCCACCAACTCCGGCACCTGGAGGGACTTTTGCTGGAAGACTCTTATTCGTTTTTTCATAACACCCAATCAGAAATCTAAGTACAGTGGAGTTCCTGCTCATTGCTGGAGAGAATGTGGGGAAACAACAGCAGACCATGGGCACGTGTTCTGGTCTTGCCCACACATTCAGCCTTTTTGGACAGACGTAGCAAATGTCATTTCTAAGGCACTGGACTTTAATATCAGCGGCTCTTTTATTTTGTTATTCCTTGGATGTTTCCCTGACAAGCTGAATGCAGATGATATTCATCTCCTGAAAATTTTTTCGGCATCGGCCAAAAAGGCTATAACAAAGTGCTGGCTACAAAAACAGCCCCCCACACTGAACCTTTTCACCTCCATAATAGACAATATAAAGTCTATGGAACGCATGACCTATACCCTGCGACTCCAAGAGGAGCTAGGAAAAAGACGTTGGAAAAAATGGCTGGACTTCATAAGACATAACAGTACTTATTAATGTGCGGATTCGGAATTGTATGTTTTTGCTACATCTGATTTGTACCATATTGATCATCCCATGACCTCTTGTGTTTGTGTTTTAATTGAAAAATGTTCATAAATAAAAAGTTTCAAAAAAAAAAAAATGCTTACCCCCTGTTTCCAACACTCTGAACAGTCCATCATAGGGTGGGCGCAATGGAGGGCGGTGGGCGTCGTGTCTGACGAACACGAACTCCGCGTTCTTCAAAGTTTTAGGCACGAAAACACACAGAAAACAGTGGTGGGCAGGGCCCGGCAGCGTGCCTGTGTTCGCGCTACGCTGCAAAAGCTGAGACAGTCAGCTGACCGGCGCGGGATTATCTGGCAGAAATTCCCCGGGCAGCCATAGGGGCTGCGCAAAAACCAGCCCTGCCGGGGAAGCTTCCAGATCCTCTTTTGGCGCTGAGTGCAACCCCAATAAAACCCACGGCAACCTGTCCACCCAATTTGCATCCGTCAGTGAAGCCCTGAGTGCTGCTTTCAGTGTTCTATGAAAACGCTTGCATAAACCATTGGCCTGTGGGTTGTACACAGTTGTGCGATGAATTGTAACACCCAGGCTGCGGGCCATCGCGGACCAGAATTCAGAAACAAATTGAGGGCCCCTGTCGGACGTAATGTTCGACGGGACTCCAAAACGTGCCACCCATGCTGTTAAAAACACGTGCTATGTCCGCGGACGTGGTTGCCGCCAGCGGGACTGCTTCTGGCCAGCGCGTGGTGCGGTCCACCACTGTCAGGAGGTGCGTGCACCCCTGTGATGGCGGGAGGGGGCTCATGAGGTCCACGTGAACGTGGTCGAACCTCTTAGCCGGTACCCGAAATGGCTCCAAGGGAGCCTTCGTGTGTCTGTGTACCTTGGCTCGTTGGCACGCCACGCAGGCTGCAGCCCACTCTTTTACTTGTTTGCGTAGGCTCGGCCACACAAACTTCTCTCCCACCATTTTGACCGACGCGCGCGCTCCTGGGTGCGCCAGAGTGTGAACCGACTCAAACACGCGGTGGCGCCACGTGACTGGGACCACCGGACGCGGGCGCCCCATGGAGACATCGCAGATTAGGGGGGGCATGCCATCTTGCAGCACCCTGCTCTCCAGCCTTAACTCTGTTGTTCCAGACTGGAGCGCACGCACGTCTGCATCGCTAATCTGCTCCACGGCCATGGCTGCATAATCTATCGCCACGTAGACCGGGGCCACCACGGCACACGAGAGGCAGTCCGCCACCACATTCAGTTTACCCGACACATGCTGAATATTGGTAGTAAACTCTGAGATCGCGGCCAGCTGTCTCTGCTGCCGGCCTGACCACGGTTCGTGGGATCGTGGGTTCGATCCCAGCCCCCGACCAACAGTGATCTGTGTGGAGTTTGCATGTTCTCCCCGTGTTGCGTGGGTTTACTCCGGGATTTCTCCGGTTTCCTCCCACATGCCAAAAACATGCATGTTAGGTTAATTGGCTGTTCTAAATTGTCCCTAGATATCTGTTTCCTATAGGCCCTTAGAATAGAGGGTTAGTATTAATGAAAGCGCTTTGAGTGGTCTTTGTGACTAGAAAAGCGCTATATAAGTGCAGGTTAGTTAGTTAGTTCTGAAACCTTGGCCATCGCGAACGTTAGTGGCTTGTGATCCACGAACGCGGTGAAGCTGCGCCCTTCCAGCCAGAACTGGAAGTGGCGTATGGCCAGGTGGAGAGCCAGCAACTCCCTGTCGAATATGTTGTATTTACGTTCGCTGTCGCGCAAAGTTCTGCTGAAAAAAGCGAGCGGCTGCCAAGCCCTGGCGACGCACTGCTCTATGACAGCCCCTATGGCCACGTCTGAAGCATCGGTGGTGAGCGCTATCTGGGCCACCGGGTCCGGATGCACCAGCAGTGCAGCGTTTGCCAGGGCTGCTTTAACCTCCGAGAACGCCCGCTCTCGCTCCGGGGTCCATTCGACCCTATCCGCGGGTTTCTGTCTCTTGAGCGTGGCGTACAATGGTTGCATGAGCTGCGCCGTGCAGGGAAGGAAACGGTTATAAAAATTCACCATCCCAAAAAATTTCTGCAGCGCCCTGACCGTCTGAGGCCGGGGAAAATCCGCCACGGCGTGCATTTTGTCAGGCAGCAGGATCGCTCCTTCCGGAGAGACACGGTGACCCAAAAAAAAAAAAAATCAATCTGCGTCACGCTGAACTGGCATTTCACCGGGTTGATTATTAACCCATGCTCCTCCAACCTCCAGAAAACCGTCGTGAGGTGGGTTTCGGGGTGTTAGTCGTCGGAGCGCTACTGGCTACTAGGATAGCGTCCAGGTAGACCGAACATGATGGGAGATCGCGCAGCCATTGCATCCATCATGCGCTGGAATGTCTTGTGCCGGGCGCCTTTTAACACCCGAATGGCTAGGGCGGCGAGGAACTCGAATAAACCGAACAGAGGTTATACTGCTGTTTTGGGTATGTCCTCGAGTGCGCACTGGGACGTTGCTGGTGGATCCGCGGACCCAGTCTAGTTTTGGAAAAAAATGCGCGCTCCAGGAGAGGTGGACCGGAAAAATTCCGTGTATGTGGGGATTTGGGGTTGCAGGTCGTGGCGCTGGTGGCGTTGTGTTCAACCTGCGGAAATCACCGCACGGTCGCCACGATCCCTCACCTTAGGGACCATGTGTAGCGGGGAGTGCCCAGGGGCTGTTCGAATGCCGGATGATGCCCAACCTTTCAGTTGGCGAACTCCTCGCGTCACTATGGGCCAGTTTAGCTGCGTCCAAGCGCCGAGGTCTTGCAAAAACGGGCGGCCCAGTGGTGGTGATAAAGTGCTCCACCCTGTGTTTAGCGATGGCCGCTGAAAACATCGGGACCGTGAGTGCTGGGAACTGAGTGAGCAGTGCGTGGAACTTACCACCTGGAGCTGTGACTTTGGCCTGTGCTGTTGGCTGGGTCACTCGAGCTATACAAGGGAGAGAGTCAAAAGACAGTGCTTTAACCAGGCGCCTGTTAGCAACATCAACCAGTAAACCATGTGCACACAGAAAATCAGCCCCCAGGATATGGTAATTCAGTGCTGCTACGACAAAAGTCCACTCGTATGTACAGCCATGAGAAGATAAGATCAGTGTCCTCTCACCAAAGGTCTTAATTTCCGAGCTGTTTGCTGCCAACATCACAGGGCCGCTAGGTCCTGCCAGCCGGTCGGCGTAGGTCGGCAGGATGAAGCTCTTCTGGGCTCTGGTGTCCACGAGGAAACGCCTCCCCGAGCGCGCGTCCATCAAGTAGAGCAGCTTGTTCTCTTCACCGAGGGTCGCAGCTGCTACCGACCGCCAGCCTCGGTGTTTTCCTGAGCGCTTGAATTGGCACGGTGGCGCACATCTGCGTGCAGTCTCTCTGAAGCGGTGGTGGTAGAAACAGAGCGTGTCTCTCTGGCACTCCTTGGCCCCCGCTGCTGCTACCGTCGGTGGCTCCTCGCCTCCTCTGATCGTCTCGCTGGGCGCTGCCGCGTTGACTGTCATCGCCCTGGTGGTGAGGATGATCCGGTCTGCCTCCTGGGCTAGCGCACGGTAGTCACGCGCGGCCAGCAACGGCGAATTGGCCAGAACCGCTCTCGCCACTGTTGGAAGGTTCCGAAGGAAAAGGTGGGCAAACAAAGTGCCCGTCGTCCGTGCATCTTCTCCATCAGGTCTACGGCCGACCCATCTCCTAACTCGGTCAGCGCCAGGAGCCTCTCCGCTCTCTCACATTCCAAGAGCGTGTAGCGCCGGGTGAGCGCAGCCTTGAGCGCCTCATATTTGTTGCTGGTTGGTGGCTGATCAAGCAGGCTTGCTACTTGCTGGGCTGTGCGGGAGTCCAGAGCTGCTACCACATTGTAGAACTTGGTGTCGTCTGCCGTTACTCCCCGGAGGGCGAACTGGGCCTCGGTATGGTGGAACCAAGAGCGCGGGTTGTGCTGCCAGAAATCCGGCAGCTTGACTGAAACTGCACACGCGTTGCTGGGGGTTCCAGTCCTGGCTGTCTGTGGAATGGCTGCTGCGTCTCTGGGGCTTCCCGACAGGGCCGGCTCCGGGGTTCTCGCCTCCTGTTCCATAATACGTCTTGGGTCACCAGTGTGGAGTGTGTAAATGAAGAGGCAGCTTCGTGTCAGATGATTTATTACACACTCACATCTTACAAGCACAGAACAGACTGACTGGTTACAGCAAGCACTCCTCTCTATATATCAAGTCACTTTCACAAGCTTCAAGGCACTTCCTCATACACAGCATGATATTTACACTACACTTCATTCAACCCCCTCTCACCCTCTTGGGCATTGTTCTCCCATGTGCATTCATTGTCTCTGTCTGAGGTGCAAAATAACCTAACTTCCATAACCACCACATTCATCATACTCAAGGACTGACTATTTTTTTATGTTTAATAGAGACATTGGAAGAGTAAAAACATGTAAAATAGGACTGATGGATCTCTCTGACCACAGTCCGATCTATATGGACTTAAATATCCAAAAATACACAAATAATACTTTTTCTTGGAGGTTAAATTCAAGTGTGCTGAAAGGACCACTGAAAGATGAATTGGAATCAGATATTCTCAGATATTTGGAAGAAAATGATAATGGAAAAGTATCCCCTTTAATACTGTGGGACGCATGCAAAACTGTAATAAGGGGAAAGATTATCGCAAAACTGGCAATCCAAAAGAAACTGAGACAAGAAAAACTAATCACATTAGAGTCAGAACTTAAGAAACTAGAAAAAGAGCACAAAGACAACTCTCATTCTAATGACTCGCTCAAAATTAAGGAAATTAAAAAAAACGAGATCTTCACAATAGAAATCCAGAAGAAACTTACATTTCTGAAACAAAAATACTATCAAGCAGGTAGCAAATCGGCAAAATTACTAGCCTATAAATTGAGAAAACAACAAACGGAGAGAGCAGTCTACAAAATCAGAGACCCAGTATCAAAGGAAATAAAATTTATAATTCAGGAAATTCTTAAAAGCTTCGAGAATTACTACAAGAACTTGTACTCCCTCAAAAAACACATCCGAAGCCTTCCTAAATACATTAAATCTTCCCCAACTTACTGAGTCACAAAATAAAACACTGTCAGAAATACAACCTAAAGAATTAGAAAAAGCAATTATGAAACTTAAAGCTAATAAATCCCCAGGAGCAGATGGCTATTCAGCAGAATGGTAAAAAAAACCTTTAAACAGCAACTATCTCCTCTCCTCCTGAAAACATTTAATTATGTCCTCCACACAGGGGAAATCCCCTCCTCCTGGACAGAAGGGGTCATTGCAGTCATACCTGAACCTAAAAAGGATAAACTAGACTGCTCCAACTACAGACCAATCAGTGTGTTAAATCAGGACTATAAGCTTTACCACTATCCTTGCCAAAAGGTTAGAAAATATACTGACAGACTTAATTCATTTAGACCAAACAGGTTTTATAAGACAAAGACAGACACAAGATAACATTAGACACACTTTACACATAATTCATCATTTAAAAAAATATAATTTAAATGCAGCCATATTGGGATTAGATGCTGAAAAAGCATTTGATTCGGTTGACTGGTCTTTCCTATATAGAATCTTATCCAGTTTCAATTTTCATAACAACTTCATTAGAACTATACAGACATTATATAAAAAAACCAACAGCTAAAATAAAAATTAACGGTAAATTATCATCATCTTTTGAACTGGAAAGAGGATGTCGTCAGGGCTGCCCCTTGTCTCCACTGCTCTTTGCAATCTTCATAGAACCTCTGAGCCAATGGCTAAGACAGAATCAAAAAATTCAAGGTATTACACTTGGTCAGAAGGAACATAAAATAGCACTCTTTGCTGATGACATTTTAATATACCTGGGGCAGCCGGACACCTCTTTTCCAGAACTAATCTCAGTTTTTTCAGAGTATGGAGATTTATCGGGGTACGAATTAAACATGCATAAAACCCAAATTTTAACATTCAACTATGATCCAAATCAATATTTACTAAGCAAACTCAAAACTAACTGGGAGATGGAATCTATGAAATATCTGGGGGTCAATATCCCAAAACAACTCAACAAAATTATAACACTAAACTATGATCCACTGATGGCAAAAATAAAATCTGATCTAGCAAGATGGAATATGATACCATTCTTGGGTACTGCACAAAGAACTGAAGCAGTCAAAATGAATATACTTTCACGTCTTCTATACCTTTTCCAAACGATACCAGTAGAACCTCCCTAAAAAACATGGCAAGAACTAGACAGAAGGATCTCAAGATTCATATGGCAGGGCAAGAGACCATGAATCAGGTATAGAATCCTACAGCTAAACAAAGACAAAGGTGGGCTTGCACTGCCAAATATCAGGGACTACTTTAAAGCCACACAAATTAAAACTTTAATAGAGATATGTAACCCAGTCTACACTGCACAATGGAAGGAGATGGAATGCCAAATAACAAGTGACATTCCCCTACAGGCGATAATAGGGAACAATGTCTTACCTAAACTTTTGAATAACACTAACCCATGGATAGAGACCCCGCTAAAAATCTGGTTTAAGATAGTCAGAGAGAATCAAACTAAAGAACCCTATCGATTATTGCAATGGATTGCCTATGATCAGGACTTTACTCCTAATAAAACAGACACTAGATTTAAAAAGTGGAAAGAGAACAGACTGATAAAATATTACGATTTTTTTAAAGGGCAAACTTTAAGAAGTTTTGAAAAAACAAGGTCTAGTAAATCAAGACCTTTACAGGTTAAACAAAATACTTAAAAAGGAGGATTTGGAAAGGGCCCAGTCAGGTGTTCTGAAGGTCTTCTCAATGGCATATAAAGGGATCCCAGGGATCAGATACACTTCTAAAATATACCTTGGTCTTCAAGACTTAAAAGGAGACAACATCATATATAAAAGAGAGATGGGAAAAAGAGGGGAATTTCACTTTACAACTGGAAATATGGGAAAAGCTAAATAAACAACAATGGAAAAGTACCTCATCCCTGCTGTGGAGAGAATTTGGATGGAAAAATTTGGTAAGATTTTTCAGAAAACCTGTACAAAACAAATTTACGTGTAAAGGGTTGAATTGTTGGCGCTTGTGTGGTGAAGAGACTGCAAATTATTTTCATGTGTTTTGGTCATGCCCAGTTATCCACCAATATTGGACCAATGTACAGACAATATTGGGAAAAATATTCAAAGTAACAGTTCCCTTTTCTTTTGTAACTTTGTATTTGGGTTTACTACCGGAATCACTGGAAAGACGAGGAGAAAAATACTTATTCACTGTTTTAATATTGGCAAGTAAAAAAGCTCTAACAAAAAAATGGATGTTGAAAGACTGTCCTACACCTGAAGATTGGATTAACGTGATTCAGGACATTTATTCGATGGAAAAGTTGACATTTGCACTGAGACAGGGCATGGATGGGTTCTTGAACTTTTGGCAACCCTGGAACGCATGTGTCTTCCATTAGATCTAATCTTTGACAAATACCATTTCAGTAATGGCACCTCTTTGTTCCAATGCTACTCAGATGCTCTATTTTTTTTCTGTTTTTTTTTTGTTCTTTTTTTAATTTCTCTTTCATTTAAAAAAAGGGTGTTGTCATAATTTTTTTCCAATGTTGTCAAAAAAAAAAAGGAATATGTGATGAAAATGTAAACAATGCATTGCTATAATGACATGTATACCCTTTACAAAAACTTAAATAAAAAAAAAATAAAATTTCATCTTTAGTGGATGGGGGCAAGATGGCTGTATCAGACAAAGAAAAGGCAGAAATCCTAGGTAGAGCATTTGCAGCAGTGCATAGAGGAGAGCATCTTGGCGAGAGTCATAGACAGCAAAGGCAGCATAAACTCAGAGAAAATGCAAACTTAAAAAATGAAGTGAAAGAGGACATGACTGCATTAGACCTTGAGCTCACAATGTCAGAGCTTAAGAGAGCTTTGCAAGATAGTGGATACACAGCTCCAGGGTATGATCAGTTAAGCTATGTTATGTTCCAGCAGTTGCCTATGCAATCAATGCAACTGGTGCTGAAATTGTTTAACAGGATATGGAAGGATGGCGTTATCCCAAGTGGGTGGAAAAAGGCTGTAATTTTACCATTTAATAAGCCAGAGAAAGAGCCAGCTCATCCAGGCAACTACAGGCCAATAGCATTAACACATTTATGTCATAACTCTGGCTCTCACGAGCCAGGAAAGGAGATACGAGGGCGACCAGTGAGTTAGCGTAGTTTATTAACAAAGCACACACTACACTAAATAACGAACAGAAAAGTAAAGAGCCACGTGGGGCTAAAACACACACAGAACTAAGGGTAACATACCACCCAGGGAGAAAGGCTAGAGAGGCGGCGAGGGAAAAATACACGCCGAGTCGCAACACTTACTTTGGGTGAAGCGCCGAGGTAACGGCGGACTGAAGCTAGTCGTAGGAGCTAACAGTCGTGGGAAACACAAGGAACGTCTTCCCATAGCGAGGTCGCAGCGACGAGTAACTCTCGGCTGCTCGCTTAAATGGGGGAGATGATTGGGAATGGGAGACAGCTGTCCCAGCGCAGCTGACCAATCAGCTGGGCGCTGTCAAAGAGCGGGCCATGGAAGACCCGGCACGGACTACCCCGGAGCAGGAGCGACACTGGACAACCTGAACGCAGAGAAAGAGCGTTCAGGGTGTGACAGTACTCCTCCCCCGAGCCGCGCCTCCTGGAGCGGGCTAACCCCCCCCCCCCCCCCCCTCCGAGGGAAGACCAGGGAGGGCGGTGGGGGCCAGATCTGGGAGAAAGGGAGGGACCAGACAAAGGAGGCAGGGAAGGAAAAAAAAAAAACCTAGATACAGTATAGGGTCAGATACCACAATAATTTCAAACAAAAGAAAACCATCACCCCCTCCTCTGCAGAGGCCAGACGGTCTGTGCAGGTGACCACAGGAGGTGGGGAGAACAACCTGCAGAAAAACAACGACAGTCATGGAGAAAAAAAAAAGGTTCACAACAACTCAGGGCGAGGACAATGCAAAACTCATGTCCCGGCGACCAAAAAGACTACAAAACTCAGTAAACATAAAGTTGCAGAAGACTACACATGTAACCCCGGCCAAAAACAAAGTATAAAGGGACAAACCGGGCACAAGACCTAAAAACAAAGCCTGAGGCCGCTAACTGGTATAAGGATACAAAAAAAAAAAACCATCAACTCCTCAAACATGAATTAACGCAACACAGAAAATCAAACAGTCTGGAGGAGGATATAAATGCAGAAGAACAAACTATTCTGAATAAGGCCAGGCAATGTGAGGCGGAAGCAACTTAAAGGACAGATTAAAATAAGGATCCATACAGGGACCGTAAAACAGAAAATTGTCTAAGGAAAAATTCTTCGTTGAAATGACATCACAATAAGGACTCTAGCAAAGAAAGTTCCTTGATGTCCTGAATGAAACTAAATAATGGAGGGCATACAAAATACAAGGCTATATACAGTCAGACAATGTCAGGAACGACAGCAGGTGGAGCAGGCGATGAGAGCTTGTCCGGCGGGCGGCCCGAACCCCACCAGGCCAGGAACCACAACACCAGTTCGGGTGGCCTACCCGAGTCCCAGGCTAGGAGACACAGTTTCTCCGGAGGCCGACCCAGATCACCGAACCAGCCAGATGGCTTCCCAGGCGGTCGTCCCGTGACCTCAGACCACGGAGAGCTGAGGGAGAAGTCTTGGTGCAGCTTCCTCCCTGAGGGAAAAGGCAGGAGGAAACTGACCCAGGTGAGAAAAACCCCCACAGTAGTAGGGGGAGAAGAGATGGAGGCCAGGGGCAAAGTTAGCCTGCCATCTAATGGCAACAAGGGTAGGGGGAAACTGGCCCGGGTGAGAGGAACCCCAACAGCGGCAGGAGGAGAAGAGATGGAGGCCAGGGGCAAAGTTAGCCTGCCATCTAATGGCAACAAGGGTAGGGGGAAACTGGCCCGGGTGAGAGGAACCCCAACAGCGGCAGGAGGAGAAGAGATGGAGGCCAGGGGCAAAGTTAGCCTGCCATCTAATGGCAACAAGGGTAGGGGGAAACTGGCCCGGGTGAGAGGAACCCCAACAGCGGCAGGAGGAGAAATGATGGAGGCAAGGGACGAAGTCAGCCTGATGTCAGGCGAACACAATCCTCCAGCTCCCACACTAACTGTTACCCGGACCGGCGCAGCACCCCCGGTGGACCCCGATCGGGCCGGCGCAGCACCCCCGGTGGACTCCAGCTGGACCGAGACAGCACTCCCGGTGGCCCTGGGGAGAGGCTCAGAGGGACAAAAGGAACCGGGATCAGGATCACCGGCAGAGCCCAGCGGAACAGGCTCGAGCGCAGCAGACGGCTGCACCCGGCCCGCCCCCCCCGAGAGACAGGCAATAATGCTCCAGAATAGAGAAGAGAAAAACAAAATAGAGCACTTGCCTGATCTCGGGTTCTACCGCCATCCAGGACTTCGATGCTCCGGGCTCAGCGTGCAGGACTTCGTCCTCCGGCTCCAACTCGACTGCGAATGGCTCCGCAGCCGGCATGATGGTTTCCACAGTCAAACGACCTCCAAACGCCGAAGACCGCGTCGACAGCCCACCTGGCGTGGAGGCAGGAGATCTGGACTCTGCTGGGCTGAACCATTCCTCCGTGGAGACCCGGGGACACTTAATCGTCGGCGCTGGCTCCAACAGGCAGTTCGACCTTCTCTGCCCATAACGTGGCTGGGGCAAAACCCTCCAGGGCCGCAGGCTGCCTCCTCCTCGCGCAGCGGTGGACACCTGGCACCGGGGCACACTCAAGGGGAAAAGACACAGAGGACGCAGGTTCATATTCAGTTTTTGCAGCGGGAGGAGAGAGCTCAGGGGACTGTGAACCCTGAACTCCTCCCCCAGGAATCAAACAAGGCAATTCACTCATAATGGAAGGAGAATGAAAGGACACTTGCCTGATTCCCGGAGGGCCGGTGGAACCCGCTACAAGGGACTCGAGTCTCTCTTCTCCCAACCGGATAGAAGTGGGGAACCCCCCGGACAGATGAGGCGGTGCTACCCGCACCGGATCGGGACCTGGAACACCTGGAGATGAATTTGCGCTTCTCCCAGCGGCCGGAGTGAATGACGAAGAGGGGGGTGAAACAGCTGAGGAGAGCTGGGGGCCCAAAGCTGACGGGACAGCGGGGAGAGCGGGCCCAGGAGCGGGAGCAGCTGATTCACTTCTTCGGCGAGACACGGGAGCAACAGCAGGCTGGGAGGCGGAATTCATGTGGTTTCCTGGAGCGGGATCCGGACGGGACTCTCGCTGAGATGAGCGGGGAATTTGGGAGCGACGTCTTCTGAACGTGAGGTCGGGAAAACGCCGCTCCTGTGCGGTGAGCGAAGCCAACAGGTCAGCGTATTCCGGATAATCGTTCAGCTCCGGGTTCTTCTCGACCAGCCTGACCGCCGCAATCACGTTCTTCATGGCTACGGGAGGAACGGCGGCGGAAGAAGCGGCTGCCACTCGATCCGCAATGCGCATCGCTGTCACTCTCATCTTCTCCGGGGGAAACCCCGTTGACGTCACTCTATGCTGGGGATCACCCCTGGGTGAGGCGAACTCCTGGACTGGATCGGCGGCAGGAGCGGGATTCCGAAGCGAGGAGCGAAGGCGTCCTGTCCTCGGCTTCCTGCCGGAGTTCTCCTCCAGCCTACGGAGCCTCTCCCAGGCCACAGAGATGTCTGCCCTCCTCGCCTTAACCTCGGGGAGAAGGAAGTAGCGAGAAAAGCAGTTAAGCATACCCTCGGCGAGCTCCAGGCGCCAGCATATCTCGCTGGGGGCATCGTAGAGGTCCGTGGTGAACAACGTTCCGTCCACAAGGTCCAGAGTCTCCGAGAGATCGTGGCCTGGGTGCCGCATGAGTCTCTTGGAGGGAGACATGATACTGGCTCGCCCGTACCCAGAGGAAGAGAAAAAAAGGCGTCGAGTCCTTACAGCCAACTCACGGTCGCGGCCGTCTCACTATGGCTGCGACCTACTGTCATAACTCTGGCTCTCACGAGCCAGGAAAGGAGATACGAGGGCGACCAGTGAGTTAGCGTAGTTTATTAACAAAGCACACACTACACTAAATAACGAACAGAAAAGTAAAGAGCCACGTGGGGCTAAAACACACACAGAACTAAGGGTAACATACCACCCAGGGAGAAAGGCTAGAGAGGCGGCGAGGGAAAAATACACGCCGAGTCGCAACACTTACTTTGGGTGAAGCGCCGAGGTAACGGCGGACTGAAGCTAGTCGTAGGAGCTAACAGTCGTGGGAAACACAAGGAACGTCTTCCCATAGCGAGGTCGCAGCGACGAGTAACTCTCGGCTGCTCGCTTAAATGGGGGAGATGATTGGGAATGGGAGACAGCTGTCCCAGCGCAGCTGACCAGACAGCTGGCAATCAGCTGGGCGCTGTCAAAGAGCGGGCCATGGAAGACCCGGCACGGACTACCCCGGAGCACGAGCGACACTGGACAACCTGAACGCAGAGAAAGAGCGTTCAGGGCGTGACAATTTAGGGAAATGGATGGAGAATGTGTTAGTTTACAGACTCTCATATGTATTAGAGCAAAAATGATTAATAAACGACTATCAGAATGTTTTTTGAAGAGGAAGATCCACAGTGGATGCTTTAGTTAGGGTAAGTAATGACATTGAAAAGACTCAAAATGAAAGAAATAATGGTTATAGTTTATCTGGATATTGAAAAGGCTTATGACTCACTGTGGAGGGACGGTCTTCTTATGAAATTGAATAAAATGGACATTGGTGGTAGGATGTATAATTGGATAATGGATTTTTTTTTTAACACACAGGACAATTAGGGTTAAAGCAGGATCAAAAGTTTCTAATGACTTTGAAATAGAAAATGGTGTTCCTCAGGGGAGTGTGATAAGCCCTGTTTTTTTCAATATAATGATTAATGACATGTTTGAGGATCAAGAGGGATCCATCAAAACAGCACTATATGCAGATGATGGAGCCATATGGACGAGGGGAAGAAATCAGAAATATGTGTTCAAAAATATCAGGAATGCAACTGAGAAAGTGGAAAAGTGGTCATATGACTAGGGATTTAAATTTTCAAACAGTAAAACCTGCTATATGACTTTCACAAAAAAAAATGCAGTACTGGTACAGAACTATTAACATTATGCAATCAACCAATAGAGAAAGTCAGTGAGTTCAAATATCTAGGACTGTGGTTTGATAGTGCATACACATGGAGAGTTCATGTTGAAAATATGGAGACAAAATGCAAAAAAGCCATTAATCTCATAAAAGCTGTAACTGGACACGAATGGGGTGCAGATAAACAGGCATTAATTGACGTTTACAGAGCACTAATGCAATCAACAATAGACTATGGATGCATGATTTATGGAGCAGCGGCAAAGATGACTCTGGAAAAAATAGAATGCAGCATAGAGCGCTTTGCCTGTGCATTGGAGCTGTCAAAACAACACCCAACAATGCAGTTTTAATAGAAGCAGGAGAAATGCCAATGGATTTGAGAAGAGATAAACTCGCATTATCATACTGGGTCAAGCTGAAAGGAAGTGAGGAAGCAAATATTTCAAAAACAACGCTACAAGACTGCTGGGAATATTCTAACTTCCAGGGACACAGGTTTGGGTGGACAATTGAAAGAAAAGCCAGAATGTATGGACTAGACACTATTGATATAGCTAACACCAGTCCAGTGAGTAATGTTCCCCCTTGGCTGTTTCCGGGAATAGTAGTAGACGCTAGTCTGCTAATGAAGAAAAAGGATTGGCATATGAGTGAAGTTGGTGTTAAAACAAGCATTTACCTCAGGAACAGTTACTATAACTTCTTGCAACTCTATACTGACGGTTCAAAGAATAAAGAGGGCTCTGTTGGAGTTGGAGTATACATCCCAGAATTTAAAGTGACCATCACAAAAAGACTCTCCAACAATACATCTGTGTTTACAGCAGAGATGGTGGCAATAATTATTGCTTTGCAGTGTGCGGAGGAGGTCAGACCGGACCGGGTGGTGGTGTGCACAGACTCACTTGTGGCGCTAAAAATCGTACAGACACTAAAATCTACAAGGGAAGACTTGGTGATTGAGCTATATCACAGTTTATTTAGGGTACACAGGGGTGGTGGAGAAGTTCAGTTTTGTTGGGTTCCTGCACATGAAGGGTTGAAAGGGAATGACTGTGCAGACAAATTAGCAAAACGTGCTCTTGGAAAAGAGATAACTATACCATTGTCTCTTGGAAAAGGTGAAGGGAAAGCAGTAATCAAGAAAAAAGGAACTGAGCTATAGCCAAAAAAAAAAAAAAAAAGATGGGATGAAGATCATAAAGGTAGATCATATTACAAAATACAAAAATCTATTGCAATGAAGAATTTCATAAAAACCAAAAGGAGGGAAGACATCATTATTGCAAGACTCAGACTGGATCACACAAGTTTAAACGGCACTTTATTCACCATGGGGGAAAAGTGAAAGTGACAAATGTAGAGAATGTGGAGTAAAAGAAAATGTTGAGCACATTTTATTACACTGTCACAAATATGGAAATGAAAGACAGATAATGGAAAATGAAGTCTGAGAGGCCGGTAGGGTATGGAATTTAACTGTGATTCTGGGAACAGATGGAGATGGAGAGGCAATAAGAATCAGGAGAAGGGCTCTTTTCTCTTTTTTAAATAACACAGAATTAAGTCATAGAATTTAGGAGTTGGGCTCAGATGACATAATGTTACACACTCTTGTACAGTAGGTGGCGGTATACACCTTTCAGTTGAAGGAAAACACAATCAAGTCAGTGGTGGAAATGCACCTTTGAGCTGGTTGCCAACCGCCAATCAAATCTAAGATAAGAAGAAGAAATGTAAATAAAGTTTTCTAAAGTGCTCATGATGTCGTTGCCTAGCAACGAGGAGAAAAAAACTACTGGCACTAAAAAAAAAAGGCTGCGCCCAGTCTGTACTGTTAAAATTTGATGAAATTAGACTGCCAAGTAAGGTGACTATTGGCTCCATGAGATTCGAAATCAGACCTGACATCCCTCCTCCACTCAGATGTTTTCAGTGTCAAAGGTTTGGTCATGTAGCAGCGATATGCAAAGGTAGACAAGGATGTACAGATGCTCCAGCAAACAAGAGCATGGAAAGTGTGAAAGAGGAGCCAAATTAAAGTGATGTAACTGCGGTGGTGAGCACAGCTCTGCCTATCAAGGTTGTGAAGCCAGCAAAAGAGCAGCAGAAATTCAGCAGGTAAAAGTTTTCCAGGGATTGACATATTGTGATGTATGCGAGGTTCGCACAAGAAGAGGAGCAGATGGCTGCGACATAACAGGCTTTATTGAAGACACATCAGCGAACACAGACAGGAGGGGAGGTCATTCTCACCGACCTCCGTTTATATCAGGGTTACACAACACATAATCACTCCTGCTCTAATTCTACCTATAACACTGCTGGGTCATTATAACTGCGTTATAATGACACAGCAGTATAGTAACACAGTAATAACACTAAACATACATGAAAATGTAACGTCCTCTGCTGGCAACGCATGCTGGGAAAATCCCTGCCCCACTTAACACAGCCCCGATGTTACACTGCCCCTCCCCCCCCAGACTGGTTTCTATCCCCAGAAAAATGAAAGTCCAACTCAAAAGTCCAACACGAACCCGTCCATGTGTCGGGGTGGCCTCCGATGCCGACGACACGTACAGGCCCGCCAGTGTCCATCTGTGTCTCGGTCGGAGTATCTGGTCGGGGTGAAGGCTCCGGTTCGACCACCAGCAGGGCGGATGGCTGGTACGGGGCGAGACGGTCACGGTGAAGTACCACGACCCGGTCCCTTTTCTTAAGCCTCACCCTGTACACCACATCCGACAGTCTCTGCAGAACCACGCACAGTCCCGACCAATGGCTCACCAATTTCGGTGACCGTTCTCTTTTCCTCTCCAGGCAGAAAACCCAGACTCGATCTCCCAGTGCATAGTCCCTCCCCTGGCAGCTGGAGTCATATGCCCGCTTCTGCCGACTCCCCGCCGCTGCCAGGGCCTCCCAGGCAGCCCGCTGGCCTGCGTCCAGCCACTGCCGAACCCAGGAAATGACCGGATCTCTGTCCTGCTTGCTATGCAGCTGCTGTGCACCGAGGGCCTCTGTGATGTCATTGCTGGGGGAAGCTGCCTGATTATCCGAGGGGAACTGCGTGCCACTGTGTTATTCCTGCTCACAGCGGTCCGGAAAGCAGCAGCCTGTGGGACGGCCTGGTCTCGATCGTCTGCCCACTGGCAGTGACGACAGTCCAACAGCTCCCGCAGCTGGCGTCTCTGTCCCGGCTCCAGCCCGCTGCAGCTCTGCTGGAATAATTCCTCGACCGCCTGCTGCATCTCTGCTGACACGTTGACCCCTCCCCTTGCTGTCCCTGTGTGTGCTCGTGCTCCCTCTGCTCATGCTGGTGGCGCCGTTGTGTCCAGTCCTCACGGTGGCCCGCCTGGTCCGGTCCGTCCTGGCGGTCCCTCGATCGCGCAGGCCTCCGTGTTCCCACTCTGGGTTCTGCTGCGGAGCGTGATTGTCTGGGTTCCCAGCTGCAGGGACGGTCTGGCGGTGTCAGTCTTGGCGTTCCACGCTGCGAGCAGGTCGAGTCCAATAATGCAGGGGTCTTGGATGTCAGCCAGCCAGAATGGGTGTTTTATGTTCTGACCGGCTACCCCCACCACGAGAACTCTCCGCCCCCCCAATCTGGCACGCTCACCGGTAGCTGTGGTGACGTGGCGCTCGGTGGGTTCCCACCCCCGTGGTGTCATCTCGTCTGTGCCCGGCAGCACACCGGGTCGGACCAAGGAGATAGTGGGACCGGTATCAATCAGAGCCCGGATGGGCATCTTGTCCAGGCTGCACTGTAAATACATCCCTGGCGAGCGTCCAATTCGGCCCACACGCAGTGACAGCTCATCAGTTTGTCGTGGGGTGGGTGCAGGGCAGGACCGTGCGATGTGTCCTGGCTCCCCGCAGCGGAAGCACCCTTCCTTGCGCCGCCATGGCCGTCTTCTTCGTGGGCGCGCCACTGTGATGTGCCATAGCTCCTCCTCCTCTTCCTCACTCTCAGCTGTGGCCTGAAAGGTTCTTTGTCTTGGCTCGGCTGTACAATTCATCAGCAGCTCCACCCGCTCTGCTTCTGCCACCGCAGTCTCCCAGTTGCTTGCGGCGTTAATCCGGACATGGTTCTGGAGCTGGACCCAGTGGAGACCTTGGATGAACTTCTGAAGGGCGAGCTTCTCCACTACCTCCGGTTCGAAGTCCAGGTAGCTGCGCCATGTTAGCAGCCGTATGTCCATCGCGTAGGCTCCTAGTCTCTCCTGGCTGCCTCAACGGCGGTTGGTCAGCTGTTCCTGGGCGTGCTCAGCGTCGGCCGTTCTCTCAAACCGTCTCCGGAGCGCTCCCTGTAGCGCTGGCCAGCTGCGGCGCTCCTCGGGCCGGAGGTCAGACAACGTGCGGAGAGCCCTCCCTTCCAAGGCCAGCGCGACCTGCACGGCGGTTTCTTCTGGTGGCCAGCCATTCAGAGCGGCAGCCAGCTCGACCTGGACCAGGTAGTCGTCCAGCAGAGTCTCGCTGTTGAAGCGGGGAATCTTGACCCACTGCAGGGTGGATGGGATGGTCGCCTCTCGGTCGATCGCTGCCCCTGGTCACAGTGGAATCACCGGCCTGTCCTGCCCTGAAAAGGGTGGGGAGCGGGGCTGGTTTGCGCTGCTCTGCCCACCCTGCCTTGAAAAAGGCAGAAGGCGGGGTACGCTGGTCCCGTCAGGTCCGCTGCTCCGTTCATCCCGACGAGCCACTCCGGGGGGTCAGTGTCTCAGCTCTGTCGTCCATCCCCAGTTGAGCGATGAATCGCTCCAGCTGCTGGATCTCCGCTCAGATCCTGGCGTTCCATCTGCTCCATGTCCCACTCCTGACACCAGGGTGCGTATGACACAGTTATAATGACACAGCAGTATAGTAAAAAGTAATAACACTAAACATACACAAAAATATAACGTCCTCTGCTAGCAACGCATGCCGGGAAAATCCCTGCCCCCCTTAACACAGCCCCGACGTTGCACTATGCAGAAGCTGCGAAAAAGGAGCCAGCTAAAACACTAGAAGCTAACAACAAGGAAAGTGTGCAGGATTGCAGGGCATGCAGCAGAATTAAGGAAGATACTCTGGTTATGAAGGAAAATAATTTTGTCTTAGTTGTGGTAGATGTGACAAACTGCACTGAGCAGACTTCCAAGAAAACAGAAAAAATCAAAATCACTGGGAAAGCAGCTGAAAAAGATTTTGCATTAAGGGCTTCATTTAGAAGCAGTTGAGGACCTGTTAAGTGGGGGATCATTAAGTGTACAGATGTCATGGACTGGTGGGTCTTAATGGTATTCACGATCCTGCAATGGAATGCCAGGAGTTTAATATCAAATAGGCAAGAATTCAATAAATTTATATCTGATATGCAAGACAAACCCCAGGTAATTAGTATACAGGAAACATGGCTAAAACCACAGATGGATTTTTTAATTCAGTGATTACACATCTATAAGGTACGGCAGGGAATCTGCAGAGGAGGGGGTGTAGCAACTTTTGTGCAGAATGGAACAAATTATAAAATAATGGACATAGAGATCATAAGATAAGATAAGATAAGGCTTTATTAGTCCCACAATGGGGAAATTCCAGGATTGCAAGAGCACAGGGATAGCAACACTCAGGCAACAGTCAGTAAGGCAGAAAAAACAAGAGCAGCGAGTATACATACTGTATGTACATATACATAAATAGAATATATATATATAGACACACAGTGCAGAGCATTGTAGCTAGATGGAATAAATATGTAAATATATAAACACACTACAGTGCAGAACATTGTAGCTAGATGGAATGAAACAGCATAACCGTCTACTTAGTTATCTACATGGTATGATTATGTACCCATACATATGTCACCCTCCGTAGCGCCCGGTATTTTCCTAGTTGTATACCGGAGGGGACCATTGTGTAAGTCTATTGCGTCTTTTGCATTCAATACTATTAGTTGTTACGTCCTTTGCTATCTCTGCGAGCAGCCCTGCTTAGGTTATACAGTCTGACATCCGTAGGTAGGGAAGGACCTGCGAAACCTCTCGGTTGTGCACCTAGGATGATGTAGTCTGCTGCTAAATGAGCTCCTCAGTGCATTCAGTATGTCCTGCATAGGGTGGAACTCGGACCTCCAGCAGAGATGACAGTTTAGCCACCATCCTTCGTCTCCCATCTCCTCCACTGGGGTCAAGGGCGTTGCCCCAGGACAGAGCTAGCTTTCTTGATCAGTTTGGTCAGTCTCTTCCTATCGGCTGCTGTAATGCCACGCCCCAGCAGACCACATCCAAAGTAATGGCTGATTGCCACCACCGTGTCGTAGAATGTCTTCAGCAGCGCCCCTTGTACACCAAAAGACCTGAGTCTCCTCAATAGGAACAGCCTGCGCTGTCCCTTCTTGTAGAGTGTGTCAGTATTGTGTGACCAGTCTATGTTTATTGTTCAGATGAATACCCAGGTACTTATAGGATGTCACCATCTCGAGTCTGTTCCCTGTATATTTACTGGTGCTGTGAGGGGTTGTCCTTGCCTGCGGCAGTCCACCACCAGCTCCTTAGTTTTCCTCGCGTTTGATCTGGAGGCCGTTCCGATGGCACCAGTCCACAAATTCCTGGATAAGTCCTCTGTACTCAGCTTCATCTCCGTTGGAGATGAGACCAGCGATCGCAGAGTCGTCAGAGAACTTCTGTAGATGGCAGTGTGTTGTGTTGTGTGAGAAGTCCGCAGTATAAAGGGTGAACAGGAAGGGAGCCAAAACCGTTCCCTGGGGGGCCCCTGTGCTACCGATGATCGTGTCGGACACACAGTCCCGGGTTCTCACAAACTGTGGCCGGTTTGTGAGGTAGTCCAGGATCCATGATGACAGGTGCTGGTCCACCCCTGCGCACAGCAGCTTGTCCTTCAGGATCATCGGTTGGATGGTGTTGAAAGCACTGGAGAAGTCAAAGAACATGATCCTCACCGCATTCCCGGGCTTCTCCAGGTGGGACAGAGAACGGTGAAGGAGGAAGATCACCGCATCCTCCACCCCAATGCCGTGCTGGTAGGCGAACTGGAGTGGATTCATCGCTGGTCCCACCAGGGGGCGGAGGTGAGCAAGGAGCAGTCTCTCCAGGGTCTTCATCATGTGGGACATCAGGGCCACTGGTCTGTAGCTGTTCAGATCTTTGGGGTGGGAAGTCTTTGGTGCAGGTACCACACAAGATGTTTTCCACAACTGTGGTACCCTCCCCAGCTTCAGGCTCAGATTGAAGATGTACTCCACAATCCCACACAGCTGGTCTGCACAGGACCTGAGGAGCTTTGCGCTGATGCCATCCAGTCCCGACGCCTTCCTCGCCTTGATCTTCCTCAGCTCCGTCCTCACCTGGGTCTTAGTGAGGGTCAGGTTGGGGGGCTGTGTGTTGGGAGTGGGGGGGTGATGGTGGAGTGGGGAGTGGGCAACAGGACTTGATGTCTTCAGAGGCAGCAGTGGTCGTTGTGCAGTCGGGGGGGAGGGCGGTTGGTCAAACCTATTGAAAAACAGATACAGATTGTTCGCCCACTCCCTGCCCCCCATGGCCTGGGAGGAGGTATTCTGGAGCCCAGAGATGGTTTTAAGGTTTCTCCAGACCCCGCCGATGTCACTCTGTTGCAGCTTGTCCTCCATCTTCTTCCTGAAGCTGTCCTTACCTTCTCTGATCTTCCTCCTCAGCTCCCTCTGTACGGACTTCAGCATCTCCCTGTTCCCCAACCTGAAGATTCTCTTCTTCTCTCTCAGAAGTGTTTTTATCTCAGGGTTGATCCAGGGTTGTTGTTTGAGCAACACCGTATGGTCTTGGTGGGTATCGGTGTTGTCCACACAAAGCTGATGTAGTCCGTGATGGTGTGAGTGAGGCCATCGATGTCCTCACCATGTGGATCGCAGAGCTGCTCCCAGGCAGTAGTTTCAAAACAGTCCTTTAGAGCGTCTATGCCTCCTCAGACCATAACTCACTGTGCGCATGACCAGAGGTTGTCTGTGCACTAGGGGTTTGTACACCGGCCGGAGATGAACCAAGTTGTGATCCGATCTCCCAAGTGGGGGGAGTGGTGATGAGATGTACGCCTCTTCCGGCGCCACACGAGTCGGCTGCCTTTTTGCAACAGCGGCTCAATTCTGAGTTTTTTCTTCCTCTAACTTTCTGATCCGGTGACAACTTTCTGATCCGGCGACACCTCACACACCTTATACATCACGGATACACAGATCGCCTCAAATGTCTCCCGAGCCGGTGACGGAGCCACTGTTTATAGCAGAGACGGTACAGCAGGGAACAGCTGTTGGCACTCAACCGCCACTTGGTGCTGACGAAAAAAACTCGACATCCGGGAGAAATAAGGTGAAAACGACGTGGGTGTCGTGCTGATGTAAGACGGCAGGCAAGGAATATAGGTACAGACCCCACCCTCCCATCCGTTGTTATGGGGAATATACAAATCATGAATCAATGATGGTTGAAATATGGGCAGTAAAAGATGAAATAGTAATTATTAATTACTATAATCCATGTAACAGATTGACAGTCAACACTTTGAACACTGTAAATAGATAAGCACAGGGTAAGGCGGTTTGGTGTGGGGATTTTAATGCACATAACACGTTGTGGGGTAGCAGGAATATAGATGTAAATGGAACAGTGAGGAATTTTTAGAGGACAGGGGATTAGTGTTATGTATTTTGGTTTACTACGGCACCCGTCGTAGTGTTTTGCTCAAGGCATTATGGGTAACCTGTAATGTCAGGTCGTTGTTGTTAGCCATGTGCTATGAAGTTGCTGCTACACTAATAAACCGTGAACAGTACGTCGATGGTCCGAGTTATCATTGTTATATTAAGTAACGTAAAGCGGTGAAAGATATAACAAAAAGTGGCGACGAGGACGTCTGGACCGACGCTGCAGTCCGCGACGGAGGAGAGTTTTTTGTCGTGTTTTTCCTGCCGCTACTTCGCGCGACCGGGTGATACACCGCGCCACTGTGCTGAGGTGGATGCTGCGGGCTGTCTGCTAAGCGGGGAGGAGCGGAGCAGTGGAAATCGTTAAGGACAAAAAAAAAAACTCCGTGAGTAACGCCGGAGGGGAAGCAACGACGTACAGAAAGGAGCTGCGAGGGAAAGAGCGACATTCAACCATGAGCGTTAAAATGGCTGGAGTTATTGGCTCTATCGGCCCTTTGATGAGATGCGCGGAACAATGGAGCTCCTATACAGAGCGCTTGGACTATTTCGTCGGCGCCAAGGAATAACGATGAAAAGTTAGTGCCCACTTTTCTGAGTGTGATGGGTCCCAAGACATGTTAACCTACTACGCAACCTTCTACAGCCATAAAGCCAGGCTCTAAAACCTACAAAGAACTGGGTGGACACACTGGACCCACCACTTCTCACCCAAGCCTCTAGTGATTGCAGAAAGATACAGGTGTTCACAGACGTTAACCAAGAAGAGGTGAGTCTGTTAACAGTTTGTTGCAGCGCTACGCAGCTAGCCGAACACTGTGAATTTAAAGATGTTTTAAATGACACATTAAGAGACAGGCTTGTGTGTGGACTACGAAATGAAAGCAGCACAGAAGAAGTTACTCACAGAAAGTGATCTGATGCTTGAAAGAGCCAGTGAACAGTAGGTGATGATGGAGAGGGCTTCCAAAGAAGCCCACCAACTGCATGCTACAGGCAGAGTACATAAGGCTCAACAGTGGTAAAACCAATGCAACAGGTCCTGTGTCCGCTGTGCCAAGGTGGGACACCTTCCTAATGGACTGTTGGTGCAATGAGATGGACTGTAACAACTGTGAAAAAAAGGCCACGTGGAGCGGGCATGTAGAAGCAAAAGGGAGCAAAGACAAAGGCCCAAAGACAAGGAATAAAAGTGACATGGTAAAATACAAAAAGAAAAGAAATGTTCACACAGTTAAACATGGTGAGGACAGAGTGAGCGACTCCTCAGAGGAAGAGTGTGTCAACTGCAATAAATACTGTTCAGATTATGAATGTGAATGAAGGCTCAGAAGGCTTTTGGACTAAACCAAAGTGGAGGGACATTTTGTTAAAATGCAGATAGACACCGGATCAAAGGCATCACTTGTGTCGCATGGCATTTACAAGAAGTTTCTGAAACATCTTCCACTCCGGCCTTCAGACACCGTCTTCAGGGCGTATACTGGACACCGAGTGCCCATGAAAGGGATGACAGAGGTAACTGTTCAGTACAATGGCCAAACTGCTGAGCTTCCAGTTTATGTTACCAAGAACAACGGTCCAGCTATAATGGGGCGTGTGTGGCTAAAGAAAATCCAACTTGACTGGCAAGAAGTAAGGAAGCTGTCACACAGTTCCACTCAGCTGCAGGCCATACTGGAAAAGCACCAAAAGGTTTTTCGTGATGAACTAGGCAGTATGAAAAAAATTATAGTGAAGCTGCATGTCAAACCTGACAGTAAACCAGTGTTCATGAAAGCCAGACCAGTGCCGTACGCCATCAAACCAAAGGTAGAGGCTGACTTGGATGCTCTGGTCAAGAATGGAGTTCTGGAGCCTGTGACAACCAGTGAGTGGGCCACGCCCATAGTTCCAGTACCCAAAAGGACGGAGGAATCTGAATCTGTGGAGACTTAAGGTAACAGTAAACCCTGTACTAACAGCAGAGCAGGTATCCCTTCCACTGATTGATGACTTATTTGCGGGGCTGAGTGGGGGAACAAAGTTCAGCAAAATAGATCTCAACCAGGCTTACTTACAAATGGCATGTAGACGAGCAGTCACGTGAATGCTGACTATCAACACCCATAAAGACTCTTCAGATACTGCAGACTGCCTTTTGGCATCACATCTGCTCCAGCACTTGTTTCAGCGAGCTATGATCAAATCCTGAGTGGATTACCAGGAGTGCAGTGCTACCTGTATGATATCCTGTGTACAGGAGCAGATGATGAAGAGCATCTGCACAACTTGGATGCAACTCTCAAGAGACTGAGGAATATGGATTGAGAATCCGCAAGTATAAAATGCGAGTTTTTCCAGTCATCCGGGAATACTTAGGTCATGTGATCGATGGCTAAGGGACTACACACTCGCACCATCGAAACATCACAGCCATTGTGGGATGCACCTCCACCCCAAAATGTCCAGGTCAGCTGAAGTCTTTCTTGACTTGCTGAACTATTATGGACGTTTCATACCAACTTGGCATCACTATTAAAACCACTGCATACCTGCTGCGCAAAGAGGAAGCATGGAAGTGGACAGGCAAGCTTGTCAGGAGGCTTTTCAGAAGGCAAAGGATGCGCTGACTGCATCAGAGGTTCTGACCCACTTCAACCCATCACTTCCGATCCAGCTTGCCTGCGATGCCTCTCCTTATGGCATAGGCGGTTGATTTCCCACGTAATGCTAGACGGTGAGGAAAAGCCAATCGCTTTTGCGTCAAGGACATTAAACAAGGCAGAAGCTAACTATGCTCAACTAGAAAGAGAGGCTCTGAGCATTGTGTTTGGTGCAGAAAATTCCACCAGTACTTGTATGGACGGAAGTTTACACTTTTTACTGACCACCGACCTCTCACAACCATCCCTTGGACCATACACAGGAATACCATCTCTTGCAGCGTCCCGACTGCAGAGGTGGGCGTTGCTGTTGTCAGGACACTCCTATGACATCAGGTATCGAAAGTCAGACTGTCATGGTAATGCAGATGGGTTATCCAGAGTTTACCACTCCTGTCATGAAGCCAGAGTCAAGCACTGTGGACATCTTCTACTTCACAGAGGTAGAAAACGCACCTGTTTTCAGCTGTGCAGGTGGAAAAAGGGGACTAGAAATTGACCCTGTGTTGGTCTTGCAGTCATTGACTTGATCATAAAGGACAACCTGCGGGTGAGGACGCAACCTTGAAGCCCTTCCTTGGGAAGTGGGACAGAATTGTCTGTTCAGTCGGGTTGTTTGCGTGGGGGAGGAGAGTGATTATTCCCCTGTCATGTCGAACAAAAGGGTTACAGCAACTTCATGCAGGACATAGTGGAATCGTAAGAATGAAAGAAATAGCGAGAAGCTATTTTGGTGGCCAAACATTGACAAGCAGATTAAAGAATAGCCAAAAGCTGTTCATCTTGTCACAAGGTACGGAACAACCCACCATTGGCTCCTCTCCATCCCTGGGAGTTCCCACAGGAGCCATGGCATCGTGTGCACATTGACTTTGCAGGTCCGTTTGAGGACAGAATGTTTCTCGTTGCTGTGGATGCACACAGTAAATGGCCTGAAGTGGCTATTATGAGGTCAACCACCACAGAGAAGACCACAGAGGCATTAGGAGAAATGTTTAGTCGTTTGGGTCTCCTACACAACTAGTTTCTGACAATGGACCTCAGTTGGTTTCACAAGAAATGGATGCTTTTCTACAAGCTAATGGAGTACAGCACATTAAATCAGCTCCATACCATCCTGCGACGAACGGCCTTGCAGAAAGGTTTGTGCAGACAATGAAACACGCATTGAAAGCATCACAAGGTCAAGGAACACTGCATCAGAGGCTGCACAAGTTCCTGCTAAACTACCGCAACACTCCACATGCAATCACAAAGACAACCCCTGCTAGTCTGATGTTCAAGAGAGTATCTGCGCACTACCTTTGACCTTTTGAAACCCTCAGGATTAAAGGACACTGTGCAAAAGCAACAAGAGAAACAAATTATGCACAGAGAACATCGGGCAAAGGACAGAGCATTCACATCAGAAGAATCTGTGCTGGCCAGGAACTACAGAGGTGAACCTAAGTGGGTTCCTGCAACTGTTATTGCACAAACTGGACCAGTCTCATATACAGTTCAAACCACTGACAGTGTTTGGAAAAGGCACGTGGATCAACTCCTGCAGACACCGCCAGCGCCTGCAGAACCGTCTCTTGGATATCCTAAAGATGCACTCACCAACTCACCACTTTGTCCACCTACACCAGTACAGAACTCAACCACTTCAGAGACCGGAGTTCCAGCTGTAGATGTGACATCTTCTTCTGCATCAGCACCAGAAACAAACTCCACATTAGAAAGAACACAGACTCATGTTCCTGCAGATCGCCGATACCCACCAGGGAGCGGCGACCAATTATCACCAATAATAATTAAACACCAATTATCGGCCTCAGGCTCCTAAAGGTCAGGATGACAAAGCCCTTTGTCAAAGGCTGTCCCAACACTATGCCCGTTTTGACACCCCCCTCATCTGTGTCCAACTCCCCCCCTCCCTCCAGCTCCACAGCCTCCACGATCCCTACTTCATCAAAGGCGCCCCCCTCCTCCCCCCTGCCCTTGTCATCAGTGAGCAGGACGTGCTCAAACAGTTCTCCAGACTGAACCCGCGCCAAGGGCCCCGGTCCGGACGGCGTGTCTCCCTCCACCCTGAGACACTGTGCGAAAGAGCTGGCTCCTGTCTTCACAGACATTTTTAACACCTCCCTTAAGCTATGCCACGTGCCGTCCTGCCTCAAATCCTCCACCATCATCCCTGTCCCCAGAAGCCACGGATCACTGGACTTAACGACTACAGACCTGTAGCGCTCACCTCTGTAGTCATGAAGTCCTTTGAGCGCCTGGTCCTGCCCCACCTCAAGTCCATCACCACCCCCCTCCTGGACCCGCTGCAGTTTGCCTACCGAGCCAACAGGTCTGTAGACGACGCAGTCAACCTGGCCCTCCACTCCATCCTGCAGCACCTGGACTCCCCGGGAACCTACGCCAGGATCCTGTTTGTGGACTTCAGCTCCGCATTCAACACCATCCGCCCCGCTCTGCTCTGGGACAAGCTGTCCCTGCTCAACGTGCCTGACTCCCTCTGCAGGTGGATCACCGACTTCCTGACGGACCGGAGGCAGCATGTGCGGCTGGGAAAGACTGTCTCAGACTCTGCTAGCATCAGCACCGGATCACCCCAGGGCTGTGTACTTTCCCCCCTACTCTTCTCCCTGTACACCAACTCCTGCACCTCCAGCCACCAGTCTGTCAAGTTGATCAAGTTTGCGGACGACACCACCCTCATCGGGCTCATCTCCAACGCGACGAGTCCGCCTACAGGAGAGAGGTGGCCCAGCTGGCGTCCTGGTGCAACAACAACAACCTGCAGCTGAACGCTCTGAAGACAGTGGAGATGATTGTGGACTTCAGGAAAGTCACAACCCCTCTGCCCCCCCCTCACCCTCACAGGCTCTCCCATCACCACTGCTGATTCCTTCCGCTTCCTAGGCACCACCATCACCAGGGACCTCAAGTGGGAGCCGACCATCAGCTCCCTCATCAAAAAGGCCCAGCAGAGGATATTCTTCCTGTGGCAGCTGAGGAAGCTCAGGCTACCCACCAAGATGTTAGTGCAGTTCTACACAGCCATCATCGAGTCCATCCTCACCACCTCCATAACCGTGTGGTACACAGGAGCCACTGCCAGGGACAGACTAAGGCTGCAGCGCGTCGTGCGCACTGCTGAGAAGGTGATCGGCTGCAAGCTCCCATCTCTCCAGGATCTGTACATCTCCAGGACCCGGAGGCGTGCTGGCCGGATCATAGCCGATCCCTCACACCCTGGTCACGTACTGTTTGCCCCCCTCCCCTCAGGTAGAAGACTTCGGTCCATCCAGACTAAACCTCCCGTCACATGAACAGCTTCTTCCCCTCTGCCATCAGACTGCTGAACACTAAGTGACTTATTGACTCTCGTGCACTATGTACAGGCAGCTCAACCAGACTCATGTCAATCATCACTGTTTTCTTCCTGCATTACCGACTGCACTATATGGTTCTCCACATTATCTGCTGCTCGCTAATATATTTTAACTGCTGACCAGTATTACTCTCTTATTCTACACTTTATTGCATGTATAGTTTATTTCTTTTATTTTATCATGTTTAATGTTGCAGCATTGCACCGAGACAGATTCCTAGTTTGTGTACTACATGAACAATGGCAATAAATCTGATTCTGATTCTGACCTCCTGTCCGTCTGAGTTATTAGACTAGATAGCAACTGACCCACATTAATGGGGCAGAATAATCCCCAGGGGTACAGTTAGGGGATGAGGTAGTCTACCCTCACTCCCAAGGTAGCATAATAATTAAAGAGAAAAAAAAAACAAAAAAACAAAAGAGAAGTTGTTGTACATGGATACAGTTAACTTGGCAGATGAAGAGAATGGAGAAATGTTCATATGTTTAGATTGCCAGTGTTATGTTCTAATGAATACACAAGAAATTCAGCAGACACTTGTTATTTCCTGTAGGACATCTATTGTAAGAGGGGACTTCTGGAAGATGGCGATCCGGACCAGTTCGCTCTTCTAAACCCGCATTCTCCAGCCCCGAAACTTGGACAATAACTCATATTCAGACTGAAAACATTTTCAGAGCTGACAGCTTCAAAGCAAGTAAGTTCAATTGGTGATTTTGAACGCAAGTTTCTGTCACAGGAAACTAATCAAATCCGACTAATATGTCCGGCAGGAAAACGAACGCTAAGCTAACAACAACTACTACTGACCACGACTACACCCCAATGGAAACCTCTGTTAGTAGCGGTCCTGGTAAGAGAAAAAGTTCTCCCGTCACTCCAACTAAGTCCTCTGCTCCGCCACTTTCCAAGATGAAAACCGCCCAAGAGCAATCTTACGACAACTTGGTAGATGCTATCACAAAACTAACCACCAAAGTTGATGATTTTGGAGCGCAGTTAAGGGAGACCGCCATAATGGTAGCCAGCATCACCCGTCTTGTTGAAATTAATACTGCTGACATCAAAAATTGCCAGACCAAACTACAGAGCTTTGAGAGAGACATCCCCAAGCTTATACAAGAAAACGAAGAGCTAAAGGAAAGGATTACTGAGCTGGAGAGGTACAAGAGGCGCTGGAACCTTAAAATACACGGATCAAAGAAAAGGATAACGAAATGATCCGTGAGGAGGTAATCCACATTCTGTCAGAAATTGCACCGCAGTGGGCAACGACCATGGGCACTATTGTTGATAATGTCCACCGCCTGGGAAAACGTGAAAATGGGAGAAACCGCCAGGTTATTCTTCAGTTTGTCATGAGATACCACTGTGAAGAAATTTGGAGGCTGACCAAAAACTCCAAATTCTGCAGAATTGCCGGGATCCGATTCAAGCAAGATTTCTGTAAAGCCGACAGGGATGCCCGCGCAGCAGCATGGCCACAGATGGAGCAAGCCCGTGCAGCTGGGAAAAACATCTGGTACAAAGGCCATGTGGGATACATCGACAGTAGAAGAGTCAGCATCTAAGGGTCTGGTTCACAACTATGGCTGAACAAGCACTTTGACTCTTTAATGTTCTGTACATGTTGCTAAGCTACTTCAATGTTTTACTTTATATGGAGTCATTTCATAGTCCCCTTTTGAAGTACGCTGTGTTCCTGGCAGCTGTCATTTGGATATGTTTACATGCTACTTTTACTCAGGTTCCTGAATCTTTTTTTCTGAAGGGTAGATTTATAAGGCAGCTCTTTTCAATGCCATTTTGATAATTTGCATTACATATTTTCGATAATTTTATAGATTAGGTTTTTGGATTCTGTCATAACAAGCGTGCAGCTTGGGGGAAAAGGAGGAAGGGAAAGGGGAAAGAAAAGGGAAAAAAGGAAAAGAAGGAGAAGGAAAAAAGAGGAAGAAAAAGGAAAAAAAGGAGGAAAAAAAAGGGGGGGAAGTTATGAGTTAAAACATATATTTAGCAATTTAATCAGGGGCTTTCTTCAAGTGTACTTGGTCCAAAGTAACAACCTAAACCGTTTATCTACTTGTTATTTTTATTTTATTATTATTTTAATTTTTTTCCTTATTCTATTTCATCCTTTATGTCTTTTATTACAACCTTTTCTTTTGCATCACTTAATGCTAGGGGTTTACGAGACTCTATAAAAAGAAAGGCTACATTTCTATTCCTTAAAAATGAAAAAGCACATTGTTATCTTATTCAGGAGACTCAGCAACGATACAGATGAAAAAATGTGGACAAACCAATGGGGAGAAAAAATATACTATAGTCATGGCACAAATAGATCAGCAGGGGTCGCCATACTCCTAAATAACTTTCCTGGGAAAGTAGTTGCAACCAAAAGAGATGACACAGGACACTGGATTATTTGTGTTTTTGAAATACACAAACAATTCTTGATTCTTGTTAACATTTATGGATTTATTAACCACAGTCAGAACAAACAATTAATTACAGACGTGACTAACATATTGAAGGAATTATCCCAAATATATATCAATCCTGTTTTTGTGTTGGGTGGCGACTACAATATGGTTATGGATGAATGGCTTGATCGGCAACCTTCAAGATTTCCTAATCATCAGTATAATACCACTTTACTAGACTTCTGTAACACGTTTCAGCTTAGTGACATATGGCGTGCGTTAAATCCAGATACTCAAACCTTTACTTGGTTTAAACCTGATGGCACCATTAAATCGCGATTAGACTACTGGCTTATTTCTGAATTCCAACCTAATATAGACATAAATACCTCAATTTCCGCAGCTCCGCTTACAGATCATTGTATGATCAAGTTAACCATAACTCCCACTAGTGCAGTCAGAAGAAATAAAGGCTACTGGAAATTTAACTCAAATCTTCTAAAACATGACCCTTTCTGTCAGGATGTTAAAAGGACAATCGACAGTATAACTAAAGATACATTATTGTCAACTTACAGGGAGAAATGGGAATTTCTTAAATTTAAAATCCGTCAGATTTCCATTTCATACAGCAAAGTCATAAGCCGAGCCAATAAACAAAAAGAAATGGATATTGTAAAAGAGATCCATTTAATATGCAACAAACACTCCTTATGTGAAGAGGACAAACAAAAACTGATTTTCTTGCACTCTTCCCTAGATAACATCTATATTAATAAAGCCAAAGGAGCATATATTAGGTCAAGAGCGAAATGGATAGAGGAGGGAGAGAGAAGCTCAGCATACTTCTGTAGGCTTGAGAAAAGAAGACAAGAACGAAATGCCATTAAGTCTCTTATAATTGATGGTAAAGAATGTACTGATTCTTTGAGGATCTCTAAAGAAATATTTAAATTTTACAGTGAATTATACTCCTCCTCTTACTCACACACTAATGCAGAGGGTTTCTTTGAATCCATTTCAGGACGGATACCGAAAATTGATGAATATTTTAGAAAATCATGTGACGCAGAGATCCAAATGGAGGAAGTTGAGAAAGCTTTAAAATCCTTAGCTCTAGACAAATCACCTGGCTCAGATGGCTTGACAGCCAATTTTTACAGGCACTTCTGGATTAACCTAAAAGACTTATTTTTTAATATGTTAAAGGAAATCCGTGCTACATCAGTTTTACCAAATACTATGAAACAAGGAGTCATCACATAAATTCCCAAACCTGGCAAGGACCCAAAATTGATTGATAATCTCAGACCAATTACTTTACTTAATAATGATTACAAAATTTTAACACATATTTATGCCAACAGACTCAAAACTGGCATCACTGATCTTATCTCAGAGACACAATCAGGTTTTATTAAAGGGCGCTCAATACACAACAATATACGCCTTGTATTGGACTCACTTGACTATAGGGGCCTAATTGATGAGGGGTTTATTTTATTTTTGGATTTTTTAAAGCTTTTGATATGATTGAACACAAATTTATGTTTAGGACCTTAGAGCTTTTTGGTTTTGGGGAGCACTTTTTAGACTTTATAAAACTAATTTATACGGATACCAACAGCTCAGTTCTATTACCACATGGTACCTCCCCTAGATTTTCAATAGGCAAAGGAATAAAACAAGGCTGCCCGGTTTCGCCTCTGTTGTTCATTGCAGCAGCTGAAATGCTTTCAATTTTTATAAAAAACTCTGACTTTGATAAATTAACAGTATTTGGAAAACAACTAACAATCAGCCAACTGGCTGACGACACAGCCATATTCATGCACAACTCTGATCAAGTCCCTAAAATTCTTAATTATATAGATGTTTTCTCTAAAGCCTCTGGGCTTAAACTGAATCTAGGTAAATGTGAATTATTACCTGTTCATGATTGCAGTCTATCAGCCATTCATACCATTCCCGTCAAACAAACAGTGAAATATTTGGGCATGCATATCACTAAAGATGCTGATCAATTAGTCAAGCTCAATATATGGAATTGCTTGGAGAAATCAAAAACTTATCTCAACTCCTGGTCTCAAAGAGATATTTCCATCATAGGAAGAACATTTCTGACAAAAATGGAATGCATCTCCCGATTTATTTATCCAGCCCATTCATTGCCAACGCCCAAAGATGCAGTTAAAGCCATCAATCAAACCATTTTCAATTATATCTGGAAAGGGAAAACACATTATATTAAAAAAGGTACCATGATTCAAGAATATGAGGAAGGTGGTGTTAAAGCTATAGACTTTGAATGCATTAATGGCACCATCAAAATTAACTGGCTGAGACAATTTATTAAACAACCCAAACATTTCTGGTTTCATATTCCCAATGAAATTTTTGCTAAATTTGGAGGCATTGAATTCCTGCTCAGATGTGACTATGACCCAAAAAAGCTCCCCTATAAACTCTCCTCATTTCATCAACAGGTCTTACTATATTGGAGATTGATTTATAAACATAATTTTAGCCCTCATATGACCCCTCTGTGGAATTGTAGATATGTACTATATAAACACAAATCAATATTCCTACAAAACTGGCAAAATAAGGGCATTTGGTCTGTACTACACTTATTAGACAGCACAGGGAGCATTTTAACTTTTGAGAATTTCTGTGCTAAATATAACATAAATGATAAACGAGAATATAACCAAGTAATGGAGGCAATACCTCAGACAGTTATACTAATAGCCTCAACTTTAAATAGATTTGGCTCTTGCCCAACCTCCCTTTGCTTTTGGTGAATGGTTTCCGCCTAGATGACTCAAAATTAAACAATTTAACGATTAGGAAAATATTTAATAAAGAAATCTTCCCAGCAACAGTTTCTAGAGCTGCTATTCTTAATTTTTTCTCCAAAAAAGAAGCTCAAATTCTAAGATCTAAATTCTTTAAATTTCCTATTTCACCAAAAGCAAAAGAGATCCACTATAAAGTTTTAAATGGAATTTATCCTTCTGCTGAGTTTCTAAGTAAACGCTTTGGCTTTGAGAACAATAACTGTTCCTTTTGTAATGAACACATAGAAAGTACAGATCACATTTTCTTTTACTGTATGTACACCAATGCGTTTTGGGATGATTTTCATCACTGGTTATCTAAACATGTACCAACCCCTGTTTTTAACTGTCAGAATATTTTGTATGGCTTTATTATTAAGAACTCATTGCATGATATGTCTATTACACCCTCGTAATCTGGGAAAATTTTATGTACACAAAAATAGATTTTTAAAATGCAAGCCAAATTTTAATGTATTTCATAAAGAACTCTGTCTTTTTTTCTCATCACTGAAACACATGAAGAAGCGGAATGCTGGGAAACTCCACTGTTTGGTCGATGATCGGAAACTCATGGAAAACCCCGAGAACTCTGGACACTCTGGACTGAAAAGAACCCCCCCGTTTCTCTTTTTGTCTACTTTTATTATGCTTTTAGTTACTTTATCTTATTATTATTTATTATTCTTACTACTTTATTTTATCCTTCTTACCTCTTGTAAGACTGTTGACTGAACTACACAATTTAGATTAAAAAAAATTGTTAATTGCCATGTTTATCACCATCTACGTCAAAACTCTGTACTTTCTCCTTGTTCTTAATAAAGTTTTGAAAAAAAAAATCTATTGTAAGAGGGGAGGAGATGTTATGTATTTTGGTTTACTACGGCACCCGTCGTAGTGTTTTGCTCAAGGCATTATGGGTAACCTGTAATGTCAGGTTGTTGTTGTTAGCCATGTGCTACGAAGTTGCTGCTACACTAATAAACCGTTAACATTACGTCGATGGTCCGAGTTATCATTGTTATATTAAGTAACGTAAAGCAGTGAAAGATATAACAATTAGTATGCATGAATGATGGGAAAGGTACTAGATTCAGCAGTAGTCTAGACACAGAAAGTGTGTTAGACCTGACTTTGGTTTCAGATGTTATTGCAGGTATCACATCTTGGGGAGGTATTAGTCGGTCAGCTAATGGGAGTGGTCATTACCCAGTAAGAGTTAAAATTGGTCTAGAAGTGGGAGGAGAAGGGATACAATCTTTCACAACATGGAAATTGGATCAGGCAGATTGGGGTAAATTCAAATATCTGTGTAAGACTAGATGTGAGCAGCTACATAGTGAGGACATTATTGATGGGGAAGAATTTAGTAAAAGTGTCAGTGTGATTATAATAGAGTCAGCAAATCAAACAATCCCAAAAAAAGTACAGGCTATAGACAAGAAAGACTCTTCCTTGGTGGGATGATAATTATAATAAAGCTATTAAAAACAGAAATAGGGCATTCAGACAAGTGAAAAAGCATCATACTTTGGAAGCAGTGATTGAGTACAAATGTTGTTAAGCAATCGTCAGAAAAACAAATCACTAAGTGTTTATTTTGGAGACAGTAAAATAAGATAAGATAAGCCTTTATTAGTCCCACAATGGGGAAATTCCAGGATTGCAACAGCACAGGATAGCAACACTCAGAGCAATAATTAAGAAGATACGGAAAATATAAATAGGAGCCAGTGGATATACATACATACACATAAATAATTAAATATACAAAGTGCGGAGCATTGTAGCAAGATGGAATAAACAGCATAACCGTCTACTTAGTTATCTTACATGGTATGAATGTGTACCCATACATATTGTCACCCCTCCGTAGCGACTGATATTGTCCTAGTTGTATACTGGAGGGGACCATTTATGTAAGTCTATTGCGTCTTTTGCATTCAATACTATTAGGTCGTCACGTTTTATTGCTATCTCTGCGAGCAGCCCTGCTTAGGTTATACAGTCTGACAGCCGTAGGTAGGAAGGACCTGCGAAACCTCTCGGTTGCGCACCTAGGATGATGTAGTCTGCTGCTGTCACATTATTGAACTTAGTTCCCCGCTGGCTGTCTTACCATCATCTCTTACCATCCTCACCTGTACATAACTGCCCATCTAACTCATTGTACATTATTTGCACATAACAGTACTCTTAACTTTCTGCACTGCTGCATATATTTACATATATTTGCTTAAATTGCACATACTGTTAATTACCGTATATACTGCACTGCTGTCCTTTGCACTTCTGATTGGATGCTAAACTGTGTTTCGTTACCTTGTATTCATACATGTGTAATGACAATAAAGTTGAATCTAATCTAATCTAAATGAGCTCCTCAGTGCGTTCAATATGTCCTGCATAGGGTGGGACTCGGACTCCAGCAGAGATAACAGTTTAGCCACCATCCTTCTCTCTCCTATCTCCTCCACTGGGTCAAGGCGTTGCCCCAGGACAGATCTAGCTTTCTTGATCAGTTTGTTCAGTCTCTTCCTATCGGCTGCTGTAATGCCGTTGCCCCAGCAGACCACTCCAAAAGTGATGGCTGATGCCACCACCGTGTCGTAGAATGTCTTCAGCAGTGCTCCTTGTACACCAAAAGACCTGAGCCTCCTCAATAGGAACAGCCTGCACTGCCCCTTCTTGTAGAGTGCGTCGGTATTGTGTGACCAGCCTAGTTTATTGTTCAGTATTGTAATACTATAGGAAGAGAAACACGGCTATCTGATTTTTGGGTAATGATTAAGAAAATGAGTGGCATTAGAAAAGAATAAATACCAGTGTTGGAGAATAATGGGGAAATAGCTATCACTAATACAGACAAAACAGAACTTTTGGCACAAACTAGTGAAGATTCATAGTTCAGAAAACCTTCCAATCACAATTAGACAAATCAAGGAAAGCACTTTATCACAACACCTACATGTAAACATAACGAAAAATGCTTCAAGGGACACGATAGATTTGCCTGAATTACATCTTGGAAAGGAGGGAATGTCTTTCTCCTTTTCAAAGTGTGTTCCGAAGAGGGAGAAATACTATGGATTCCATTTTGCACCTGGAATCTGAAATTAGAAAACCCCAAGTAAAGAGGGAAAATGTGGTAGCTGTCTTCTTTGAGTAGAAAAAGCATATGACGGCTGTAGAAAGAAGGGTTGCTGATTCAATCAACTTGATATTGAAGATAAATTATACTATTTGGGTATTAGATTTCCTGTTATGACAGAACGATTGGAGGTAAGAGTTGAGTACATGTGTTGTAATCTAAGGATTACAT